>CM052552.1:10380610-10393901 GCA_028533065.1 Trachops cirrhosus | reverse complement strand
GAACTGGCCTCCGACAACTATCGATTAGTTTTAGCAATTATCTAAATGATAAAGGTAAAAAGTGTTTGGAGGGCTTTATTATATTGGGTCTCTAGAAGCAGCACCTGATACAAGGATTATTTGAAACAAAATACCAGTGGCAATTTTAGGGCCACCTTTCACTGTGTTTTGGTAAACAGTGATTATGCATATCTCTTCCCAATTCTGAGTACAGGGAGGGGTGTTATGTTAGCAGCTTGAAATTAGCCATGGTGGCAGTTTTTATACCATAGAAATCCACAAATGCTATACTCAGCCTCCTTCACTCTCCCCCTCCAGCCAGTTATTAAATAGTTACCAGCACACCATTGTTTGTAAATAAATAAGGGGAAAATGTTTTGAAATGTGATCCCCACATATAATTTCTATGTTGGGGTAAAGGCTGAACTGGAAAGGTCCCACATGTCCAGAAACAGCAAAGATGTTTCAAGACAATGGCTTTCTTTGTGCACAAAAATATTTTCCCATATACCTAACTTCATTAATGTTATCACTGTCTGCCATTTTTGTTTTCTTTACTCACCCTTCCTCAATTCGCTGTTGATAAATAATCTGCTTCTAGCAATGGACTGACTGCTATAATAACATGACTCTAACAATAGACTGGGAAGACTCAGCAGGAAAGGAGCGCAGAACTGAGTTGCTTAGCAACCTGAAGTAACTCAGAGGAGCAATGGAATCAATTACACTACAGTTGATTTCTCCAAAAAGATGCTACATCATGACCCAAACAGAGAGTTGAAAGATAGTGGTACTACTTCCCAAACCAAGTAATCAAATTTATTAGAAAGTATTCAAGCTATGCCTAGGGTCCTTGCAAATCAGTCTAATTCCCTGTCTTGTAGACAGCAAGTATATAGGAATTATTGTAAAATGGATCAGGCTTAGAATGTAGCCAAAATCTCCCCCAAGGTTTGCTTTCAGTGCTGAGACAATAATTTAAAGAACTTCTGTCTCCCAAATCCCTGATCATCATCTCACCCTTTGGGGAAAACAAAAGCAAAGCTAAAGTAAAAAACAACAAATAAACAAAACCATTGAAACTTATTTTCTAAATTCACATATGTCTCCTTAGGGAGTTAAAAGGAATTTAGGAAAAAAAGTTGATTAACCCCCTGAAGACACTGCCCCACCCCAACTGCATGCCAGGCATTAAAAGAATAAGAAGCTGCTCAGCTTCATGAAGCAGGATTGATGGATTGCACTGCCAGGTATCCTAAACCTAATATAAAAAACAGTGAGAAGCAGCTTGCTCAAGTTCCCCTGAAACTCAGAGAGCAACACAGTCTGAACCCACAAGGAATCTGACATTTGAATAGGCCCTTAGGTTTATCCATAACATTAGACAATGACATCATTATTACATCTTAGAATAACAAATGTTAAACATTAAATAACAAGTATGGTGGGGTTATATTTTTAATAACCCATTGATGAATTATATTTGTAACTATACAAACAGTACAGGCTCATGGTTTATTTTAAAGTCATACAGGGAGTTATGAAGTTCTTGAATTATTGTCATGGCTGTCCTTTCTCATTCCTTTGAATTCAGCTTCAGTGAACTCCTAGAGAGGCCTTCCTTTTCTAAAGCAGACCTCTGGTTTCTATTGTTCATTCTATCAGTTCCCCTTTTTATGCTTTTTGGTGGCCTTTATTACACATTACAATTTATGATTATTTCATTTATAAATTTAACTTACAAAACCTGCAATGTCATTGATTGTTACAAGCTCTATTCTCCTCTAAATTAAATTGATACAGTGCTGTCATCATATGAATCTTACATCACTCCCTCTATAATGTGAACTTCATGGGGGCAGTGATCTTGTCTGTCTTTATCACTGTTGGATTTTCAGTGCTTACTACAATGCTAGGCTCAGTAAGTGTTCACCAAATGAATGAATCAGATCATGTTAATCATACTGCTCTGAATCTTCCAATATCCATACACGAAGAGCAATTTGTTTGCTTTTTAACAGTTTTATATTATTCCATTGTACAATATTTAATGGCTACTAACAATGTTTCCAATCTTCATGATATTGAACAATATTCTATGAACATCTGGTACATAAAACTTTGGGTAATTGTGTAATATCTTTAAGATAAATCCTTACGAATGCAATTGTTGGGATAAATCTGCATTTTAAATTTCAAAATATATTGCCAAATATGTGTTTTATTTCTGTTTTTGAACATACAACATGAAAGATATGTTCTAGTAAGAGTTATAACTCAAGTAGCCTATTTGGAAGAACATATTGTTTTTTAACCTACATATGGGTCCAAAGTAGAAACTATTGCTCTATATTTCCTAGGGACATGCTCTAAGATGTTCTAAGTTTCACCAACCTCTCCACTTTGGAAGAGACTAGATAACTCCCACCCGCTTCAATCTGTCCTGCATAACATCATCAGATTAATTTACCATAAACACTCTTTTAATCATGTTAATCTCTTTTAATTTTCTTCATACTTTTCTGTGTTTTCTAATGTTCTAAAGTATGCATTTGTTTTCATAATTGAAAAATGTCATAAGAAAATGGAAGAAAATAACAGACTTTGTGTCCTGAAAACCAATAGCAAATCAACATGAATGTACTTATGTTTCTACCCAGAAATATAAAAATACTAAATCCTATTTTTTAAAAAAATTACAATGGCTTCCCACTCCATACACATTTAAAATATCTCAGTCAGGTCATTTGAGGCTTTCCATGATCTATCAATCACCTTTGTGAATTTTGTAAAAGACATTAGGCATAATTTCTGGATCTGCCTTTCATTGTGGCTTTCGGTGTATTTTTTGCCTGACCACTCAAACTATACTCCTTCTCCTCATTACAAATCCTAAAAATCCCTTGAGGCCAAATAAAATCCAATTTTTTTGGGGAAAGACATCTTCCTTGATGAGCTTACTCTGAAAGCTATGTTTTTAATTATATAATGTAACACTAAGTTGACTACTATTTTATATTGATGAATTATTAGGTTTTCATATATGTATTGTCCAAACAAATAATTTTAAGAACTAGAGCTTATTGTTCTTCAATAGAGTAGTAACAAATAATTAGATATAAATTTAAAATTATTTTAAATTAAATAATTATTAGCTGATCACTAAGTGGACCAAACAGAGACTTGAGTGGCAAAGAAGTGGCACACATGACAAAGACAGACTTTACAGAATTAGTTAAAAAATACCAACAAATAAACAAACAACAAATGGCAACAACAAACCCTGGAAAGGAAGAAGAATCTAATTTCCAGAGTTGCCACATATATTATTTTAAAAGGCTAATTTTAATAAAAACTTTTCAACAAAAAAAATTGTGAGGCATGCAGAAAAACATCTTGCCCATACATAGGAAATCAATCAATCAATAGAAACTATCCTTTAGGAAGCCCAGACATTGTACTTATCAGACAAAGAGTTTAAATCAACTACTTTAAATATGATCAAAGCAGGCCCTGGCTGGTGTAGCTCAGTAGATTGAGCACAGGCCTGTGAACCAAAGCATGGCCGGTTTGATTCCCAGTCAGGGCACATGGCTGGGTTGCAGGCCATATTCCCAGTATGGAGTGTGCTAGAGGCAACCATACATTGATGTTTCTCTCCCTCTATTTCTCTCTTCCTTCCCCATTTCTCTAAAATAAATAAATAAAATCTTTAAAAAATATTTTTAAAAATATGGTCAAAGCACTAGAGGAAATCATGCCTAAAGAGCTAAAGAAAAGTATAAAAATAATATGTTACTAAGTAGAGAATGCCAACAGAGATAGAAATTAATTTTTAAAAGTACCAAGTAGGAATTCTGGAGTTGAAAAGTATAATGGAAATGAAATAAAATCACTAGACAGGCTCAACATCAGTTTTTGAGCAATCAGAAGAAAGAATTCATGAACTTGAAAATATATTGATAAAGATTATGCAATATGAATTAAAAATTGGAATAAAGAAAAATAAAATGAGGCTCAGATACCTGTGTGACCACATCAAACATACTAAGATACACATTGTAGGAATTCCAGAAGGACAATGGAGAAAGAAGTGGACAGAAAGAATATTTGAAGAAAGAATGACCAAAATATCCCATATTTGAAGGAAAAAATTAATCTACAAATCCAAGAACCTCAACAAACTCCAGGTAGGATTAATTAAATGCAATTTAAAAATAAGTTCCTGGTTACAATGGCCCCATCTGAAGTGCTCAGTAGGTACATGTGGCTTATGATTATCATATTGGACATTGCAGATATAGAAAATTGTAGATATAGAAAATTTTAATAATTGCTAAAATATTTATTGGAGAACACTGACCAAGAGTGTAAGGCAGGTGTTTTATACACTGATATTTGGTCCTCGCCAGTTCCCAATACCTGAACCCCTTCAATTCCTTATCTAAAGCCAATACTTCACCCAAAATGCAACACACACATCCATAAGCTTGGTCCTATTTCTAGAACAAATCATAAACCTGTAAGTGAAGAGGAATTTTCAGAGTTCTAACCAGAGTAAGGAGACTCAGTATTAAGTTACTATTGCTCATAATCCCACCCTTGTCTTGTGCTCTACTTCTGATGACTAGATTTCTAACTTGATTTTTATGACAAAGTGGTTACTTTTTAGCCCTTGTAGTTGGATTCATCCTTGTATTTTTCCCTGTGTAGAATAGTTTCCTGTCTTGCAACTAGCTAGGACCATAATTCTAAGACTAAAGCTCTGCTTTGTCCTTCTCAATTTCCTTAGGAAATTTCCATAGGAACTAAAGACCTTCAAAACCAAAGCTCAAAACTGGAGCTTGTGCTACCAGTTTACAACTTTAGTAAATGTTAATATTATAGGAGAAGTCCTACTAACTGCCATACACAATCTAAGTGCTTTAATTCTCAGTACAATAATGAATAATTGTTTATATAGGGAAATCAAATCTCAGAGAGATTACATAATGTGTCTAAAGATATCTAGCAAATAAGTGACAGATTCATCTGGCTTCAGAATTCATGTGTCTTCTCTTCTATATGCTCAACATCAGGGATTAGATTTTGATAATATATTCTATGATAGTGATATGATCATATAAACAGACATAGTCTACTATAAGGTCATGTAGTAGACATCTCTTATGCCAATTCTCTGCTGATCTGGGATTGCTTACTGATGTCCCTATCTCACCTACCTCACTGCTTCCCGATGGATTCCCTGAAGAAGTTGCTCAGTTTCAGGTATGAATGTCCCCTATGTGGTATAAATACTATTGGAACCAAGAAAAAAAAAGGAAGAAGAAATTCAGAAGTAACATAGGACCAGGAAAAGGGAAATCCTTTGAGTCAAGCTAAGCACAACCAGTAAAGAGTCTATTTGTTCTTGTTAAAAACATTAGTACTATTAATTTTTTAATCTCAAATAGGCCTTTTTATTTGTCACCATTAAATATCTGAATTTAACCAGATTCTTAGAATGGGGGCTCATATCCATCAGCTCATTCAACTTTAGCGCCTGTCTCATCCCCAGGAGCTTTTCCAGAACTGCTACCTTCACCATGAAGCCCCATGAGTTTTCCCACTTCAAACTTGGGCTTCTTCAGCACTTTGACTTTTCTAACAAAGATATCACGAAGCAGATAAATAGATTGGCAAGCCTTTTCTATGTCTTTCCCAGTGCTATTTGGGATCAATTTATTGACCACTTCTTTCAAGTCATTTGCCTGCACCTCTCGGGTCATGATTTCCATCATCTTCTTCCAGATTTGGCGGACTTGTTGATGCTGAACATAAGAGGTCTTCCAAGTCTGATTGTTGTGTTTTTTAGTAAAACCAGCACAGAACAGACAAAGGAAATACCCATCAGTAGTCTTGACATCAACATAAACTTCAATCATGGCCTGCCATTTTTTGACCATGGAACACATTCTGTCATGGGTAAGATCCATGCCATGGAAATTAGTCAGGCAGTTTGTGCCCTGAACATCCTCAGTAATTAGCTTACATTTTCTAAATGCAACTTTATCATTCTGCAGATCAGCTAGGCTCACTTCAAATACACAGCCCTTCCGTGTATTTAACCATCCGATGCGATTTTAGTTCCTTGAGTTTTCGTGACTAGTGTTTTTCCAATATTTCTTATATTGAACATAGCTGGTGCTTTCACATCATACTAATCTTTCTTAGAGAATGGATCAACCACTTTCTTCTTTGCTCCCTTTATGCCACCTTTCATTAGGTGCGTGTTCTTGCCCACTGCCATGATGCTGCTCAGAGAGCCAAAAGGCTACTATTAATTTTTAAAGGTGATAATAAGCTATCATTTACTGAATGGTGAATATCTCAAAAATTGTGGTAAGTTCTTTATATATATTGCTTAATTTAATCTTACCACATTAAAAAATGGTCAGTCTCACATTTGTCAAAATGAAAGTTTAATTACCTATACTAAGATCAAGGAATAAGTCTAGAATTTCTGTAAGGGAAGGGTGTAGGAGTAGAAAAGAAAGAGACTTGTGTTGGTTTTTTTGATAGAGTAAACAATTACTTTAGATTATATGGGTGGCTTTATTTAGTGGTTAATGGGAACTATGACCAGGGAAAAGCAGTGATAAAGACACTGCCACTGCTAAGCGATTATGGCCTGGGATTTGAATATAGATAGTCTGAATCCAAACTCAGAACTATAGTACCAATATACTGCCACTCAAACCACACTCCAACCAGAGACTCCAATGCTCTACTCTTGGAAGTGGGCACTGGGATATGATAATGGATGCATCTTTAAGGACTAGATAAGTTCAGGAAGACCTTCACCTGGATTTTTAGTAAAGTAGTGGGGTTGTTTTTTTGCTAATTTTTTTTGCAAAACAATTGACAAAGTTTCTTTAGATTTATGTCTGCAGAAATTTTAGGTCACTGAATGCAATAGGGGTTTGTTTGTTTGTTTGTTTTTTGGCCTCTCATAGGCAGTGAGTGATCTTTGAGGACTTTGAGGACTTTCTTGGTTCATCTGTAGTATGACTTCTTATTTCCTATCCCCTAAGAGCACCCAGGTGACCTATAACCTCCACAATGCACATGATTTCTGTATCTATCAAGAGAGCTTTGCAAGAGGAGAGTGAAATACCTTTCTTCCTTGATAACTGACCAAATCACCATCAATAGTGTCATGTCTCTCAAGGCAATTCTCAAATAAGACAAACTATGAGAATTTTGAAAAGTTCCTGAAGAAAAAAGATACTGGAAGTCCCTAGCTCTAGTGAGTGTGTGTAACTGATTTTTTGTCTCTCATCTTGAAGAACATGGTGTTCTGTGAGAGGTACAAATGTACTTAGTGAGCCAGTTATTATGAAAGGTCTGCCCATAAACTGATTGCTGAACAAGTGACAACACAAAACTCCTGTGTGCTTTAAAACTGTGCTGATTTCAGTCTGCCGCTGTGCTATAGCACTCAACCTAAACAAAGGCACATGATGACTCCAGTCATATATTAATTTTTATTTTTCTATTCATTGCTTATTGAAACATAGAAAAAGCACATGTGCAGACTCATGCCTCCTGCTTGTTTGAAGTCTAATAAGTACGTATGAAGAGGTGCTAATGCTTATAGTGGAGTCACTTTAAGGCAGAGGCATGGAGGGTTCAAAGTTAAATTGACACCAATCATGGTTCTAATCCATAATTCTACACCTCTTTCTGAAATGTCTGTGGCTCTTAATGATTCACAAAAAGAGAAAGCTACTATCCTTCTTCAACAGCTTTTCTGTTTGGTGAAAGATAGATGGCCACAAATCTGCTGTGGAAGAATGCTTTCCCTGAAATAGAAGGGTTTGTGCTTCCCACTGGTAGCTTCTGAATAGTACTCACTTCCAGAATGAATGTTTAGTCTTTCATAAGGGGTCCAACTAAACAAATTCTGAGATGTTTATTGAAGGGTACCACGATGGCCTGAGAGATCTAGTCATTCTCAGGCAGGGAAGTCTAGATCCAAAGGAATTTTATTTATTTATTTTTAGAGAGAGGGGAAGGGAGGGAGAAAGAGAGCTCGAGAGAAACATCAATGTGTGGTTGACTCTCATGCACACCCCCCACTGGGGACCTGGCCCGCAACCCAGGCATGTGTCCTGACTGGGCATTGAACTGGTGACCCTTTGGTTCTCAGGCTGGCACTCAATCCACTGAGCTATACCAGCCAGGGCTAGATCCAAAGGAAGATTACATAATCTGAATGACAAATACAAAATAACAGGACTTCCAGGAAAAATAAAATAGAGCACTAACCACTCTCTTTCCCCCATGCTTGACACTACTTTCAACCTCCTTTCTGTGTGGAAAGGACTTCCACTAGACTGGGAAAGGGTGGCTTTTTACCCCATAATGTTGCCTCTGTTTTCCTTCTTCCTCAAAGCTGAGTTTTCTGGGTGTTTCCACTAGTCCCAGGTATGTGCCAGCTCCTGACTCAGACATTATATCTATAATCTCAACCACAACTGTCAGTGGGGCTTATAAGTAGGGTACCAATCCCTGGCTGAATTCCAGTCACAAGCTAGGGGCCCCTAAATTGTTTTCCAGCTTTATGTGGCTGTGACTATGCCTGTGATTTTCTGCCTGAGGACAGCCTAGGTGCCTGGCTTGCCCCCAGATTATGGCTTCCCCTTGCCATAGCCATCTCAGTACTAAGTCCATAGTTTTTGCTTTGCCCCTTAAACTTTAAAAGCTTAGAGTCTAGAATCGTATTTCATGTTTCCTATCCTAACTCTATTACTGACTTGCTATGAGAGTTTATGCAAATAACTCAGTTTCTTTGAACTTCAATTTTTAAAACTGTAAAATCAGGATAATAACCATACATGCCTCATAAAGTCACTGGAAAGATTAAATAAGGTGATACATTGTATGCACTTAACAGAGTATCTTAACATAACAAGGACTTGCTAAATGTTATCTATTGTTACTAATATCCTTAATCATTCAACTGACTCACTTGATTCCCTGATCCCCTTATATAGGTCAGGAGATTTTCCAGAGCTGCTCACCCAGCAGAATGGCTACACATGGAATTGTGAGAGGAAGGGAACGAAAGGAGCTCTGCCTTTAGTTTTTCAGCTACAGTCTCTCTTTATGCACAGATCTCCCATATGATGACTACCACTCACCTACCTATTTTCGATACATCCTACTCAGTTTTCATCAACTGGATTCTCTCCACCTGACTTAAACACTGAAACTATCTTTAGCTTGCACTGTGACCTGGTATGCCATGCCTTTTCCCATTAGTTACACCCTCACATCCATCAACCCTAATTGCACACTCACAGGTGCCCTGTAACAACACCCCAACCCCTTCCTCTCCCTACTGGTTCAATACTGCCTCTAGAAATTCTGAGTCATGCCAATCAATGATAAGCCAATAGCTCCCATTGTGGGGGGTTTATTTTCTGTTTTTTGTTTGCTCAAGTCAATAGTGAAAGAAAGTTGTGATCAGTAAGGCTGAACTTTCACAGAGGCACCTACCTAGGGGAATATCGGATGCATTTCATAAAACATTTTATTTATTTTTAGAGATCTGGGAAGGGAGAAAGAAAGAGAAGGAGAGAAACATCAATGTGTGGTTGCCTCTTACACAACCCCAACTAGAGACCTGGCCTACAATCAGGCATGTGCCCTGCCTGGGAATCAAACCAGCAACTTTTTGGTTCAGAGGCTGGCACTCAGTCCACTGAGCCACACCAGCCAGGGCCAGAGGCATTTTTTTTAAAAGACCCTGTACTCTTTCCTTATCCTCAAAAACTATGACCCCCACCTATAGGCTGATGCCAGGAATTCCACAGCTAAAACTGTCCCTAAATTAAGAACAAAAACTTTGGCTCAGGTAAAAGCCAACTGAAAAGCTAACATCAATATACCATCCCACAAATACTGTCACAGCCTATTTGATTGCTCTCAGTACTCATTTCCTCTACCTGATAGGCCAACCTGTAAACTTAGGTCTTCCCTACATTCTGACCCAATTTCAGCAGAGTCAAGATTCATTATCAACATCTACTGGCTGCTACCCTGATCCCACAAACCATATGAAAGACAAAATGGTCCTCTTTTCAATAGCACATGCCCTTCATTCAAGCTGCCAGACTATCATTTCATATATGTAGGAAGTTGTAAAAGTAGTGTGAGTTTATAGGCATTTTTTCACTGGAAGGGATTGGGGAAATAAAAAAGATCATGGAAGTTTGAATAGATTGATGCTTCAAAGAATTATGCACAGGAGAAGCAGGAAATAAGCATGCAAAATTCTATGCAGATGTACATTTTTGCAAGTGTATGCACACACTCATACTGAAAGTAATAAATAGAGGTGGAATGTTCAAATGAAAGGGCAGGGAGATGGGGCAGGAAGAGGTGAGGTAATGTAGAACTAGATAAATTTTACAATTATGCTTCCTGAAAAATGAGGGCAATAAAATGAGGTGAACAGGGACCCATATAAGGGGAAATGATAATGTCACAGAGCAAAGGAGTTAGAACAAGTCCACAATTTTATACAGACAGGTTCATAGAGAAACATCTTAAAGGGTCACACTAATACATTTATGTTTTGGATATTAAGACATGTAAGATTAAAAGGTAAGTTATTCTCAATGTTGACCAATACCACTGGTACAGTGACAATCTAACCCAAAACACTCCCTATTTTTAGATAGGTAGGTCCATAGAGTTGTGGTAAGAATAATTTCTTATGAAAACTTTATTTTCAACCAAAGATAACGATCACAAAATTCTTTCTATAACACTGCTGAAAATGATCACTCACATGATGCCAAAATTAAGTATAACATAGTATGCAGTGAAAAGTCTCTGGTTCATGCTTTTTTACCTCTGCCCAATTTCCCATCTCACTTCCACACAGGTAAATGCTCTTTTTAGTTTCCTGTACTGTCTGGTGGTTTTTAGGAACATACAAATACCAACAATTGTCATTAGTGCCTTATTTTTATAAAAATGGCAGCAAACTAAACACAATTTTCTGCATTTTTCTCATTTAACTATATATCTTGGAGACTTTTATTAGTAAATCCAGAGATTTATCATTCATTTTTAAACAGCTACATAATAGTTCATATTATGGATATACCATAATTTACTGAGTCAGCCCTCTAATGGCAAACATTTACATTGCCTTTGGTATTACAAACAATGCTGCAATTACTAAACAGATACATATATCAATATATATTTCATTTTGCACACTGTGAGAGTCTATTTTAAGATTAATTTCGTAAAAGTGAATGCATATGAATATTGAGAGATTTCGCCATACTGGACTCCATACACATTGTGCCATTTTGCACTCCCATCTGCAATATGTGAGAGCATCTATTTCCCTTATTGTACAGCCTC
This sequence comes from Trachops cirrhosus, assembly GCA_028533065.1. NCBI lineage: Eukaryota > Metazoa > Chordata > Mammalia > Chiroptera > Phyllostomidae > Trachops > Trachops cirrhosus. The sequence continues at coordinate 10,382,474 of CM052552.1, read as the reverse complement.
ACTAGCCTTTGGATTTATTCCAATCTGAAAAGTCATAAATGGTTTCTCAATATAACTTCACTCAGTATATCTCATTATGATTGAATATGATTAAATTAAACACAAACAAAAGCAATATGTAGTTGTTTTTCTGTAAACTGTTCATATCTATTGCCTGTTTTCCTACTAGCTTACTTTTTCTTATTCTTTTGGGGTTATTCTTTATATGTTGATGTGATTAATCCTTTGTTTAAGAGTTGTCTCATGGCATCTGGTATGCACTGGACTATCCATTTCTTTCTTCAAGTCTTTCATTACTCACTTTTGCTTTTGTTTATAAACTTGCTCAAACTGAAAATGCTTAGTATTGAATTTTTTAATCTGCTTATGTCTTAGGGCAACATTACCTCTACATACACTCCACAACATGCTGCGTAAAGCTGCATGATGCTACAGTTCTGTGTTTCATTAAGCTGCATGCACTGGACCTTCAGTGTCTCCAAACTGAATATTCTTCTGTAACTGTGGTGATTGTAGTGCCTTATAAACAACTTGTAATGAGGAAAGTTACTGTCTCTCAGAATATGAGCTGAAAATGGAACTGCTTATTTACACAGAAACATTAGAATTATGACATTTCTGGTGTGACGCAACATGAAACATCCACACCCTATATCATCATCAATGATATTAACAGTTGAATAATATGTAAATAGCATTAAAAATAGTATTTCCAGATAAAATTCAGCATAATTAGTTAAATTTTAATTTTAGAAAATTTTAATTTTAGTTTTAATAAAAGTATATCCCAAATATTACATGATTTAAACATATACTGTCATTATTCTTTATAATCTGAAATTCAAATCCTGTTACTTTTATTTGCTAAATCTGACATTATATTTCTATGTCATTACATTTCTATATTTTTCTGAGACCAAGATCCCATGACTATGATTTGCCGATTTAGAAGCATATATCCACCTAGAAGAGAACTTAGGCAGGAAAATCTCAGCTATTACATGCAGCAATATTTTCACTGATATGTCCCTTAGAACAAGGGACAAAAAGGAAAGAATAAACAAATGGGATCCCATCAAAATAAAAACCTTCTCCTCGGCTAAAGAAAACATCAGTAAAATGGAAAAGGAACCAACTGTATGGGAGAATATATTTGCCAATGATACCTTGCACAAGGGTTTAATCTCCAAAATATATAAAGAACTCACATGACTACACTCCAGGAAGACAAACAATCCAATTAACAAATGGGCAAAGGACCTAAACAGACACTTCTCCAAGAGGACATAGAGAAGGCCCAGAGACACATAAAAACATGCTCAGCATCACTAGCCATCAGAGAAATGCAAATTAAAACCACAATGAAATACCACTTCACACTGGTCAGAATGGCCATCATAAACAAAGCAATAAACAAGTGTTGGAGAGGTTGAGGAGAAAAGAGAACCCTAGTGCACTGTTGGTGTGAATGTAGACTGGTGCAGCCACTGTGGAAAACAGTATGGAATTTTCTCAGAAAACTAAAAATTCAACTGCCTTTTGATACAGCAATTCTACTACTGGGATTATACCCTAGGAAGACTAAAACACCAATCTAAAAGAACCTATGCACCCAATGTTCATAGCAGCACAATTTATAATAGTCAAGTGCTGGAAACAGCCTAAGTGCCCATCAGTAAGTGAGTGCATCCAAAAACTGTGGTACATTTATACAATGGAATAGTAGGCATAAGAAAGAAAGAAGGAGCTCATACCCTTTGCAACAGCATGGATGGAGCTGGAGAGCATTATGCTAAGTGAAATAAGCCAGGTAGTGAAAGACAAATACCATATGATCTCACCTTTAACAGGTACCTAAACAACA
>CM052552.1:10355154-10380110 GCA_028533065.1 Trachops cirrhosus | reverse complement strand
TGAATAGAAGTGGTAAAAGTAGACAGCCTTGTCTTGTTCCTGATCTTAGTGGAAAAGATCTTAGTTTTTGTCCATTGAGTATGATGTTGGCTATAGGTCTCTTATATATGGCCTTTATTATGTTGAGGAATGCTCCCTCAATTCCCACTTTGCTAAGTGTTTTTATCATAAATGGGTGGTGAACACTATCAAAAGCTTTTCTGCATCTATTGATATGATCATGTGATTTTTGTCTTTGCTTTTGTTTATGTGATGAATTACATTGACTGATTTGGGAATAGTGTACCATCCTTGCATCCCTGGGATGAATCCCACTTGGTCATGGTGTATGATCTTTCTAATGTATTGTTGGATGCAATTTGCCAATATTTTGTTGAGGATTTTGGTGTCTATGTTCATCAATGATATTGGCCTGAAGTTTTCTTTCTTTGTTCTGTCTTTATCTGGTTTTGGGATTAGGATGATGCTGGCTTCATAAAAAGAGTTGGGAGTGTTCCATCATCTTGGATTTTTTGGAATAGTCTGTGAAGGATAGGGGTTAGCTCTTCCTTAAATGCTTTGTAGAATTCTCCTGTGAAACCATCTGGTCCAGGGCATTTGTGTGTCAGGAGCTTTTCAATTACTGCTTCAATTTCACCTGCTGTTATTTATCTCTTCAGGCTTTCTCCATCTTCTTCATTGAATTTTGAAAGATTATATTTTTGTATAAATTTGTCCATTTCGCCTAGGTTTTCAAATTTCTTGGCATACAGTTCTTCATAGTAATTTCTTACAATCCTTTGTGTTTCTGTGGTGTCAGTTGTAATCTCTCCTCTTTCATTTCTAATTGTGTTTATTGGGGTTCTCTCTGTTTTTTTATTAATAAATAATATCTTGATCACTTACCATATGACAGGCACTGTGCTAAGGGCTTTACCATTTTTTTATTAATATTTTCTTTATTTGAAAATTCTACAGTCTCTGATTAATAACTATTTTTATTGTTTATGCTATTACAGATATCTCCATCCCCTCCCTTTGCCTAACTCCACCCGACTCTTGCACTCCTTTCCTCAGGCCAAACCACAAAATTGTTTGTTTTATACTCACAACAATCCTATTAAGTAGACAATATTATTTTCATCCCCAGATATTATTATTATCATCCCCATATCCAGGATGAGAAAACTAAGTGGTGGAGTGTGAGAAAACTATGACTTTGCTAAGGCAAATCCAAGTAACTCAACCAAAGTTACAAAATTAATAAAGGGTGGAGCTAGGGTTTCTGCCTGTGTCTGTCTCACACTAAGGCTTATGTTATAAGGCTTCTGTCTTTAACACCTCATGAAAAAAGATAGATTCTGTATTAGATTATTTGTAAATAGTGATAAAAAAGTGGTTATACTAGATAAATCCTGATACTTTAAGTAATAGTTTTGCCCTCCCTGGGAGGCATTACAAGAGAATGGTTAAATCTAATCAGATGATTTGGATTTGAATCTCAGCTCTACCACTTACTAACTATAGGTATAGTCTCAAAATCAAACTAACCAGAGTAGGAGGTGAATTTTTCATAGAATAGACTGGATCTTTAGGCATTTTGTGAATAGAGCCTTAATTTACCAAGCTTACCATAGTGTTTAAATAACTTGAAGTTTAAATGGGACTGGCTTACTGACAGCTAAATACTCTCTAAATGTCAGCTAATTTTAATAATCATGTTACCTATGCCATTGGAAAAATATTTTAAACTCCCCATATTTATAATGAAACCTTTTTTAAGGCACACCCATCAACATAATGCACAACATCAATATAGTTTCACAAGGTTCTTTCTTTTAATTCTCTAAACATACATGCTCACACCACTTGGCCATAGGCTGAACTTTTATTATTCCCTTTTGCTTAGTTAAGGACAAATGCTGCCATTTCAAGATTGAGGCAGAGTCCTTTTGGCTTCCAGGGAGAAAATGATAAACAGTTTTCCTTATACTGCACTGGCAATGCAGTCTTAGTTGAAAGAATTGCTCTCTCTTTGAGCTGCTTTCTTAAGAGTGGGAACTGATGCAGTTGTTTTTATGATAACCAAGCTACTCAAATCACAGATATACAAAAACTCAAGTTCTGATTTTACAAGATATTCTCAAATATGAAAAAAATTGTTAAGTAGGCTAAAGTCCAACCAGGAAAGACAACAACAACAACACAAAACCCCAAATATTCCAGAATGTTGGAGGGTTGAGAGAAACCAAAGGATTAAGCCAAGGCAGAGATGGAGTGAGTTTGTATTGGACCAAAAGTTTGTCCACTGAGACACATTGTGTCTTCAGTAATACCAAGGAGTCATACATGCATTCTTCATCTCCCAAAATGAGAGATGAAGAATAAAAGTATCTTCCTTGCATATGAAATCTTATAGGTGAAACCGTCCCTAAGGACCATCTAGCTTAGTTTCCACATTAAATGACTTCCAAAACATCACACACTTAATGACAGAACTAGGACCAGAATTCCAGCTTTTTGATTTATGATTTAGTGTTCTTCTTAGTTTACCGTAAGTCTTCAGTAAGTAGAGTCCATATAAAATGTTTTGATAATGTATTTATTAAAAATATTTTTGTAAAGGAACTTCTAAATTATAAAAATAAGTGAAAGTATGGTGGAAGTGCCTAAGATAATACCCAAATCAATTCCTGGTAGACAAAATTCACTGACTGGGAAATCTATAGAACATCAAACTAAAAAACACGCTGTATGCATCAAAATGCATTGTAAACAGAAAAGCCTTCCAAGAGTAAGGTAAGAACAAAGAGGCAGTCAGTCATAAAAACAGGAAAGTTCTTCTCAGTGCACAAACAGGCTGAGAAGACTTCTAGAGTAGATCAGTTATGAATGTGGTAGATGTATTTCCAAATGCCTTACCTTCTGTTTTATCTCTTCTTGAGCTCAGGCTGAAACCACCAACTCTTCCAATTCTCACTTGACCCTTTCTCTGGCTTTCCTGTTTTGGTCCACAAAGGTTTCATGCTGGCGGTTCAAGATGTTCATTTAACCATCAAGTCCCATTCTCCTCCCTACAGTGTCTGTTATAAAAGTAGGGAAGTTGATAGAAATGTATGAGTTCCCATTCTAATGTACAAGGTCTATCCAGAAAAGTCCAGATATTGTTAATATAATGAGAATGGTTTTCGTAACATCAATGTGACTTGGCAGCTAAGGAGAGTGGACTGTAATGCACATGCACGAACAATGACAAGATCATGGTACTAGTCAGTGGGGGTGTTAGATGCCGTTGAGTGAGCATGTGTACTTACTGTGTGGCCATCATATTCAAAATGACTAAGCAAGTATAGCAACAAATTTGCATCAGATTCTGAGTTAAGCTTGAACTTTCCCCTGTGGAAACTATTTGGATGATTCAGAAGGCCACTGCTATGGGCAATTGATGATGGGCAGCCTCATCATGACAAAGTACCTGCTCATGGATCACGACTCATAAAGAGTTTTTTGGTGAAACATCAAATCACGCAGGTGATTCAGCCCCACTACAGCCCAGATTTGGCACCCTGAGACTTCTGGCTTTTCCAAAATTAAAATCACCTTTGAAAAATAAGAGATCAGACCATCGATGACATTTAGGAAAATATGATGGGGCAGCTGATAGTGACTGGGAGAACTGTGTGAGGTCCCAAGGTACGTACTTTGAAGGGGAGTGAGGCATCATTGTCCTATGTACAATGTTTCTTGTATCTTGTATCTTCTTCAATAAATGTCTCTATTTTTCATATTACATGGCTGGATACCTTCTGGACAGACCTCATATACTTTCAAAATACCTACTGCATAGTAGATAGCCAATGAATATCTAATAAATATTACTTACTTATATACAGTCCACTACCAGAGATGGTGTCCTATGAATCTCAGAGGCTATGAAATCTACAATCCCAGTGATCACAAAAATGACTCAGAAAAAAATCACACCCTCAGTTTTTCTCAGATGAAACATTAACAAAGTTACTTAGTTATAGTCTGGACTGGTGTGACTGAGTGGGTTGGGTGTCCTCCCCCAAACCTAAAAGTCACAGCTTTGATTCCAGTCAGGGCACATTCTTGGGTTGTGGCCCTGTTCCCCAGTGCAGGTGTGGGAGAGGCAACTGATTGATGTCTGTCTCACACATTGATGTTTCTCTCCCTCTCTTTCTTCCTCCCTTCCCCTCTCTCTAAAAATAAATAGATAAAATTTTAGAAAAGAAAGTTACTTAGTTATAGATTCTGAGAGTTAGATGCTAGAATCAGGATATCCAAGAGGGGTTGGGGAAAGGGGAGAGAGAACCATGAAGTAAAACAAATGGACAAAAAAACAACATTAGGAGAATCTAAAAAACTATCTTCAGAATTATATTACCAGTTATATTGATGTAAGTGGTACCAGACTTGCCTTCCCACTATAAGCAATTATAAAACTGAACAAAGTATGTGAAGCAGTTGTTTTCAGGCATTGGACAAAAAGCCTCATAGGATGCACTTCTAAAGAAGAGCAACAGAAAAAATGAGCACCACATTAACTCTAGGCTCTCTATTTGTGTACAATTCTAATCTCAACATGAAGTGGTGGAGTCCAAACAGAGCATTACAAGAGACAATAGAGAAAATTAAATGAAATACTGAAAACTATTTCATTAACCCAAAAGAAGGCCAAAAAAAGGATTTTATGAACACAAACATATAAAACAACTAAAATTAAGAGTCATTTATTATCAAATTGGATAAAAATGAGACCCAAATATATACTGTCTGCAGGTATTTCACTTTAAACATAAAGACACCAGTAAGTTGAAAGTAAAACAATGTAAAAAGAACATCAAAGCTAAAGACAAAGCAGATTATGAAACAAAGGTCATTAGCAGAGATAAATAGTGATGTTACAAGTGATAAAAAGGGCACTTCAAGAGGAAGACAATAATATCCTAAAAGAAACTACTAAAACACAGAAGATATGAACAACACTATTAACAAATTGGACTGACATGACATTTATAGAAGATCATTTCCAGTAACATCAGAAAACAACTTTTTAACTTTACATAGAATATTCATCAACATAGACTATATGCTAAGTGATGAAATATATCTCATTAAATAAAAATGTTTGATAAATACCCAGGAGTGGAATGGCTGGATCAAAAAGCATATCCATTTTTAAGTTTTGAGGTGACTCTGTACTGTTTTCCACAGTGGCTATATCAATCTACATTCCCACCAACAGTGTAAAAATGTTCCCTTTTCTCATCCTCACCAGCATTTGTGAAATCTTATATTGAATATGTATTACCTGATAACAATGGAATTCAACTGAAGTTTTCAATGTCTAGAAAAATTTTAAGTGTCTGAAAATTAAATATCACCCATCTGAGAATAACCACACATAAAAAAAGAAATAAAAGGAAAAGTTAAAATACTGCACCTGAAAAATAAAAAAAACACAAATCAAATGTGTAGGAAGCCACTAAATCAGTTATTAGAGGGAAATATATAACATTAAATGCTTAAAATAGTAGAAAAGAAAGGTTTGACATAAATTATACATGTTATTGTCTTAGGAATATAAAAAGGAAAATTAATTATCAAAATAAATGGGAGGATAAAATTTTTAATGTACAAAGTGTAATTAAATAGAATAATGGATATTGAGACTATCAGGCTAAGTGAAATAAGTCAGAAAAAGTCAAGAACCATATCATTTCACTCATATATGAAATATAAAACTGAAAGCAAAAAAAACAAAAACTCTAAGACACACACAATAGAATGGTGGTTACCACAGGGATACTTTGGGGGTGAAGGGGAAGTGGAAAAGGATAAAAGGGACAAATATATGCTGACAGAGGGAGACTTGACTTTGGGTGATAAACACAAAGTGCTATATACAGAATTGTACACTTGGAACCTGATAATTTTATCAGCAATGCCACCCCAATAAGCTTAATAAAATACAAAAGAATAATCAGAGAGAAAAAACAAACTTTTTTGTAAAGGTTAATTAAAATGATAAATCCTTATCATGACTAATCAAGAAAAAGACAGAAACACAATTTACTAATATTAGAATTGAAAGAGGGAATACAATTTATAGTTCCCACAGACATTAAAAGAATATTATTGGGAAAAACTGTAGGCCACTAAATTCAACATCTTGCATGAATGGACAAATTCCTTGCAGAACATTACATAACAAAACTGACCCAGAAGAAATAGAAAATTTCAACAGAATTATATTTATTGAGGAAATATAATTAATAATAAAAACCTTGACATATGAAAAGATGCTCAACATCACTAATCACCTGAGAAATGCAAATTAAAACCACAATGAGATATCATCCCACACCTGTCAGAATGGCTATCATCAATAAATCAGCAAACAAGTGTTGGTAAGGATGAGGAGAAAGGAGAACCATTTTGCACTGTTGGTGGGAATGCAGACTGGTGCAGCCCCTGTGGAAAGCAGTATGGAATTTCCTCAAAAAACTAAAAATGGAACTGCCTTTTGACCTAGTGATCCCACTTCTGGGAATATATCCAAAGGAAGCCAAAACACTACTTCAAAAGAACATAAGCAGCACTGTGTTCATTGCAGTGTTACTGACAATCATCAAGATATGGAAGCAGCACAAGTGCCCATCAGTAAATGATTGGATAAAACAACTATGGGACATTTACACAATGGAATACTGCTTGACCATAACAAAGAAGAAAATTTTACCATTTGCGACAGTATGGGTGAACCTGGAGAACATTATACTAAGTGAAATAAGCCAGTGAAAGAAAGAAATATACCACATGATTTCACTCATATGTGGAATCTATGAACAAACTGAACTAACAAGGAAAATGGGGACAGACTCATAGATGGAGAGCAGGATGACAGCTAGTGGTGGCGGAGGTGAGGGGGTGGAGGGATCGAGCCAAAAGGAAAAAGAACTCATGGACATGGACAATAGTGTGGTGATTGCTGGGGAGAAGGGATAAGGGGACTAAAAGGTAATGGGAAAAAATACAATAAAGATTAAATCAAAGAAGACAGAAAAACAAGAAACACCTTCAAAAATATCTAGGCTCAAATAGTTTGTGGTGGATTCTATGAAATTTAAGGAACAAATAATATCAATCTTACAGAAACCTCTTCAGGAAAATAGAGAAAAAGAGATCACTTTACAATTCATTTTATGAGATCAGCATTAACCTAATCCTAAAACCTGACAAACACATTACAAGAAAACTAAAAAATCAGTACCCTTATGACAATAAATATAAACATTCTTAAGAAAATTAGCAAATAGAATCCAACATATATAAATGTTTAATACATCTAAGAAAATGGCAGTTTATTCCAATGATGCATGATTTGTTCAATATTTGAATATCAATTCATGCAATATACCATAGTAAGTAAAAAGAAGAAAAAATATGATCCTTTCAATAAATACAGAAAATGTATTTGATAAAATTCACTAGCCATTCATGACTTTAAAAAAAACCTTGGTACCCCCAAGTTCATATCAGCATTATTTACAATAGCCAAGATACAGAAACAACCTATGTATCCATTGATTGATGAATGATAAAGAGACTGTGATATATGTAATCAATGGAATATTATTTAGCCATAAGAAAACAAGGAAATCCTACCACTTGTGACAATGCGGAAGGAACTTGAAGGCACTGTACTGAGTCAAATAAGTCGGAAAAAGACAAATACTATATATTCTCACTTATATGTAGAATCCAAAACAAAACAAAACAAACAACACCAAACTCATAGAAAAATCAGATTTGTGGCTACCAGAGGCAGGGCTGGAGGGAGGGAGAATTGGAATAAGGTGTTCATAAGATACAAACATCCAGTTATAAGAACTAGGGAATATAATATACAACATGATTATAATTAACACTGCTGTATGACATATACAAAAGTTGATCCATTCATTTACTGATGGGTACCTAGGTTGCTTCCAACACTTGGCTACTGTAAATTGTGCTGCTATGAACATTGGGGTGCATAGGTTCTTTTGGATTGGTGTTTCAGGGTTCTTAGGATATAGTCCCAGCAGTGGAATTGCTGGGTCAAAAGGTAGATCCATTTTTAGTTTTCTGAGAAAATTCCATACTGTTTTCCACAGTGGTTGTATCAGTCTGCAATCCCACCATCAGTGCACTAGGGTTTCCTATTCTCCACAACCTGGCCAGCACTTGTTGTTTGTTGATTTGTTTATGATGGCCATTCTGACCAGTGTGAAGTGGTATCTCATTGTGATTTTAATTTGCATCTCTCTGATGGCTAGTGATGCTGAGCATCTTTTCATATGTCTCTGGGCCCTCCATATGTACTCCTTGGAGAAGTGTCTATTCAAGTCCTTCGCCCATTTTTTAATTGGGTTGCTTGTCTTCTTAGAGTTGAGAGTAAATCTTAAATGTTATAGCCACACACAAAGAAAAATGGTAATTATGAGAAGGAATGGAAACACTAACTTTATGGCAGTAATCATCTTGCAATATATATGTGTATCAAATTATCACAGTGTATACTTTAAATTCACGTTATATGTCAATAATAACTATGTAACTGGTGGGAGGGAAGATGCTCAAAAGCATTAGTCATAAGAAAACAAAAATTAAAATCACAATCTGATAAGCACTTTATACCTACTAGAATAGCTCAAATGTAAAATTAGGTCTCCAATACCAAATGCGTGTAAGGTTGTTGAGCAACTAACTAGAACTCCCACCCCCATGACTCAGAGTGAATATAAAATGATACAATTACATGGAAACATGGGCAGCTTTTTATAAAGTTAAGCTACGCATACACCTTCCCAAGTTTTAGGTTTCTGACTTGAATCACTGGGAGGAGGAGGTCTCATTTTAAGCTAAGAAAGACCAGGAGAAAAGATTTAAGGAAGAAATCAAGACATATTAGATTTAAGATGTTCACCAGACCTTAAAATAAGCACATTAAATAGATAATAGAAAACACAATTATGGAGCTCAGATAAGAGCAGGATGGAACCCAATTAAAAAAGTGGGCAAAGGACTTGAACAGACACTTCTCCAAAGAGTACATATGGAGGGCCCAGAGATATATGAAAAAAATGCTCAGCATCACTAGCCATCAGGGAGATGCTAGTTAAAATCACAATGAGATACCACTTCACACTGGTCAGAATGGCCATCATAAACAAAATAACAAACAACAAGTGCTGGCCAGGTTGTGGAGAATAGGAAACCCTAGTGCACTGTTGGTGGGATTGCAGACTGATACAACCACTGTGGAAAACAGTATGGAACTTCCTCAGAAAACTAAAAATGGATCTGCCTTTTGACCCAGCAATTCCACTGCTGGGACTATATCCTAAGAACCCTGAAACACCAATCCAAAAGAACCTATGCACCCCAATGTTCATAGCAGCACAATTTACAGTAGCCAAGTGTTGGAAGCAACCTAGGTGCCCATCAGTAAATGAATGGATCAAAAAACTATGGTACATTTACACGATGGAATTCTATGCAGCAGAAAGAAAGAAAGAAGGAGCTCCTACCCTTTGCAACAGCATGGATGGAACTGGAAAGCGTTATGCTAAGTGAAATAAGCCAGGTAGTGAAAGACAAATACCATATGATCTCACCTTTAACAGGAACCTAATCAACAAAACAAACAAGCAAGTAAAATATAACCAGAGACATTGAAATAAAGAACAAACTGACAATAACTAGAGGGGAGATGGGAGGGAACAATGAGGGGAAAATGAGGAAAGCTTTTCAGGAACATGTTTAAAGGACACATGGACAAAACCATAGGGGATAGGATCAAGGGTGGGAAGTGGGGATGGCTGGGATGGGGGGAGTGGTGGGTTGAAAATGGAGACAACTGTACTTAAACAACAATAAAAAGAAAGTAAAAAAATTACAAAGGAAACTACCATATGATCAAAAAAAATAATATATAAAAATTTTTCAAAAAGAGGAGCAGGATAGAGATACGGATGGTGTAGAAATGTATGTTAACACCAGGAACTTGATGAGATCACCTACAAGGAGAGGATTTACAGAAACAAAAAGAAAGAGAACTTGAACTAGGGCAACAAATCATAGAGATTAGGAAGAAATATATAGCAAAAGAGCCTAAGAAGGAAGAACATGTGAAATAAGAATGTGGGGTCTTAGAAGATGAGTGGAGGAAGCGTTGCAATAGAATGACTAATTGTATCAAACCTGTAGTAAGGTAAAGTCAGATGAAAATGGAAAAGTAGCCACAGGATTTGGCATTAGAGAGCTCATTGGTGAATTTGGCAAAGGTAACTGCAGAGGAGATGAAGGAGTGGCTTAAGGAAATAATTAATAAAGAAAGAAGTAGAAACATTAATTTATCCTTTGGTCTAACGACAGTCTGGCAGGCTAATTGTTACAGGGGAAGTGTGGAGGTTTGGCTTTTGTTTATTTTTAGGATATGAGATAATAGTATATCTGGATGCTAATGAGAAAGGTAAAGCAGAAGAAATTGATGATTCAGGAAAGAGAAAGGAGAGAATATCAGGAATAATGTCTGAAAAAAGTAAGAAGGCTGGGATCTGGAACCCATGTGGAGAAGTTTGCCCTTTGTATGGAGCAAGATATTTTATTCTAAAAAATACTGGCACAGATTGGAGGGGATCGTTTGGTGCTGGAAGGATGAAGATCTTCTATTTGGTGGCTTATATTTTGTGAAGTATAGTGGAAATAATACTGACTTTAGAGTTAGAGAGATCTTTATTGAAACCCAATTTATGTGACTTGCTATGTGACTTGCATGACCTGGCCTCTGTTACCTGCCACTCATCTTCCTTAATTCACTCCAGCCACTCTGGCATGCAAGGCAAACACACCAATGTGCTCCTGCCTCAAATCTTCCTACTTTCTGTTAGCTTTTCTTGAGATGCTCTTTGAATAGATATATGTATTGCTTGTGTTGAAGAAATAAAAAGTCTCCAGATTCACTCAAATTAAGACTTTGCTGCTTACTGTTGATATTCTGCACGCACAAACATGTAGTCGATAGGTGGAGGATTCTGTGTTTTCTTCACCTTTTAGTATCTTACAAAAATGTCACAAAATGTGGAACAAATATGCAGAACTACCTCAGCAGCTTGAGCAATCTGTCAGAGGTTTCTGTGAGAACTATCTTCTTCTTAGGTGGTAGGGGTCCTTTATTCCAATAACACTTTTTGTTTCATTCCTGAGAGATGGGTACCCTGTGACAGAGAGGAACTTTGGGCACAGTTATCATGCAGTGCTGAGAGTGATGTGAGGCAGTAGATTCTTTCAGCAATGGAATTGTGAGTAGAATCTTTAACACTCCCCCCACCCCATCTCCTTCAGGACTCTGCAAAAATGCCATTTTTATCATAAACCTTTCCTGCCTACCATTTCTAAAACAGCAACCACACTCTTTATCCCCCATACCCACTTTTAGTTTTTAGTGCTTTCTTTTTCTTAGCTCTAATTGTCACCTACAAATGTCTGTTTGGCTTTGACCTTCCATGTATGCTCCATAAGGGAAGAAATTTTTTGTTCATTGCTTTTTCCCCAGCACTTAGAGTAGTGCCTAGAACAGTCAGTACTCAATGCATATTTGTTGAATGCATGAATGAAGGAATCTTCTCTAAGCCTCAGTTTTCTTTCATGAAATAGGGTTATTAACATCTATCAGTATGAGTTGTTTTAAGAACTAAAGAAAATACAAAACCAGGGGAAGATACTCCTACACTTACTAAAGCGGTCAAAATTTTAAAAGACTAACCATAGGCACTATTAGCAAGGACATGAGAGAACTGGAACCTGCATACACTGCTGGAAGGATGCTTCTTAAAGGTGACATTCACCTATACTTTGACTCAGCTATTGCAGTTTGAGGTATTAACAACACGAGAAAGGAAACATCAATATGAACTGTGTCAGTATGAAATAATTAAAATATCCACAGGAAGATTTTTAGTGGTACACTGATGTAATATGCTTCTGAACACTATAAAAAAGTTTCTCTGATATTTCATGGTGTTGAGCATAGCTAGTGTACAAGAAACGTGGGGGAATGGTGAGCATGTGAAACAATATGAAAGAAATCAACAAGCCAAATCTAGATTTTGGCAAATTCCAGTAGACAGATGGCTTATAATCTTCATCAGGGAAATAATAATGAAAAAGTGATAATGGTACATACAGGTTACAACACTTCTAAGATACACCTAATAATTGCCTAATAATAAATTTTGCATCCAGATGTCAATCTGCATTGAACAGTGAACACAACTGACAAAATCTAGCACTCACAAAAATTTATCACAATTTTAAATATTTTATGTTTCAATGTTATTAGAGTTATGTAAGAGAATTACATTTTAGAAACAAATTCTGAAGGGCTTATGTGTGAAATGACATTGTATCTGGGATTATAAGTAAACCACTAAATGCACAAGGATAGATAAAACAAGAATAGTATAAAATGATAAATAATGACGGAATAATGACTTCCTCAGAGTCTAGTCCATTTTTAGATATATTTGAAAATAGCCATTATATAGGGTAGAATATGTCCTATTATGGGTAATTTCTTGTAGTAGAGGGACAAATTTAAAAGGGCAGGAAGAGACTTTTAGTACTCTATGTAAACATCAAATGTGTATTTTAAATATGAGCAGTTTAAGTCAATTATGCCTGAATTAAATTATTTTTTTAACTAAAGAAAATAAAAAATTAAAGGACCTACCATTCTATCAGGCATAAATAGGTATCCCAAAATAGTTATTGTTGTTTGTTGTTGTTATTATTATTATTCCAGAGAGATTTAATTTAATCTACAAATACAACCATCATGGGGAGAATCTCACCATGAATGTATCAATAAGGCAATAAGGATTTGTCCCCAACACCAATGATGGACACTATTTGGGTTCATTAATTGTGTTATCCACATTAGCCTTTCCATCCCAGGACATCACTTCTGGTACCACATTTAAAAGATGGGATTTAAATTAATTTTTTATTGAGTTTATTGAAGTGACATTGGTTCACAAAACCATACAGGTTTCAAATGTACAGTTCAATGAAACATCATCTGCACACTGCACTGTGCACCCAATGCCCAAAGCAAAGCCTCTTTCCATCTCCATTTATCCCCCTTTGCCCACCTCCACCTCCACCTTCCCTCATCCCCTATCTCGCTGGCTATCACCACACTGTTTTCCGTGTTTATGTGATATTTATGTGAGATATGCATCTCCATCCCCAGAAACCAGAATTATCTTCTGGAGGGCAGGCCCCTTGTAGAACAGGCTTCCCTGCTAGGTGAGTGTTCTAGGAACCCATCTGTATCAGTACACCAGCTGGTGTTGTTGTGAAAAGTTGAGATTGGCCTCAGTGAATTTCTTTGAAGACTCTTACAACGCGTTTGCCCATTGCATGATGGGTGGTTTATGAGTGCACCTGCCAATACCACGCTGAGTGTTCAGCAGTTTTTGACCAAAAGCAGAATGACCCCCATGCCCCACCCTCCCTATTCACCCAGTCTCTCCCCTAGCGACTACTCTTTTATTTCCCCAGATGAAAAAATCCTGAAAGGGAAATGTTTTATGGATGTGGGAAAGGTGAAACAAAAAATGGCAGAAGCACTAAAAGGCATCAAAATCAACGAGTTCAAAAACTCTTTTGAGCAGTGGAAACAATGTCTCAATAGGTATATTACAGCAAATGGAGAGTACTTTGAAGGTGACTGAAGTTTAAACATGTACAAATAAATACACAATTTTTTATAAGTAAATTCTGGGGTTTTTTGGATATCCCCTCATTCATTCATTCACACACACACACACACACACCTACACATATATGTGTATATATATTTCATTTAATCCCTTCACCCTCTGTCATCCAGCTCCCCAACTCCCCCTCCCATCTCACAGCTGTCAGTCTGCTCCATGTGTCCATGCCTCTGTTTCTATTTTGTCAGTTTATTTTGTTCATTAGTAGTTTAAATTCTTAATATCATACATATGCAGGTACCACCAAGGCATTAAAAGCATTTCCATAGATAGAAGTTGAATCTCTCTCTCTCTAGATCACCAGGCATGTGGTGTCTGAACCACCTATCACACCGGAGAAAGCTCACTCCATCAGAGGTGCATTCCTAATGCACAGTCATATTTACGCACTCTACTGATTCTGATGACTGAAGTAGTGATTGGTGATGTGTCCTTTCTTTGTTTAAGTTAACGTAGGCCAGCACTTCACTTCCACATTCTCCTCTTCTTAGCTGATTTGCTGTTGTCTGTATATGGCTAAAACATATTTTTGTATAGCCTTAAATCACATCTGACTTCATAATGGCAAGGCAGTAGAAATCAGAGAGACTTGAAACATTAAATAAAAAATAAATACATAAATATTTAATTCCAGTCTAGTCAGGATTTTTTTTTACTTCATTTCTTCTAGGTGCCCATACTCTATGCCTAGTAGTCCTCAAACCTAATTATACTTCATAACTAAAGAGTCTGCTAAAAAGGCAAAATCAGGAGTCCATTCCATACTTAAATCTCAGACTGATTTTTAACATTCCCCCCCAAGTAAATATTTACCAAACTCTCCAGGTGATACTGATCACTCGGATTTGGAAACATTAAACTGTTAGCGATGGTGTCTCTTTCTAGAATGCTTCCCGCTCTATCTCTGAATGTTGAAATCTAGATCAGACTTCAAGAATAGTTCAAATTCAACTACCAGTATGGTGCCTTTCTTGATGGGATATCTCTCACTGTGACAGAAAAGTAAAGTATCATTCCAAGGGTACCAGATGACACAGGGATATGACAGTCAGTACAGAGGTGGAGAAAGCTTTAAGTGTTACAGAGGTATTTCTCACTACAGTCTGTGTGTTTGGTTGGCTGCAAGGGCTGTAGGCTAGGTGAAGACAAAACAAAGTAACCTGCAACTGGCCTATGATTTATAAAGAAACATGGATTCCAACCACCTGGCAATCTTATTTTGAGAGGAAGATTGGAAGATACTTCATAATTTGGTATTTACATTTAAACCAAGAAAATAGTAGCTATCAATGGACTTCCACACACTTGCAACAAATACGGAGGGAGTAAAATACTGAAGGGGACTTACCTATGGTTGAGTGAAAGGAGAGCAAAAAGAGGGTAGGACTGCTTGGGAGATAAGAGCTGTCTTATATCTGAAGCCAGCTTGTAATGTGTAGTTCTCAGATCACCAGCTCTACTAAATTAGATCCTTTGGGAGTGTAACCTAAGAATCTATACTTTAAGAAGCTTCCCAGTTGTTTATGGCAATCAGTCATATTTGATAAACACTGGACTAGGGTTCCTAGGTATCTTCTCTTCTCTAATACTAATTCTCTAGTCCTGTAGTAGTCATTATTTCACCTCTTATGCTTTAGCTTCCACACTAATGAAATGTATGATTCTATGAACAGACTCAGTGTTTATAGACTAGTCTTCAATTCACGAATCACTTACTATTCATCTTTGCTCATTGGCCAGCTCAACAAACTATCTATTAGATTAGAAGCAAAAGAAAGAAGCTCCAAATAAGTGACCTCCTAAAGAGAGTCATTTGAACGCATGAAGCATCTGTAGCTTAGTGGGGCTCCAGCAAGCAGAGAAACAGTTGTATCCACTGATTCTCTCAAACCTCACTGAGTTCAAGGCTGTCCTGCCAGTTATTTTGTCCTTTCTTTTCATTGGCATGGGGAATGATGACATGCTTGGCATAGAGTATGAAAGAAAAGTAGATGTTGAATAGAGGATTGACACATAAAATATAGGACCCCCAGTTAAATATGAATTTCTTATAAACAACAAATAAATTTTAGTGTTCAGTGTGCCCTGTGCAATGCTTTGGACATATATTTTTAATTGTTGTTTATTTGCTAAACCTGTCAAACCTAGTTGAATGAGTGAGAGAGTGAAGGAGGAAGTGTCTCTAACTCGTCTCTTCAGTAATTTCACCTTCAGTAAGAAAAGTAGCAGGGTTTCATAGAAAGGTTGTTTAAAAAATATGAAACATTTTATTAACTTAATAAGTGACCTTGGAAAAGTCCCTTTTCTCACTTGGCCTCAGTTTCCCTGTCTGTAAAATGAGAGAATTAAACTAGATGACTTCTCAGCACCCTTTTTGCTTTGAGAGTCTGGTGTTTTATCACTTTTGAAAAGGTGACTATGTTGTGCTTTCTGGATGTTTGAGAGCCTTTATACATATATGAAAATGGATCTCCAGGTAGGGATGTAGCACACAGGAATAACTCTATAAAGTATTTGGCTGCACAGGAGCCCCAAGGCTAGGAGCTGCACTTGTGTTC
Source organism: Trachops cirrhosus (assembly GCA_028533065.1). Taxonomy (NCBI): domain Eukaryota; kingdom Metazoa; phylum Chordata; class Mammalia; order Chiroptera; family Phyllostomidae; genus Trachops; species Trachops cirrhosus. Next base: position 10,363,720 of record CM052552.1, on the reverse strand, counting down.
ATGACATTCTGAAAAAACCACCCAGACGGCCAGCATATGTGGACATGCCATTTATTACTCACATTACAGGGCAGTGCACCAATGGCAGGCAGATTGGTGCCAGAAAGAGTGAACCCTGCCTCTGGCCTTGGCACCACTTAAATAGTTAGGGAGGGAGGAGCAGCAGTGGAGAAAACAGTGGTTGTGTGTAAAAATTCCACACTTTTGTGATAAACGCAGGAACCTGAGACACATTGGCCTTGAGAGGGGTGGGACTCTAGACACAGACTGTTTTCCTCACTCCTTACAGCTGCTGGCCAGGGAGCCATCTGTTCTCTAACGTTGTGGAGGGGCCATGTTCTGAATTATCCCACACTTGTCATTTTGTCAATAACCCTCATGGTGATGGGTTAGAAAACCACTTGACACATCACCAGTCCCCCTTGAAAGTATAATGTGAAAAAACTTATTGGTTCACCAAGACCTCAGAATGTGTGTGACCTGAGAGCACTAAATAAAGACTTTTACCTCTGTCTGTCTGTCTGTGTTACCATCTCCTTTTTGCAGTCCCTACTTCTTTAAAAATTTTGCCTAGAGCTAACATTTGTGAATTTTTTCTTTCCCTCCATCACAGTATAGGTCTTAACCTAATCCTCCTATTATCATCTTAACATGAAAATTACATATTTGCCTCTATCCTAGTAGGAAGTTAAATTAATGAGGAAAGAAGGGTGTCACTTTGCCAGCACTCATTTTTACACTGTCCCTCCAGAGAAGGATATTCTCATCCATGGTCATGGATTCTCTTGCATATTCTTCACCAAAAACAATTTCATTATCTGATAAACCCCATGACTTCAATTCTAGTCTGTGCTAATTGATTTCTCCCTATTTATATTTTCAGTGGCTGGTAGAGCTTTTCTCCAGATGAAGCAGATTTCATTTTCAAGTCTTCATTATATTCAGAACTCCATTCTGTCAGCAAGTTCCCCCATTACAGGTGAAGATCACTGTTCCCTGACTCTTCCCTATTAATTAATCACCATCTTTACACATGTAATAAAGAATATGACTGCCAGTAAGAAGAAAAAAAGTTTCATTTTAAAAGACAGGGTTTTCTTTTTTTCCTCTGAAAACTAATCCAGACGGCATAAATATTGACCTCAGTATGATATTTTTTTGCCATATAAATAACAGAAATTGTCTTAACTGGTTATTTTCAAGATTTAGTTGAAAAAAGACAGGACAATTGTAAACTGAAACCTTTCACAGCAAGCTAAGGCTCAATACAGCTCAAAATGGCACAGTTGTAAGCACCTTTGTTAATGAGCATCTTATCTACACTTGTCATGAACTGTAATCTTTTGTTTCAATGGTAGTGATTTTTCTTTCTGAGAGGAGGTAATGTTTAATAATAAGTTTAAATTTGACAAGTTGTGAATTGCATATCTTATATTTCCTAAGGAGAATCCATTGTACTTCTTTCAAATGCAATACTATGTTGTCAGAAAGACCCAAGTTTTAACTTAAGCAGATAAATAATTATGAGCCACAATACAACAGGACCCTCATTTATACATTTTCTATTAGCTATTATTTATACACATTAGATAGTGATCTTTAATTAACAAGGACCTCTAGTGGGAAAAAAATCACAAGAGTAACAAAAGTGCCTTGAATATATGTGTGGGTTTATAATATATCAGCATCTTCAAATTGACTTAGCCTACTAAAGATACACCGATGGAAAGGGCTGTGGAAGGGGGGAGGCAAACATAAAAATTAAAATTTTGTATTTCATTCCTTAAACCAGAGCTTCCAGATAATATTTCTCAAATGGATCGCTAAATGTGTCCAGACATTGTTGTTGCCTGCCCTTGAGTGACTGAGTGGGATCTGGGCCTCTTTCTAGTCACTTCTGCGTACTTATCTTTTTCTATGTGTGCTGAGATGTGAAAAGGGTTGGGAAGACTTTTGTTATGCCCTAGAGGATCAGATCAGAATTACATTCATGCTCCCACACTAAGATAATTATTGTCTTAGTCAGTCACAGGTACTCATAAGGGTTTATTATATCCCTCAAATATGTTAAGGGTTAGGCTGGATAAAGCTTGTGAAAACCTTGCCGAATCATATGTGTGTAGGGGGCACACAAGAGAAATCCAATGCAATCCAAGGTGGTAAAATAAAGATATTATGATCATATAAATAAATAGTCATTTTTGCCTATAATGTTATGCCTAATTATTCCTCTGCCTCTTCTCTATCCCAAGTCTGGTCATACATCAGGTATCCAAAGAGATCTTCTTATTGACTACATTGGGTTAAACATGAGAAACCAGTGCCCTACAAAAGTGTGTTGCTGGCCCAGGCAATTTCACACCGGCAAATGTATAGCAGGTGCTGCTTAGAACACAGGACATAAGTTCCTGACTAATGACTTTTGAATGGGCAGGCTGAAGTTGAGACTTAAATCTATTACTCTCCTATATCTATCTGTCTTCTTTTCTTTTACCCTGTCTTCACTCCTTCATTTCCTTCACTCAGCTCTATTCTGCCCTTCCCTTCCCTTCTTTTTCTCCTTTCTATCCTGTTTTCCCTCTTACCTTCCATAGAAGGTCTGCATTTGTACTGATAAGGTGTTAAGTTCATTAAATCTTTTCCATTATCAAGTAAAAGGGCTTTCCCTGGTTTGTGACTGGGAAGAAAAGCAGGCTTGACTTATAAATATCTTTCATAATATTTCAATAATCAATATTAATGAAATTCAATTGTTTCTTTTGCAGAGAATGCTCTTCCCCCAGATACTTGCATGGCTTACTTCCCACTTTCTCCATGTCTCTGCTCAACAGAGAAACCTTCCCTTACCACCGAATATTAAAATAGCACTTCACCCCATCCATCACTCCATATCTTTTTACCGGCCTTCCTCATAGGATTTAGCTCAATCTGAAATGTTAAATGACTATGTATGTATTTGTTTATCATCTTTCCCCTTGACTAGATGGTAACATAAGCACAGGCACTTTGTTTTATTCATTATTTTATCCACGGTGGCTAGCACATAGCTGGTATTCGGTAAATACTGATTGAACAAATGGATGAACATCCACATTTAAAAGCATAACAATATGAGCCCCAAGGCTATTTAAAAAACTTAGTCTTACGAATTTGAACCATGTATTTGTTTTCTACTGCATAAGCATTATTAGTAAATTAAATTGTTTCCAATCACAGTGGGGGCAATAAACATGGAGTGAATTAAAATGCCACCCTTTCCAAGAAGCTTCCCTCAATATAAGATTCTCCAAAGATATCTTTCCAACTTAGGTGATGTAGCATTTCATACCCCTGAAAATAAGCTACCCCATACTATGTATTCTTACACAAGCATATGTCTGATCCTTTCCTTGGGCTAGATCAGAAGCCTTTTATAAGGGTAGAGAGCATGTCTCACACAGTTCCTTATCTTTTGCCCTGTTACACAGCACCTTTAATATATTAGACAGTCTCTAAATATGTGATACATTCATTATTTGCTGTTCACCCTAATATAGAGATTAGGAAATGCTTCTATTACCTTGTCTGTTCAATGAGTGGTTGATCTTTGACTGAAGGCTAATAGGCTTGCTGATCTGTAATTCTTTACTGAACCAGCAAGAAGAACCAGGTTTCTCCCGTTAGCATAGTTCTGGCTCTGGTTCTCTATGGTTCTATACTCAACATACCTTCAAAACATATATCTCTGATTTAAAAAGCTTTCTTTTATTCCCACTGTATATAAGGTGGAAGCATTGCTACTTAATTCCTAACAAAGGACAATTTGTTAAATTGGTTAAAAATTAGCAACTGTCTGAGATGTTAAGCTGAGTGTAATAATGAGCTGAGTTAAAAATAATTTAATGAATTCATATATTCTTTTAACACATATAATTTAGAATGGACTAAAAATGACTTCCATGAAAAATGGACCATGCTAAAACATCTCTACCATTTAACTTAATATTTCTACCTTGTTGGATAAGACCTATACTCCATAACAATGCCATTGAAAAAGAAATAATTTTGATTTTCTAACTTATTCAGTACTTCTTCATCTCAGAATTTGAGCATGGTTTACCATCACCATTCTAGAGCCTCTATTTGAGTGCAAATCCTATCATTCTATTGAAATTTATCTGTGTTTTTTTAGTCATGTCATTGTGTTTGTATGTTTCACTCTTAATCTCACTGTCTGCTCCTCCTATGACTCCTAGGCAACATTCAGACCAAAATGAAAGGTTCTCAACCTAATTCTGTAATAAGGAGTCACTGTTAACAAATAAATCTATTCCAAGCACCTCTCTCCTTGAAGACAGACACTGAACCATCTCTAGGACCAGCTTTATTTTTTTTTCCATCACCTTGTGAAGGAGAAACAGAATTTCCTTCACCCTTATGTAAATAACAGTAATGGACTATATGTCAGCCCACTAGCCCTTTTGTTAAGATAAGGAAGTATGCTAGAAGGTTTCTCTTAATAATTATAAGTTAAATATTCTTTTTAAATATGGAGTCTCCTTTCATCCTCACATTTATTCCAAGAGTTATTCCCACTATAATCTTATTAGCACTATTATACAAATGTGGAAACAGACTCAGAAAGATTAAGCTACTTAATATGTAAGTAATATAGTTAATGTAATACAGATAGTACTCAAGTTATACAGACAATACTCAAAGCATTGTCTAGCCTAACACCAAAGTTTATGTTATTTATCACCAAGTTGTATTAGCAGTTCAGAAGAAGACCAGCATACAAATGTATACTTAATATCCTCTGGACAAGTAGTTTTCCAAAGATCACTGAACACCCATATTAGTTACCATAACTATTCATCTATTATTATAAAATAAGATGTGAGCAAACATCCCCATGGCAAGAGAGAAACTTTGCTTTGTTCAAGGAACTTTCCTATGTGATAAAGGTTTATATTTAGAGCATTGGAAAGCACTTTACAATTCTTGGAATCAAAATTATTTTTGTATACTTAAATGTATGTGAATGTACACATACGTGTGTATATGTGTGTCTTTGGGTGAGCATATATACATATTAAGTATATTACATACACTATGTCACACATGCACACATATCATGGGCATATACTTACATGCCAAAATCATAGGTTACTCAATTATTCCACTAGATTGCAGTTTAATATGTATAATATTTTCTCTTATTTCACATATATTTTCCCATTTGACAGTTCTATTAAGGAAAAAATAATCAGACGCTTACTATTTCAGTAAGAAATGTACTCTTTGCTAAATGTATGGTGCTTTTCTGAACTGTAGTTGCTATGGACCTGCCTTCCTGTAGATGTTTGGGAATAGGCACAGTATAACTATAGGATTCTGTACATCCCCATTGAGTCCACACTTCTCCCATGCCCCACCCTGGCCCAGACCTTCCATAATGACCAGTTCTTCTTGTCATGTGGTAAAACTTTTTAACATCTTATAATAAAATTATTGAGTTGGCCAAAAAGTCCATTTCATTTTTTCTGTAAAATAAAAGACACATTTTTCATTTTTAACAATATCTATATTGATTTGGATATTTTGAGTATGTCAGCTATCTCCCACATGGTATAACATTGATTGATTTCAATTAATGTCTCAACTTGACCATTATCAAATTCAACTGCTCTACCCAACCGTTGAGCATCATCCAGTGAGAAATCTCCAGCATGAGACTTCACAAACTACTTGACACGTTCCATCACTCACAGCCCCTTCTCCACACAATACACAAATCTTATTTGCATTTCAGTTGTGTTTTTACCTTTTTTGAAATAATAAAGCATAATATGACAAAAATGTTGCATATTTTCTTCCATCCTCAATATTAAAATGGCTACACAAAAACTCACCAATTTTGATGTTTTTAAGGCATGCTGATATGACAACTGTCACAATACAATCTAACAAAATTGTTTCAAATTAAGTTAAAGACAACTAAGTCCTACTACAGCCATCTTATAGGAAAAAACAAATGAGGGCTTCTGGTCAAGATGGCAATATAGGCAGACATGGCTCACCTCTTCATACAACCACATGAAACTTACAACTAAAATATAGGAGTTCTGGACAAGATGGAGGCATAGGTAGAAACACTTCACTTCCTAAAACAATCAAAAGAAGGATAACAACCAATTAAAAACAATAAACAACCAGAAGTGCCAGAAAATCAAACTGCATGGAACTCCAACAACCAAGGAGTTAAAGAAACATTCATTCAGACCAGTAGGTGGGGCAGAGCAGAGAGGACACATGGCCAGTTGCTGTACAACGTGGATGAGTCCAGACTGGCTAAATGGGTAACTAAAGACTCAAAACTTCTAGCTATAAAATACTGTGGGGATTGCGACAGCAGGAGAAACTCTCAGTCTGACAGAAGAGTTGGTTGGAAAGTGGGGCTACAGTGGAGTGAGTGAGCAAGCAGCATTGTTGTCTCTCTGACCCCTCCCCCACAGACAGTGCCACAATGCATCAAAAAGAGTTGTCCTACCCTGGTGAATACCTAAGGCTCTGCCCCCTTGCAACATAACAGGTGCGCAGAGATGAGGAAAAATGGTCAGAATGAAAGAACAGATCAAAACTCCAGAAAAAGAGCTAAGCAAAGGGGAGATAGAGAACCTATCTGATGCAGAGTTAAAAACACTGGTAAGTAGGATGCTCACAGAACTGACAGAGCTCAGTCACAAATTGAAGGAAAAAATGAAGGCTACACAAAATGAAATAAAGTAAAATATACAGGGAACCAACAGTAAAGGGAATGAAAGTAGAACTCAAATCAACAATTTAGGATGAAAGGAAGAAATATACAACTGGAACAGAATGAAGAAACAAGAATTCAAAAAAATGAGGTGAGGCTTAGAAACCTCTAGGACAACTTTAAGCGCTCTAACATCCAAATCATAGGGGTGTCAGAAGGAGAAGAACTAGAGCAAGAAGTTGAAATTTTATTTGAATAAATAATGAAGGAAAACGTCCCCAATCTGGCCAAGGAAATAGACTTCCAGGAAGTCCAGGAAGCCCGCAGAGTCCCAAAGATATTGGACCCAAGGAGGAAAACACCAAGGCACATCGTAATTAAGTTACCCAAGATTAAAGATAAGGAGAGAATCTTAAAAGCAGCAAGAGAAAAGGAGATAGAGGGGAGGGAAGATGGCGGTGTGGTAGGAGGGAGCACATGCCACCTCCCTCTTCAAATGGTAGGAAAACCTAGCCATACTACAGAGGACTAGAGCAAATCCTACAGAGGATCATCGCAGCATACATGAAAATAGGAAATCAAAATTGTAACGGACATTGAAAGACCAGACAGTAAGGAGACTACTGCAGGATAATAACAGCCCAGTGATCTGCGTGAGGAGCAGGGAGGTTGCAGCCCCAGCCCCAGAGCTCCGGGAGCTGCCGAAGGGCTCTGGGGGTAGGGGAGCTGGGTCATCCACTCCCTCCCTGGCCGAACAAGGACTGAGCAGCACTGATCCGGGGGACCGTGCAGCGGGCTTTGGGGAATATCATGGCCCAGCCAGTGGAGCCAAAGATGGCCAGGCCTTGCGTGGGCGCCCCAACCCGGAGAGAGTAATTTTTTAGGTAAATGGCTTGGTGCCTACAGCCGTGAGCATGGAAAAAGCACAGGCATTCTGTGGGATTCCTGGTACCCAGGACATGAATTCAGGGGAGGTTCGAGCCCCTCAGAATCCACAGCGTACACACCCATGAACCTGGAAGTGGTGTGCACGCACGCACTCCGCAGTGAGCTTTCCCAGGGAGTGCTGAAGAGTGCCCGAAGCCCGCTCCCTGGTGAGAGGCACCTGAACAGCTTTGGAGAGATCGCGGCCCAGCCAATGGGTCCGGAGACCACCAGGTCTTGCACCGGCGCTCCAACCCGGAGAGAGTTATTTTTTTGAGTAAAAGGCTCGGTGCCTACAGCCGTGAGCATGGAAAAAGTGCGGGCGTGCTCTGGGATAGTCAGTGCCTAGGCCGGGACTTTGGGGGAAGTTCCAGCCCCTCAGAATCCACAGAGTACACACCTGTGAACCTGGAAGGGGCGCACGCGTGGGCGCTCGGCGGTGGCCTCCGGAGGGAGTGCTTGGGAGTTCACAGATTGGTGCCCAGGGCCTGTCCTGGGGCATTGGGCCTACGAGGCTGGACCTAGGGACAGTGCGCCAGAGGCTGATTGAGCCCTCAACAGGAAGCGGAAAAAAAGCCACGGCATTCACCCCTAAGTCTGCTGCAACCAGCAAAACCAGGAAAACTGGTTTGGCCAGTTTGAAACCAACAAAGGGTTTTTTTTGTTTTTGTTTTTGTATTTTGTTTTGTTTTTTCTTTTTTTTTTGCTTGATTTTTTTTACTAAGTAACTTTTCATTTTTTAATTCTTATTATTATTTCATTCAATTCCTTCTGTTTCTATTTCTTTCTAGTGTTGATCCTTCTCCCTTTCTTTCCAAATTTATCTCTTCTTTTCCATCTCCTGCTTATTGACTTCATTTTAAAATTTTTTTTGAACCTGCAACTAATAGCATATCTGTATTG
>CM052552.1:10339605-10354654 GCA_028533065.1 Trachops cirrhosus | reverse complement strand
ACTCATGGACATCAACTAAGGGGGGTGGGAACTGCAGGGTAGGGGGTGCAGGGCAGAGGGGTGATAAAGGGGAGAAAGAAAATTGGGAAAACTTTAATAGCATAATCAAGGAAATATACTTAAAAAAGTACAACTAAAATATAGAACAACCATCACTCAGGAATGTCAAAAATCAAGTTGAATCGAAGTCTGACAACTATGGAATTAAAGAAACCACATCCATCCAGACTGGTGGGAGCATTCTGATGCAGACCAGGCTGGCCCAACAACCTCATATGATAGATAAAATTTCGGGAGGGGTAGGTTGGGAGCAAAGAGTCCCAAACCCACACCAGGCCCTCCAGCCCAGGATTCCAGTGCCAGGAGAATAAGTCCCCACAACTTCTGGCTGCAAAACCCAGCAGGTATTGAGTAGGAGGAGGAAACTTCTGGAGTCCCAAGCAGTTCCTCTTATAGAACTCATACACAGACTCACCTACTCAGACTCACTCCCTCTGACCTCCAGCACCAGGGTGGCATCTTGAAGGGGACCAAGGCTGTAAAGGAAGAGACTGAATTGTCTGGGATCGGGGTGAGCAAAGGCCATTGTTTCTTTGTTGAGCTCTTCCCAGACAGAGCCGGTAGGCTGGTGCCATATCTGAGTCTCCATCAACCTGGCTAACACTGTGTGACCCATCTTGGAGATCCACAGGGGCTCTGCCCCACCCAATTTATGGGCCCACTTAAGCTGCTTTTCCATAAAAATGGCTGATCTTGGCTCCAAAATCCTATCAAACAAGTAACAGCTGGCTTCAGTGAGCCCTGGCAACAGCCAGATTACAGTCACAGCTTGGCTTCACCTGGGAATCTCCAAGCCCAGCACAAGTACCAACCATCTCAGACTGCTTTATAGCTTAAGCAGGGTGTCCCTGGGAAAAACACAAGTTGGGGCTGACCTTGGCCTGTACCACCCGGGAAACCCCAGGGCCAGCCCACCCAGTAGACAGCTACAGACCATGTCAGAGCACCACCACCCTGCCCCTGCACAGCTGATCCTCCAAGGAGGGCAGAGATTGGTAGTCAGTAGTCACAGCCAGTCCTTGCAGCTGACAGGCCTGGGTAAATCCCTACCATTGACCTGCCAACAGCGACCAAGGCTCAACTACAAGAGGAGGGTGTACTAAGCCCACACAAAGGATGCACCTTGAGTACCCAGCTTGGGTGATAGGGGAGGCTGTGCCACTGGACCCTGTAGGGGTAGTAGGGACACCTACTACATTAGGGCACACTACCAATACATGGATTCAAAGCAGCTCTCCCTAATACATAGAAACAAACACAGGGAGGCTGCCAAAATGAGGAGACAAAGAAACATGGCTCAAGTGAAAGAATAGATCAAAACTCCAGAAAAACAGCTAAATGAAATGGAGATGAGCAATCTATCAGATGCAGAGTTCAAAACACTGGTCATAAGAATGTTCAAGGAACTTACTGAGGACCTCAGCAGCATAAAAAAGGTCCAGTAAGAAATGAAGGATACACTAATTGAAAAACAAATGAACTTTTTGGACAACCCAACATTTCCAGGATATTTAACATACAAAAAAAAACTATGGAGAGAAATATTAATCTCAAATGGCAGAATTTCTCACACAAGAGGAGAATAATCTTCATATAATAACCCCCTAAACCTCACATATGACTACAACCAAGTCAGTTCATTGCGACTTATGCATATGGCCATTTTTTTCTCCTGTTCTATCATATGGTGTATGAATATTAACAGCCTGAAATAGTGTTTTACAAATTTGACTGAGCATGAGCATCACCAGATGAGACTTGTTAAAAATACATGTACCTGGACCATTCCACAAAAGATTCGGATTCACGCCACCTGCAGTGGAATCAGGATTTTGTTTATAACACAGGCAAGAAACACAAGGCCCGCGGGCTGAATCCAGCCCTCCACCTTGTTTTATCCAGGCCAGCACCTTGTTTCTACTCAGCGGCAGTGCTGAGCTCCTTGCCCCTAGTTAAGGATTAGTTACATTTATACAGTCCTAAAATTATATTCGGCCCTTTGAAAGCAATGTGAGGCTGATGTGGCCCCCAGTGAAAATGAGTCTGACACTCCTGGTTTATAAGAAGCATTCTGGGTAAATCTGCTGTTCAGCGAGCTTTGGGAACACTGACCTTATAAGAATACAGTAAGTGACAATGGTTATTATAAAATATGCACTCAAGTTTTTGCCATCACCATCCAGGACAAATGTAATCAGGTACATGAAATACTTAAACTTTCAGAGCAATTTCAATTCCTTTCCTGTTGAAGTTGAGAGTGAATAACGCTTCCAATCTTAATTTAATTCATATTCTTGAATTGCTCTACTATCTCCCCTTGTATTTTCTGGTGAGAAAGTAGTTCAATAGTCCTTTGTCAATAAAAAGCTGGCATCCTGTTACCATAGCTCAGTCAATACAACAGGAAATGTCCTATCATTTGTTTTTAATGGAGTTTAATATAATAAGGAATATTTAATAGCAAGCCAGACACTTTTATATTTTATAGCTATATCCTGATTTATCTAAAAGTAGTCTAAACTTTAGTTTCAGAGCAAAACATCTTCTGCAATAGAAACCATTAATGATGTCATCATGTAAAAGCATGCTATTAAGTCAAAATACATTTTTTAATGAACCACAGCTGTCAATCATAAGCTTCTGCTACTACGACATGATAAGACAGGCTTTATGACATCCAAGTGTCCTCCTGTACTCCACCTGCAGAAAAGTAAACACACAAAGAACACAGAAAGTACTCATCTCCAGTAACCAGAAACTGCATTATATTTTTATGTAGAACCCACTAAATAAACTACCTTTTCTACAGTCTTTGAACAGTTTAATGCAATGTTGGGAGCATAGTAGTTGCTCATTGAGTAGCAATTTTAAAAAGGAAGCAAAGGTCATGTTACATTTTTATTGTTATTTTTGTTTGTGTGGTATATTTTGTTTGAGGAAACTCAAGCAGTGACCCTCCATTTTATCTGATCTATCACCACATACTTTGGACATGGATAAATCAAATAAAAACTACAAAAGCTTACATTTTCACATTGAAGTTTATATAACAAAATTATTTCTGTAAAATAAGTAAATAAATGGCCTTAAGGGAATGAGGAAATCACTTTGTTGTACTATTTTAATACCTTAATGGATAAATGCTAGGGTTCAGTAAATGTTTATTACATACCTCTTCTAGTGAAAGTGCTATGCTAGATGCTGGGGAAGGAGAGTATAGTAGTTATATCACACAGGGTTCTCCAGGAAAACAGAACCAATGGGACTGTGTGTGTGTGTGTGTGTGTGTGTGTGTGTGTGTGTAAAGAGAGCCAGAGAGAAGAAAAATTTATTTTAAGGAACTGGCTCACATCATTGTGGGGCTTGGCAAGCTCAGAATCTGCAGAACAAACTGAAAGGCTGGAGACCCAGGAAGAGTTGATATTGCAGTTAAAGTCTGAAGGCTGAGGCAGAATCCCCTCTTCTTTGGGTGCCATCAATCTTTTTTTTATTAAGGTCCTCAACTGATTGGATGATGCCCATCCAAATTAAGAAGGGTAATCTGCTTTACTGAAAGTCTACTGATTAAAATGTTAATCTCATCTAAAAAATTATGTCACAGGGACATTTACACTGGTCTGTAATCAAATATCTGGGTACTATGGCCTAGCTAAGTTGACACATAAAATTAACCATCATATAGGGTTATAGAAGTAAATAATATGTGTAGTCCATAAATTATTCATATTTGGAAGCAGTGATTCTAAGAAACAATCATAAATGTGCACAAAATTGCAAAACAAATATATTCTAACAGCCTTTTTATGTCAACAAATTTCAGAAAGCCTAGCTGACCACTTACAGTGGAACAACCAAATAAAATATATTACAGCTATACTATTGAGTATACTCCTATTTTTAAATGCATGTTTTCAATGAATTTTAGGCTTAGGAAATGTGTTAAACAAAGTTAGAATCCTACACTCTATATACACATGATGGTAATTTTGTTTTCTACTTGTACAGAGAAAAAGACTGGAAGGCTATATGCCAAAACAAAGTTAACCAAGGTTACCTCTGTGTTGTGAGATTATGAGTGATTTTTTTTAATCTTTCCCCCATCAAGTTTTTGTAAGAAAATAGTTAACTTTTTCATTAAAGATAAATCTGCTGTACACTGGTATCATGTGGTGAGCTTTTGAAGCTACTAATGCCCAGTCCTACCTTCAGAGATTCTAACTTAATTGGTCCAGGATAAGGCCCTAGCATGAGGATTTTTCAAAGCTGCATAGGTAATTCTAGGAGAACAACCAAGTTTGATAAACACTAGCCTCAACAAAGCAGTGCTTTCCAAATGTGTTTTGAAGTATATTATTATATATATGAAAAATCTGGGGATCTTGTTAAAAGGTGGATTCAGATGCAGTGGGTCAGGGTTGGGGCCTATGTATTTGCATTTCTAATGTGCTCCCAGGTAACGGTGGGTACTGTTGGTTCATAGAGCACACTTGGATTATATAGCCTCATGGTTCCCAAAGCTAGGGGTGCATCAGAATCCTCTGGAGGGCTTGTTTAAACCCCCCAAAGTTTCTGATTCTGTGGGTATGGGGTGAAGTGAGGCCCCTAGATTAACATATCTAAGTAATTTCCAGGTGATACTGAAGCTTCTAATCCCTGGTCTAAACTTTGAGAACCACTGGTATGTTCCACTTGGAAGAAGCTACTGCATCTTCCAAAAGTCTGCAGAGGGTGTAATTTAAGTAAAAGTGTTCATATATGAGACATTTCTGACCCTACACGTCTGTTGCTCAGAACTCTAGACAGCCAGGCTTCTCCCTCTCATACAAAACTCAAAGAGCTCTTTCCTAAAGAAAGTGCACAGTCCCAGAGCAGTCTTCTGGCATTTAGTGATCTCCTATGGGTATTTTTTCCCATATCCTCACTCAGTCCTCACCCAATGACCCCAAAGCCCCAGCAGTCTGAACCCTCACTGTGCATCAGAATCACATAGTGAGCTTTAAGAAAACTAATACAAGTTCTTGCAAAATTACTAGTGGTAAGGACTGAACCCCCTTGAATACAGACCCAAGACAAACAAAAGTGGGCACTGTGGTTTTAAGAACATAATGTTGTAAACCTTGAACAAGTAGAAATAATAAAAATGTCAAGGCAGATTGTGAAAGAAGTGGTAGGGTGTTAATTTCCTCACTTTTCCTAGCAGAGAGTTAGTATAGTTTAGAACTAAAAGGTGAAGGTAAGAGACCACAATGGCATGGAATACTTTCTAATTAATTTTTAAATTTTTTAAAGATTTTATTTATTTTAGCTTTAGAAAGAGGGAAAGGGAAGGAGGAAGACATGGAGAGAAACATCAATGTGTGGTTGCCTCTTCCACACCCCCTAATGGGGACCTGGCCCGCAACCCAGGCATGTGCTCCGACTGGGAATCGAGCCAGTGACCCTTTGGTTCGCAGGTCCACACTCAATCCACTGAGCCATAGCAGCCAGTGCTATTAAATTGTTTTTAATAATCTTTTTATAACCATAGAGATCTTTTGAAAATTAATACACCCTGTGCTAAAAAAATATCTTAAACAGCACTGATTTGTTTTAGTCTCACTTCAGTTTCTTTTTCTGATCTTAAAATCAAGTTATTGGCTTAGGAATTTAGCTGTCATATTCATACTCTTCAGCTGACAAACCATTATGAATGGTGCCAAGATGCCTCTGATACATTAAGCACACATTAGGTGACACGAGAGATTAGAGAGCTGATGGCCTCTAAGGGAGCTTAAGCAGGTAGGTACGGAAGTACAAGATGCCTTGGGAACATTAGACCGAGTCTCATGCTTTCAACTTTCAGGGTAGCCAGGGTCAAGAAGAAGGGCCCTGGTGGCAAAAGACAAGAAACCACTGAGAAGCAAAGAAGGGAAGATGTTCCAGAGATGGTGCAGACATTGGACCACAGAGGCAGCCACACAAGGCTCTTCTTATACAGGGACAATAAAAGCTGGAGTCTATAAAAAATCTCGTGGCATGCTTACTTCGGGCAGCACATATGTAAAAATTGGAACAGTAGAGATTAGCATGTCCTCTGGAAAGGGTGATATGAAAATTTGTGAAGTGTTCCATATTTTAAAAAAATCTTGTGGCATCTCATGGCCCTGCTCCAACAGAGAGGGATCTGCATCCCTGTAGGGAAGTGAAAGAAGAAGATACACACTCTCAATGAGGGCCTAAACACAAAACCCAGGCCTTAAGAACCAACCTGTGAATGCAGAGGTTCCTGTCTTAGGAAACTAACCATCCACAGGGTGAGGGAAACTACCTGGAGTCAAAGAACTTCAAGGCTGCCTCTGGGAAGAATAGCCAGAATTCTGAAAGGTAGTCTATGTAGCAGTAGATCGTCATAAACAGACTGGATGTGAAAACCAACAGGAGCCAAATCTGAGTTGAAATGGGGAGGCCAAGCCAGTAGAAGCAGGAAAGGAAAATGGTCCCTGTGCTCAGCAACTCTGCTATAGTCATATGTGTTCTGACTACATGTTTCCCTTTCAGTCAACTGTGTTCACATTGTCTACCCTCCCTCTCCCACTCCCCCAATATTCACATTCATTTTCATATTATAAACATTGATGAATTTATGATATTGCTAAAAAAACTAATGAAAATAGTCTCTGTCTTCACGCCCAGCCCAAATTATGTTCTGATAAAGTATTGAATACATTGGTACTGTGAAATCCTTAAGACCGTTTATAAAATCCTCTATACCAGAGGTGTCAAATTCATTTTCACTGGGGGCCACATCAGCCTTGCAGTTGCCTTAAAAGGGCTGAAATAATTTTAGGACTGTATAAACGTAAGTACCCCTTAACACTTAAGGAGCTGAAATTACATTCAGACCTTTGAAGGCAACCTCGAAGCTGATGGGGCCCCTAGTGAAAATGAGTTTGACACCCTTGCTCTATACTTTGGCTTCAGTTTTAAAGTAAAGGAAATTTAAAATGTCAGAGACCATATGATGGAATACTAAAATAATTCATAAGACAATCTTCAGGCCAGTCACTGCTTAGATCTATGTTTACAATATTTGCCTTTCAAGGGTCTTTTGTTTCTTTCTGATTTCACTATTTAAAATTCACAGAAGACATGGGAAGGTAAAGGGTGATACCAGGACATGATCATTTGATCAAAACTGTGTTTCTCTACAAGCATGGGAAATGGAGTGAAAATATTTCCTTCACAAGTAAGATTTGTAAAGCAAGCACTAATTTAATCATAACATCTATGTTAAGCATTATAAAATTTAGAGACAGATTGATACCAATAGGCCCTAAAGCAAAAATCAGCTTCCTTATCCAACCTAAATTATTAGCTCTATTTCATCTAATCTCACTGTCTTAGTCAACTTAGGCTGCTAAACAAAATATTACAGACTAGGGGGCTTAAAAACAGAAATTTATTTCTCACAATTCTGGAGGCTTGGAAGTTTAAGATCAAGGTGCTGACTGATTCCATTCCTGGAGAGAGCAGCCTTCTTGCTGCATCTTCACAATGGGTTGGGGATTGAAGGGAGGCAAGGGAGGAAAAGAGAAAGACAGTGAGAGAACTCTGCTCTCTTTTTATAAGAGTACTAATCCCATTATAAGGACCCCACCCTTATCTAAACCTAATCACTTCCCAAAGGCCCATCTCTAAATACTATTGGCTTTTGAATAAAGGAATTAGGGGCACAGACACCCAACTCAGTTGAAAACCCTTGTGTAACTTTCGACTCCCTGAAAACTTAACTACTAACAGCCTACTGTTAACCTGAACCCTTACCAAGAACATAGTCAACTAACACATATGTTACACATTTTGTATGTTACATATATATGTTATATACTGTATTCTTACAGTAAAGTAAGCCAGATATAATTTTTTCATGAAGAAAATACATTTATAGCACTGTACATATTTATTGGAAAAAATCCACGTATAAGTGGATCTGTGCATTTCAAACCCATGTTGTTCAAGGGTCACTTGTACCATCACATTGGTAGTTAGGCTTTCAACATATGAATTCTAGGGAGAAACAAACATTCAGTCCATGGCACTCACTGAGTTCCACTGCTCTCTTATAAAGAGAAACCCTAAACCATTCGCTGACATTGCTTCAGATAGTAAGGGACTGTGAACCTAAACAAACATATTTGTTGGTGACCAAGACTCCTAGCCCAGCTTTTCAGATTCAAATTCTGCTCTAACCCTAAGATGAAGATCTGCTAACAAATACTCTTACTCTGTTCACCAGAGATCATCTTCTCTCATGGCTTCAGAAAGAGATTGGCTTTTCCCATTTTAAAATAATAAACACCAACAGCAAAAACAAACATCATAAATGCAAATGTACACCATGATTGTATATTCCAGTCATATTTTTTGCTTCAGACACTTTTACTGTTCTCAAGGACCAATTTTATTTAAAACTGTAATTTCCATAAAATACTTAAGGTTGGTGATTTGTTACTTAAAAAGGTCTCCCAATTTCTTTTTAACAGACTTCTTTTTTGTTGCTGTTTGAATAGGTCAAGACAGTTTTCCCTTGTGCTTAATTTTAAGGATCTGTAAGTAATGCAGAAAGGACTCCTGGTCTTAAAATCATCTTTGCAACTAAACATAGACCATTACAGCAACAATAGAACCTTTCAATATGCCATATCACACTAAAGATGAACCTTCATTGTATGTGTAATCTGTAAGTACTAAATTATTTAGATGTCTTTTATATTACTATATAATGTAAAGGAAAAAATCACCATGTTTTGACCAAAGTAATAATAATCTTAATTGTGAAATCACTTTTCTAAGTTCTGCATACTTAATTCTGTGGAAGTATTGCATTTTATCTTTCTCTATAAATTCATCTGATTTGTGTCACTTTCAGAAATTCTTGGCCACTTCTTCTGACCTCAATAAATTGAGATAAATTTACCTATTACCTGATTTTTCCCACATAGTATCCATCTAGACTCCTAGAGTTTCTGAGAAATGACTCTTCCATATTTTGAAAAATGGTACATAACAAATTGCAGTTAAGTAACAAGCAGAAGCAAGTTAAATTGTTGGTGGTTTGATAAAATAGGAAAAATCCAAAAGAACTGCTTGGTTTTAGTAATCCTTTCCTTTAGAAAATAAAACTCTACCACTTGCTTGTTGGAGAAAGCCATCTCTTGTCACTAATCCCACTACTTGTGATGGAGCATAGCACAGGATACAGGCTAAGTGAGGATGGAGGGAAAGAGGATGCCTGCTTGCCATATTCAGTTCAGGAGGTTATTAAAATGCAGGTGGACTATCTTGTTGCACAAGCACCTGATCTTGTAGTTGTTTTGAATGAGATCATAGCCAATTTTTATTATGGAGTTACATGGCTACATTCCCTTGTTGAAAATTATTTTCCATCACCAGTGTCACCTATAAAATCATAATTTAAAAATAGCAGTTTGTCCCATTTTCCCCAGCTGCAATCATTTGAAAGCTTTTTCTATGCAATAACTCCAGTTATGAAATTCTGAGCACAGGCAAGATGGTTGAATGGACACTTCCCTACCGTACCCACCAAACAGTGTCTGGTCAACTAAGGCAGTATTCATTCATGCCTCAAAACCATCAATACAGTCAAAAGTCAGATTACAAGCAGTTTTGGTATCATATCAACCCAAACATCCATATCAGTGCCTGACTTATCCCTTTCCCTGATGGCAGATAAGACTAGACTAAAGAATACAGATTAAAACAACCTATATACTACAATAAATCAGCACATGAGTAAACCACAATGCTCTGTATATTAAAACTGTGGGGGCCTAGCTATTCCTTTAAGCTAGTCCAACATTAGTTGGCATTCCATTGACACAGTTCAAGTTTCTGAAATGCAGAGACTCAGTTATACATCATAGACATATGCTAATCATCTTGGAACAGTGTTCAGTGAGACACCACACAGAACAGGTCTGGAAACAGTCTTCCTTACATAAGAAAACTTCCAGATGTTTGACTGATTTGGACTTCCCTGGCAAGTGTCACCATAAGAAGGGATTTCCAGCCAGGGATCTGTCAGCACTGAAAATGCTTGTCAGACACCTTTTCACAGTAGTGGAGAAATCAGTTGTTTCCTTCAGATTAGAAATAAGGACCATATGGCATTTATTATGGTATTATATTTTATTATGGCATATTAACATACGGCATTTATTTTAAAGGATGTCACTAAGGTATCTTTCAAAGTTACTGAATGAGTCCCCCAACTTCTTTTTATAACAGAATTGCTAATTTTATCATCTGAGAAATTTGAAGGTAAAAGTTTTTTTCCTGAGGCTTGAATTTATTGAATTCTATTATATATCACAAAACTCAATGCTTATGGCTCTTATAAGGAGAACTGTTTGAGGCTTTTGTCAAAATACAGAGAAAAAGTGATTTTTTAAGGCAAAAAAAAATCAGATGGGAAGCCAAAGAAAAATTTCTTCTTTAACATTGAAGCTCCTCATTTCATTTTCAAGTTCCTGCTCGGTAGTAACATTCTAATGATTTTAAGAGCAGACTGGAGCAAAGGTACATCTCAAAGGACTAACAAGCCTCCTGGTACTTACTTATTACATATTTCAATACACACACACACACATCAATAGACTACAAATTCAAAACCCGTGCCTGCAAAAAATATAAAATATTGAACCCTAGAGACAAGATTAAGCTAAGGAATCTGTAATGAGTCTAAGAAACACTGCCTTGGTGATTCTCAGTGAAGTCCTTGGACCACTTGTCATTAGAATATCCTGGTATACTTGTCAAAACATGTGCAAGTCTGGATTTCTACATACTGATATCTAAATTACAAATATTTAGGATCAATGAGATCCAAACCCTCTGAGGTGAGGCCCATGTGTCCTAGGTGAGAGCAGGTCCATTTGTAGTATGAGAATCAGTGTCCTAGGACATCCTAAATACTGTTTCATTCAAGTGAGGTTGGGAATGCAGTTTGGTCTTGAAATTCACCTCTTATGTCCTTTATTTTACCAAAGAACCCAAGACCTTTTTTGTAAATTTGCTCACTTTGGGTACCCCAAGAATTTAAATGTGGCTGTAGTTCAGAAATAAGTCTTCCAGAACAGTAACGCTGTGGAATAGAATGCAAAACTACTCTGTGAAAATTTGAGAGCAACCCTAGGGACTGCAGGGGCTGGAAAAGGTCTGCTTTTCAATTAATTGTGGCCTAAAATACGAAGTTCTAGTGGTTTTAAAAGGGACTTAGCAATTTGTACCTGGTAGTAAAAACTCTTCTCCCAAACATTCAAGCTGAAAATTGCAAAGACATCTTATTATTCTTTTTCAAAGTATTAGCTCCCATATTTCAACAACCAGAAACAAAAATCTTGCCTAGCCTATTTTTTAAAATACTATTTTCACCTTTGTCAAATGTATCATTGGGAAATATATTCTCCCACATAGTGGGTTCCCTTTTCATTTTGACTATGGTTTATTTAGCTATGCAGAAGCTTTTTAGTTTGATGTAGTCCCATGTGTTTATGTTTTCCTTTATTTCCCTTGCCCTAGGAGATACATCAACAAAAATATTGTTACATGAAATATCTGAAATTTTACTGTCTAGGTTTTCCTCTAGGATTTTTATAATATCATGACTTATATTTAAGTCTTTTATCCATTCTGAGTTTATTCTGGTGTATGGTGTAAGTTGGTGGTCTAGTTTCATTCTTTTGCATGAATATGTCCAGTTCTCCCAACACCATTTATTGAAGAGACTGTCTTTACTCCATTGTATGCTCTTGCCTCCTTGGCAAATATTAATTGACCATAAAGATGTGAGTTTATTTATGAGCTCACTATTCTGTTTCATTGGCTATGTGTCTGTTCTCATACCAGTCAGACAAGGGTTTAATGTTCAAAATATATAAAGAACTTATACAACTCAACACCAGGAAGACAGACAATCCAATTAAAAAATGGGAAAAGGACTTGAACAGACACTTCTCCAAGGAGGACATACAGAGGGCCCAAAGACACATGAAAAAAATGCTGAACATCCCTAGCCATCACAGAAATGCAAATTAAAACTACAATGAGATATCATCTCACACCTGTCAGAATGGCTATCATTAATAAATCAACAAACAACAAGCACTGGTGAGGACATGGAGAAAAGGGAACCGTAGTGCACTGTTGGTGGGAATGCAGACTGATGTAGCCACTATAGAAAGCAGTATAGGATTTCTTCAAAAAATTAAAAATGGAACAACCTTTTGATCCAATGATTCCACTATTAGAAATATACTCTAAGAATCCCAAAACACCAATTCAAAAGAATTTTCGCACCACTATGTTCATAGCAGTGTTATTTATAATACCCAAGATTTGAAAACAACCCAAAGGACCAGCAATAGATGAATGGATAAAAAAAGTGGTACATCTATGCAATGGAATACTACACAGAAGTAAAAAAGAAGGAATTCTTACCTTTTTTGACAGCATAGATGGAACTGGAGACTATTCTGCTAAGTGAAATAAGCTAGTGGGTAAAAGACAAATAAACTAATAAGCAAAATAGAGCCAGAGGTTAAAAAATCATGGAACAGGCTAACAGCTGTAAGAGGGGAATAGGGAGGTGGGCTCTGGTTAAAACAAGGTGAAGGGATTAGATCCATGGACAAGCACAACAGTGTGGGGATTGCCTGAGGGAGTGGGAGGCAGCTGGGGGGGCAAAGGAGAAAAAAATGAGACAACTGTAATAGCATGAACAACAGAATATTTAAATTTAAAAAATACTTCTTTCACATGTCTTTCTTTTCAGTTTTCCTTCTAAGACCATCGTTTTGATGTCCATCATTTTATGGCTGGATTATTACAAGGACTTCCTAACTGCCCAACTTATCCTTATCTCACTCTTTTCCACCATTCTGATACACTATCACCAGATAAGATTTGCTAAAACACAAACCTGCTCAAAGACTTCTGATGATTCCATTTTTCAAAGGAGCACACTAGACATAGTTGTATCTTATTAATGAGGTATGTCACAAGTCTTCCTTTTACCATCTGCCAATGTAAATCCTCCCTATGTTTTCATTTGGCTCCAGTATCTCCATTTAAAAATGCAAATAATCACACAACGCAACACATACCCTTTATCCTTAATTAGATTCTAAATTCATTGAGGGCTGAGAGCAAGTCTGTGCAATCCTGTCAAAACCAATCACATTGCTCAAGTGTTTGCTAAATAAATCAGAGTGAATGGCACTGGATTAAGCCACCAACATCCATTTCCACTTCCTAATCTGAGGTGCCACAAGGCAGTCTGTGAATTTTCTCTGTGCTGAACAATGTAGGAGTGCAATCCTGTTGTTCACCTCACCACTTACTCTTCTACTGGAAGAAATTGGTCCCAGAAATTTGGAACCTTTTCCTCATACATGCAAAAACCAAACAGTTCTGCCCTGACCTATGTGGCTCAGATGGTTGAAGAATCATCCCAATAACCAAAAGGTTATGGGTTCAATTTCTGGTCAGGGCACATATCTAGGTTTCAGGTTCCGTCCCTGGTCAGGGTGCATGTGAGAGGTAACCAATTGATGTTTTTCACATCGAAGTTTCCCTCACTCTCTCCCTCTCTTTCCCTCTCACTAAAATCAATAAGCATGTTCTCGAGTTAGGATAAAAAAACAGTTCTGCAAGAAAGATTTATGTTGGGAAAGCATACACATTCTATGTCTATGTGGTTCCTCTTAATAATTCCAAACTCCAGTGTGTGAAAAAGATTCCAATGATTACCACAGTGGAAAGTCTGTGATGTGAGAACTACTTGAAGATATTTTCCATCTCAGGTCAATCAATAAGTAGACCATACAAAGCTTTTAGTGGCTGCAAATGCTGCAGATTTAAGACATTGTAATAATCCCTTTAAAGGCAGTAAGACCAACCACGTCAAGCAATGTTTTGGTGCTACTGTGAGTGAAGCCAATAGAAATGCCAAATTTGTCTGAGTAGCAGAATTGCATGTTTTTTAAAGATAATGCCTTACTTGTTAGGAAAAAAAATATATCAAATGAAATATAATTTTGTGACCAACATCTCATTGTACCATTATTATATTATCATAATTATTATTATTAGAAAGTGTGATCAAGAGACCTACAAAAAGAGATATGCATAAAATTTTGTCTCAATATATATCATTGAAAATCAGACATTGTTTCTCTGATTTTCAGAGAAACTGACATCAGAACTTATAAGATTACTTCCAACACACACAACACTCAAACTTCACAAATTTTTAAAAACTGGAATTAAAACTCAATTAATTTTTTAATTTAAAAATTACAGCTGAATTATAAATAAAGGAGCCACACTACAAATTCAGAGAACAGATTGGGTTTTTAAATGTGATGTTTAGAATGCTAAATTTTAAATAGCATTTATATATTCTGACAACTGTCATACTTCCAAATTTATCTTTTTAATATTTGTACCCAATAAATGATTTCTCCCATTGTTTTAAGGAGATAAACACAGGGAAGGGGTGGGGAAAAATACAAACAACTGTCATTGAAGAAAAATAAAATAATTTAAATTTAAAAAAGATTAACAGTTATTTTGAAAATATTTTAAAATAAAAATATGTTTGAATTTCACAAAGTATCCAAGAATAAAAAAATAAATATTATAATGCTTTAAAAAATTCACTAATTCCTGAATTAAACTACAATTTTTTTTAATTTTTATTTTAATTGTTATTTGAGTACTATTTTCTGTATTTTAATCCCGACCCAGCAGACCCCCAACACCCCTCCCCACTTCCCACCCATTTCCACTCTCCCCTAGTTTTTGTCCATGTGTCTTTTATACTTGTTCCTGTAAACCCTTCCCTTTTTCCCCTGAAATTCCCTCCCCTCTCCCCTCTGGACACTGTCAGCCTGTTCTCTATTTCAGTGTCTTTGGCTATATTTTGCCT
>CM052552.1:10307276-10339105 GCA_028533065.1 Trachops cirrhosus | reverse complement strand
TTTTCCTTCCTTTCCTTAAAGCAGTTCCTTTGGCATCTCTTGCAGAGCTGGTGTGGTGGAGGTGTATTCTTTCAGACTTCTTTTGTCTGGGAAGATTCT
This sequence comes from Trachops cirrhosus, assembly GCA_028533065.1. NCBI lineage: Eukaryota > Metazoa > Chordata > Mammalia > Chiroptera > Phyllostomidae > Trachops > Trachops cirrhosus. Next base: position 10,339,006 of record CM052552.1, on the reverse strand, counting down.
TATTTGGCCTTCTATCTTGATTGAGAGCCTTGCTGGGTAAAGTAGTCTTAGTTTCAGGCTTCTGGTTCTCATTACTTGGAATATTTCTTGCCATTCCCTTCTGGCTTGTAGCATTTCCATTGAGAAATCAGCTGCTAGTCGTATCAGGGCTCCCTTGTATGTTGCTTCCTGTTTGTCTCTTGCTGCCTTTAGGATTCCCTGTTTGTCTTGAAATTTTGCCATTTTAGTTATGATGTGTCCTGAAATGGGCCTCTCTGTGTTTCCTAGATTTGTGTGACTTTTTCCCTCATCATATTAGGGAAGTTTTCCATCATTACTTTTTCAAGCAGGTTTTCTATCCCTTACTATTCTTCTGCTATCCTTATTATACAGATATTATTACATTTTATGTTGTCCTGCATTTCCCTTAACCCTTCATTCTTTCTGAGCTTCTTTTCCTTTGTTGTTCTTTCTGGGTGTTTTCTTTTCTACTTTGTCCTCCAGCTTGCTGATCCAATCCTGTGCTTCATCTAGTCTGATTTTGATTCCTTCTACCATGTTCTTCAATTCAAAAATTGTATTCTCCATTTCCTCTTGGCCCTTGTTGGTAGTTTCTATTTCCAGTTTCGTGTTCATATAATTTGCAGTGAGTTCATTGTAGTTTCCCTGTAGTTTTTGGTAATTTCTGTGAGCTCATTGAACTCCTGATAATCATTGCTTTGAACTCAATATCTGATAGTTCACTTGCCTCTATTTCATTTAGCATTCTTTCTGAGGCTTCCTCCTTTCCTGTCATTTGCGGATTGTTTCTTTGTCTTCCCATTGTTTGTGAGACTCTTTTTGTTAGCCTCTGCTTCTTAAATTGATCTGTTCTGACTCCCTGGGTTTATGTTGTGAACTTCTATGGTAGAAGACCAGTGAGATTCAGTGGTGTAGTCTCCTTGATTTCCTAAGCTTTCTGGTCTTGGGCTTTCATTTATGTTGGCTCTCTGTGTGTCTTTGGGTTTTGATTGTTGTTGGGTCTTTCTTTGGTGGGTTCTTCCCTCCAAGTGGTTAACTGAGCATCTCTCCATCTACCACATCTTGTATTCTGTTGTGCAGGTGTGGACAGGTTGTGTTGAAGCTGTTTCTTCCATCTTTATGAGGTTTTGAGGCTTCTTGCTCGCTATTGTTCATTTTTTTTGTTGTGGGTAATTTCTCCACCATTTAGTTGTATTTCCAGATGGGTCCTGGGTGGAGGTGAGTGTGGTTTCCACTCTCTCCTTCACATTCTCCCATTGTTATCTGTTGGTGGTTCCTTTGTTGGTGGGTTTCCTCTTCCAGCAGGTATGCTGGTGTTCACAGCTCCCACCTACTCTTTTTTTGTGATCAGTTGGAGGGGGAAGGCAAAATGGTTTAAGGCAGCAAGAATGTATTCTATGGTATTTAAAGTGCCAACCCATAGAGGAGAGATAGGAGATCCTTTGGATATGTATAATGAGAACCGTGATATTTCATCCAACTAGTCATATTTAGAAAAGGTTGAAAAAAGACATGACTCTTGTTGTGGCGACGGGGAAGGATTGTGAGTTGTATCTAAAAAGCAGTGAGCTTTTGGGAGGTCAGATTATAAAGTAAAGTGAGAGTAAAGGATAGAAAATAGGTGTAGTGTGAGAGAGAATAAAGTTAACCACAACAGTAATAAAGTTCCAGAAACAGTGAAGTGAGCTAAGATCCAAGAGGGCTGCTGTGAAGTATTTACAATTGTATGGAACAGCAATTATTTATAGTAGCAATGGAGCAACAATTGTATGACAGAATCTATGTGATCTGGATAACAAGAATAGGAAGTATAGGACCTAGAGTAGTATGCTACTGGAACACAAGTGAAGTGAAAGATGGAAAGTTAAAAATACACTATGAAAGAGAGAACAAGGGAAACCAGTCAAACAATGCAATTTAACAAACTAAGCAAAGAAGACTAAACAAAAAGAAGAGAAATTAAAAAAAACACTAGTAAAATAAAAGATGTAAAAATAATGAAAAAATAATAATATAAATACACAATAACTTGCAAGTTCTCTGGAGTAGCAAAGTAAAATTTGTCTCACTGTCTCAGTTGTTGGGATGACCCCTGTTTGGGTTTAATTCTGGTCCTTTCACAGCTCTGGGTTTTAGTGTCTCACTTGTGGGAACTAAAAAAAAAGGAAGGAAAGAAGAAGGAATAAAAAAAGAAAGAAAGGAAGGAAGAAGAAATAAAAAAAAGAAAAGGAAAGAAAGGAAGAAGTCATTAAAAAAAAAAAAAAAAGAAGCCTCCTGCTGGCTTTAAACAAGCCAAGCCAGTTCTGCTGGTCTTCCTGGCTGCAGCAGGCTCAGGGGAGTTGGGTTTCACTTTCCTCCCTTCCTGTGGTTTTGCGGGGATGGGGGCCAAGTCTGAGCCATACTCTTCACAGTTGCCCAGCCTCCAGCCCAGTTCCTCATTTCGGTGCTAGGCCCCCAGTCCCCTTCTGCGCCTGTCCTACACCTTCAGTCCATCAGTTGTGCTGTCCTTAAGGTGCACCAATTAGGGGAAACCCACTGATCACCTTCTGGCTCTTTTCTGTCCTAGGTGCTAGGGGCTCTCAGAGTCTCTACAGGGTAGTTTACCATCCCTCGCTCCGCCACTGAGTTAAGTCTTTCTGGGGATTGATGACTCCCTGAGCCCTGCTGCTCTCCTCTGCCGGGGGCATCTCCACCTTCCTCTTAGAGAGCCAGTCAGCCCTGCAGGGTGGGGATGCCACAGTGGCTGCCATGGCGGATGCAGGCACATGACTCTTCTGCTGCTATGCCAGGGGGGTGGGGTTGGGCACGAGGTGCCTCTGGGCTGCAGGGTAATGTGTGCTCTGTTCTAGGGATGCGGGCGTGAGCACCCGGCCTCTGCTGCTGCAGTGGGAGCCCAGTCATGGGAAGGCAGTGTCAGGTGTGCAAATGCCTCACTGCTGGGGTGGCAGCCACGCTGTAGGGTGGGGGGAGTCTGGGTCAGTGGCGCACCACTGGGATCACAAGCACAGTTGGGCACCCTCCACTGCTGCGGCCGGGGGTAGGGTCCCAGTCGCAGTCCTGGCAGCAGAGGTGGGCCCACGGTCAAGGCTGCGGAGGCTGCATGGGTGCAGCGGGGGAGGTGGGGTTGGCGGCTGCAGGAGAATTCCCTAAACAGTCGCTGGGTGCCTCTTTTTTTTCCTTTTTGAAAAATTTCTCCTGTTCAAGCCTACCACTCCAAACAAGTGCCTGGCCTCTCACACAGCCCAACTCTCCAACCAGACCAGGGACTCACTGGGTCAAGGTCTGTCACAGCTCAACTCTTCCCAGCCTGTGTTCACATTCTCAGCAGGTGCACACTGCCCCTGTGTGTTTGCCACTCGGTCCTTATTCCCCCCAGCGACTTCAAGCACACAGGTCCCTCCTGGTGCTGCTCAAATCTTGCTTGGCAGGGGAGGGAGCCATTGACCTGGCTCTCTCCCAATAATCCTGCATCAGAACCAGTGGGCACCCTGCCTGGGGCTGCAGCATCCCTGGTCCCCACGCTGGTCCCAGGGACCTTATTGTCCCAAAGCACTCTCTTTACCATCTGGTTTTTCAATGTCCTCTACAGTTTTGGCTTCCAATCTTCATATATGCTGGGATATCATTGGCTGTTCACTCTGTTCCTCAGAAGATCAGCTAGGTGTTCCACCCATGCACAGGGGTAAGGTAGGACTCGGTTCCCACCTATCTCAACACCATCTTCCAAAATTATCTTCTGAAGTCCTACATCAATTTTTAAAGTACTAACAACAACTCACTCTGTTGCTGTAAGCAAATCACTCTCCAAAGTCTGTATTCTTTTTTGTATGTGAGTGTGTGGCAAATATAAGTTTTGCTTTTTTAGGTTACAGGTCAGCTATTGATTGGGCTAAGATTTCCTTAAATGCTTGGATTCAGTAACCCTCCCAATCTTTGCCAAGGGACTCTGTGTATATTGGAACACACTCTTAACACTCAGCCAGGTAGTTTACAAATGTGCACATCTGGCTTATGCAAAGTCTCAAGGTCAGCCAAAGATGAGAGATTGGCTTTCTCTCAGGTATTTCCTAAGCATATACACAATTCTGCACATGCATGTGGCCTTCTAGATTGCCTGGTATTATTTTAGAGCTTTTCAAATTCTCCCATTAACATCTTTTTCCCCACATAATTGTTTAAGTGCTTTGGTCAGCCTCTTCTTGGCTCCAACTGTTATTGCTGTCTTGAACAACTGTGTTATTAAAAATTTGCCACTGATTGTTTTTGAAAAATGTCCAGGGGATAAAAGTGTTCTGCAAACTAAGCGCTGAGTCAGGTCCTAATAATTATAACACACTTAGGGTGGGGTTTTCCAGGAAGCTGTGAGACAGGTCAAAGAGTAGCAAAACTCTAGAAACGTGAATGCTCAAGCAGCAGGTATTTTTGAGGAGCTCTACCCCAATCTGACCCCTCCTGTAACTGAAAGCCTGCAGGTTTTCACAGCAACCAAATATTCACGAGGCTTCTGATTTTCAAGGCTACTGCAGAGCTTCAAAAGGCAGGATGAGGACTAGGTTAAGTTACAAGACCACAAATCCTACTTTTCTTACCAACATTCAGCAGTTTTTCCGTAAGTCGGGGAACATATACAGAGGACCCATGGACAGGGATAGTGGGGTGAGGATTGTCTTTGAGAGCAGTGGTTGGATGGCCAGGGGAGAGTAATGGGGGAAGGGGAATGGGGACAGCTGCAACTGAACAAAAATTTTAAAAAAACTAAAAAGAAGTAATCTTCAGTTCCTGTAAACCTTTCATTCCAGAGTTCTAAAAAAGTTAATTTTGACAATGTTGTCAGAGTTTTTGTTGCTTTTTAAATGAGATTTTATTTATTTATTTTAGAGGGGAAGGGAGAAAGAGAGGGAGAGAACCATCAATGTGCAGTTGCTTATCATGCGCCCTCTACTAGGGACCTGGCACGCAACCCAAACATGCGCTTTGACTGGGAATCAAACCAGCAACCCCTTGCTTCACAGGCTGACACTCAATCCACTGAGCCACACCAGCCAGGGCCAAGTTTTTGTTGTTTTTATGAAGGGGCACATTTACAGAGACCTTCACTCAGTATCCAGAAGTTCTACAATGGCTTACATTTGTGGCAGTTATTAGTCAGAGTTCTTGTGTGACTTCACTCTTCCAAACTCTGGTAATAAGCCTTATATTTTGTCTCCACATCAAATGAAAAAGGGAATATATTAAGTGTAACTACATATTAAATATAATTCATGAATAATTACAGATGGGACAGTTTTGTGAAAGATCTCTCTGTCACACATGTACTAAATAAACACTATGCTCTGTACATTGAAATGATGCTAGCAATGCCATACCAAGAAAGCTTGTTAATACAGTAATGGCGATGAATCTACACCTATTCATGCACCGTTCCATATCCAGTCTCTTTGTGATAAATAGAACATAGCCATCAGAAAAAAGATAACCTTCATTAGTCTAATGAGAATACAACTCAAAACTTTGGCCTCCATTGCATGGTAGTCTGAGTTAATTAGTCCAACACTAACTCTGTGATGTGAGAGTAAACTCTGTTATTCCTGAAACGATGGAACAGGGGTGAAAGAAAAAAACTAATCTTCATTTTGACAAGGGTTTCAATCTCCCATAACAAACATTTGACTAAATCCTTAGATTTCTTCCATATGGTTATCTTCTGATAAAAAAAGCTAACAAAAAGAAAAGCAAACCCATTTACTGGTGCAGACACCGGCCCACAGTGTCCACGTCATTATGGATGAAATGAGACATTCACATGGACTACCGAGTCAGGGGGAGGAAAAGGGACAGCATGGCTTTTCTCTCAAGGGGAGCAAAAGCCCTGGCCTCCACCATGACAGGCCTTTATTGCTTTTTTTTTTTTTTTTTTACCCACTACATGATGGTCCTCATTTACTAAGCACAGATTCGCTTTAGGTGGTTACCTTTTACAGAAAACCAAGGAGCCAATGCTGCTAATCACATCACTGAAGAGGGATATTTGCAAATGAAAAGGCAAAAGTGGTTGAACTGGTTATACTCATCCTTGGAAGGTTTAGCATGGATTTTAGGAAGTTACTTTGCAGTAAATGTCTTCAATTCAGGGTGAGGGAGTTTTTTAGCAAGACCAAGACTCAAAGCAACCTAAGTACATTGCAGGCCTGATTCCCCATGGGAGAACCTATCCATGGGTGTGGGTCCTGTGCATCCCCTAGTGGGAGCTGGGCCCACGCCACAGAATGGTCTCTTACAATTTACCAAATAATCAGCTGTTGGAAAACGGAGAACTAACATTAAGAAAATCTATGCATTTGGGTGGATTACTCATTTGACAGATACCACTTAAATAAATAAATTGGTGTATTATTCCAGTTTCTTATAGACAAGAAGGAAAATTGCCTTTGTAATTAGATATTTAAAAGTATAGAAACTGCTTCACTAAATTGCCTTTCAATCTTGCAAATTTGGGGGAAAATGCATCTTCTTTGGCTTAATAATGAGACAGAAATAAAAATGGATCAATAAACCTCATTTGCACTTAGCTGTAATTGTTGTAGCAGTTGTATTCTTCTTACTTCAGGATTACTAAAGCAGTTAAGATTTGTTCTACACAAAATGATTCCTTACCTATGCACTCCTGTTACATCTCAGAACATCCTACATAATTATAAATAAAGAAATAATGGTGTATATGTGCCACAGGGAAACTTAAAGACATGTTAAGCAACAAACTATGGCATGCAGTAAAGTAGTGTATCTCAAATTTTCACACTCATGCAGATCACTTGGGGAAAATTATCATAACATAGATTTTGATATAGGAGTGCTGGGGTAGGGCCTAGAATCTTGTATTTCTAACAAACTCCCATGTGACATTAAGGTGGATGTTCCTTGGACCACATTATTTGTATAGTGAAAAAATAAATAAACTGGGTTCCAGTTTTGACTCTAGTATAACATATCATCCTTGTTATTTGTCTTTTTTCTTTATTATATTGTTATTACATATTTTACCAAATCCTTTCTGGGACTAAGAAAAACATAAAATGGAAAAATATTGACATTATCAAAAGTATAAGCAAAAATAATGTATCTAATGAATTAAGTAAGACATGTTAATGCAGTTCAAAGAAAGGAAATATGTCAAAATATCTAAAAGATAATGTAACCAGCTGATATAAAAGTAACAGAGACACTATCCCAGTTTTACATTAATTCTATGAGAAGAGTCCAGGATTGTGTGTCAGGAATCCTGAGTTATAGCATGGGCTCTACCTTAACTATCTCTCTGTGTGGGACCTCAGGCAATCTGTTAGCCTCCTTCTCCTTGGGTCCAAAAGAAAGGACTTGAAATAGTTAATCTCCAAGTTCTTTTGTAGCACTAACACTTTTTTCTCTGCTTCTGTTATGAAACGAAACACTTGGCCAATGAAGATAATTTTCTCTCCTTTCAAATCTGTTTCAGCTTTTTTTTTTGGAAAATCTGAGATGCCTTTAGGCTGAAGGAAAATCTAAAGTCATTTTGAGGTGGATAACTAAGCTATGCGAGGTTTCCATACAGGCAGCATTCATTTGCTGGCCTTTCAATTCTCTGGTGAACCCAATGGGCTTTAATCCCCCTCACAGAGAATCAACCCAGCTGGAATTTGCCCAAGCCCACAGTTCCAAGTAGGGTTTCTGCTAAAGGCCAGTGTCCAAGCTGAGAGGAACACCTACCTCCACCACTTCCCTGGCCTCTCAGTTTGAATTGGTCATTAACTGCAGATGAGGTTTTCTGCCCATTTATGTTCATGACAGGCCAACAGAAAGACCAGCCAAATACTTCCCAGACTTTAATGGGGACCAATACTGTAGGGAGGTCTTTTTGTGGGTTCAGTGATAATGTATCTGTAGAACTGACTGTTCAGAGAAGTATGGGAAACTGTCACACAAAAGTAAAGGTATCATTTCCTTCCATCTATAATTGAGTAGTGGAGTGTTCTGGCTATGAATATGTAATAGATCTTGAGCCTTTATTCTGCCACTGCGTGAGAATGAGTCAAATTGACCTTTCCTTAGCTCAATTTCCTCTTTTGTACAATGTGTTTGTTTTGAGGATTAAATGGGGTAATGTATGTCCTTGTTATTCTAAGTATAGTTCACAGACCACAGCCTCAGCCTCACCTGGGAGTGTGTTAGAAATGCAGAATCTCAGACACCACCCAGACTTATTGAATCAGAATCTTCAATGTAAACAAGATTCTCATATGCTAAGCATTCAGCACAATACCTGTTTCATATGAAATATTCATTAATCAGGAATCCTTGTTATTAGGATCTTCTTGATCTTCTTTCTCACTTTATCCTCACCATCATCCTGTGGAGTAAGCATGATAGTCATTTCATGGCTTGCTGGTTCCCTACATTCATTACTAGAGCCCAGCACTAGCTTCCTCATTACCAGAAGGCTACCAGCCTTCCTTTTGCTCTATTGCCCAAATTTCCTTTCACCACTAATAGTTTTTAAAGGCTTGAAGGTCCACTTAAGGAACACCACACTGCCCAACATATGGAGATTTCATCCAGATTTCACACACTTACCACATTTTTACTCTCTGGACTCAATCATGTCGTGTTCTAGTCATATTTCAGTTATTTTTTATATAGTTGTTAACATGGACTCTGAAGTTAAAATTCTGTCTCTACCACTTAACTAGCTTTGTGATCTTGGGAAAGTCACTTAAATTCTTTGAGCTTCTATGGGGAGGTGGTAAGGCAGTGGAGAGTAATGAAGGAAAATAGGGACTGTTGGGAACCGCCCTGCCTGGTTTCAGGAGCTGTAACCCCCCCATGGCTAAGGCTGAGTGAGTGACCTTCAGACCAGAAGACACTAAGGAGACAAAGCTTATCTCCCTGGCAGGAGCACCACTTCTGGTCCTTTTGCTTCATCCATAACTGGCCCCCAATGCTTGATCCATTAGCCAATGATGGGTAAGATTCCCCAAGGTGACAATGACCTAAGACAGGCATGATCACGGGGAGGCCCCAGGGAAGGACTTGGGGGGCTATAGCAAAAGGGGATGATGAACCCTCGCCCTTTGAGGAGTCTCCTAATCTCTTGGCTGCCTTGCTCCCCCTGCCTGACTTAAGCCTGAAACAATGACAGAGGGTGGTGCAGCCCTGTGCTGGAACAGGCGGGTTCCCTGGGTGATCAGGGAAAAAATGTGTAGAAAGAATGAGAAAGAATATGTAAAATCCTGTGAAACCTGCTTTGCTAAGAATGCTCTCAATTAAATGATAAGGATTCAAGCAGGAAATTAGTTTGTTTCCCAAAGTTTTGTAGCCCTTTAGCTAACAGACCCTGACTCAGAATAAGCTCTCATAGTTCTTTGTATACTATCTATTGTTTGATCCTTACTGCCTGACAATGATTAATGAGCTTTACCTGTATTCCTGTGCAAATTGAAACCCAATAAAAACCTGTCAAGGCAAGGGTTGGGGCGTTCTCCTCTTGAGAGAGTGGCCAGGCTGCTCTGAGGCACTTTCCCCTTGAGAGAGTAGCCGTGCCATCTCTTTTCCTCCACAGGACTCAGTAGTCCATGTGAATTTGTCTCGTATCTCATCTATAATGCCTTGGACACTGTGGGCCAGTGTCCATGTCAGGAGAAAACTGTGATGGAACAACAATAAAAATCAATTATGAAAGAAATTCTTTGAGCTTCTTATGTGAAATATAATTTAAATGTACTAACATAGGTAAAGCATGCCACAGTAAGTGCACAATAGGTTGTCATTACTGTTTACTGTTAACTTTCATTATTACATCGTCTCTGTCACTTTATCCTCTCAAGAATAAGACAAGTAGTATTACATCTACTTTCAGATAATGTGAAGTAATAACTCATGTAAAGCCAGAAAGTTAATTTGTATAAAACCAAGTATAGAATTCAGTCTGCCTTCCCACTATATCACACTACTTCATAGGGTAAGTAACATGGAATATTTAAAAAGATTCTGGGTCTGACCATGAGGACAGGATAGAGAATGCCAAAAGAGGGTATAATCAATTGTCAGCCTGAGGAAATGGTCACTGCTTTAATCCAAGTGTATCAAAATCAACCAAACTGCAATCCAGGTTATAAGCCTATAATGAGATGCCAGGATAGGATTCTAAATCAAACAGCCATTTCCACAAAATCAATTTCAGGATTAGCCCAGAGGCTACTGATTACTGACTAAGCCAATAAAGCTTTTTTTCTTCTTTGCCTCCTTTACGGGACCACACAGCTACTACAGTAGTAGGGCCCTTTGAGTTTGGTCAACCCCAGGAGACAAGGTGAGTTAATGAGAAAAGAATTATTGGCAAGTTCAATGTATCTAACTCCTTTGCTGAAAATAGCTTTCAAAAACATTTAATGTGAATTAAAAGGGAAGGGCACATGAACACAGGTGGATCCAGGAACAGAAGAAAGGTCGCTTGGTTCTTGAGACAAGAAAGGGAAAAAGGGAAGAGTTGTTTGAAAAAGTGCAGATAGTTGGGGGAGTTTCTTCCTGATGAACTCATTATGGCCAATGGCAGTGGAAATTAATACTGCCCCTTTGGGGAACAATTTTCCAATATGGATCAAGAGTCTTAAAATGCCATTGACACTGTAATTCTACTTCAGAGAATCTATCCTAGAGAGATATTACCAAATACAGGGGGAAGAACTTTTATTCTTCATAAAAGACCTATGACAGATCTGGCAATCTTGGTAGCATTAATTGATGAATGTGAAGTTTGAAAATGTTTTTTGTCCTCAGGATCCAGTGGTCAGGGTGAGCAAGAGTCTAATCTGGCAAGGACTTTACTACTTTATTTTAATTATGTGAATATGAAACTCTGGTTTTAACCTTTTATACATATCGTCATGTTAACAAAGGCTTACATCACCAAGGGATTCATCACTTTATGGAAAACTTTGGTGCAGATTGTCTTAAATATCAAATATTTTTAGCATATCTATCTACTTCCTTATGGAGAAATTCTAAGCTAAAAAGTCTGTCTGACTGTCCTACCCTCTGAAATTTCCTCCAGTAAAATAGTTAGAGTAAGAGCAGCCAATTGAAAATCACCCAGCAATGTTATTCTAAAAGCTATTTTGTCCTTCAGTAAAATAGATTTCTGTGTAACTTTTCAGGAACATAGATATTTCATAAAGCTGAGTACATTTGGAATTCTTTTCCAGACTTTATTCTGCACAAGATTGAATGCAAATTCTCTGCTCATTTTATTTTGAACACATATCTGAATACCAAGCACCATCTTGGCTATTACCAAAAGGCCTGAAATTTTTTGTTAGCATAGGATGAAAAGGTTTGGGAAGGTCAGAAAAAGTTAAACACTAAGGCCCTATAATGTTAATGGTCAGGGAATATTAGAGGCTACTCTGAATTGGTAATTTCATAATAATAGCCGCTTACCTTTGTTATCTGAGAATATCCTTGGGTTCTAGGGTAATTGATTTTTAGTTGATCATCTGTTTATGTAATTAGTGTAATTATGCTTTATTACATAATTACTTTAAGTGCATGTAATCATCTATAACATAATTACATAATTGAGTCATTATTAAAAATCCTTGTGAAACTGACTATAATGCTTTGTACATTGCAAAAGAGAAATACTTTAATTTTTTTTAATTTGAATTCGTTAAAATGTTTGTTTGTTTGCTTTCGGAGTGGTTACCTTGTTTGAGTGTTAAGAGAATCCACATAGCATTTCAAAGAAATGACTACACTTTTACTCCCTCATCTTCCAAATTTCAGGGTGAAAATCAGACTGTTCTCCAAATTTATTATTTCTCTGGTACAAACAGATTCATTTAAAATACATCTCTATATGAAGTTTGGGACCCTGAGGATGCTCAGATATAACACAAGATGACACTACCAAGAGACAAATAAAGATGCATTTCAAGTCCTTTTACATATAATTGTGTACATATGCCTATGTAAGAAAGTTCTCATTATTACAACTTGGGATACAGATTTGAGGTTTTTGGATTTTTAAATAATCTAATGGAAAATAAATTTATAATGTTCTTTGCCTATAAGAAAGGTTTGAAATGGGAAGTTTTTAACTATAGCATGCCCATTTTTTTGTTTCTAAGTCATATAAATATGAATTAAGTTGGTATTTACAGGTAATGGTTAATTTACTATTATTTTTTAATTAATCTGCCCTGACCTGAGGAATAAAGATGTTGTTATTGCTGTTGATTTTCCCCAAGGAAGTGGGTTTCCAATCACTAAAATTAGTCAAGCAGATGTGCTTTTTGAAGATGTCTATGAAATCCTTGCATGGAATTACAAGTTGTTCTAGGTGACTCCTGAAGTCCCTTCCAAGCCTTGTATTCTATAATATCTCTTTTTATAAGAGGAAAGTATCACATTGCTACCGTTGTGTCTGCTTTCAGGAAGAGAAGACTGTCCTAAACCCATTGGAAAAGCCAGCAATGAGCAAAACTAAATGAGGCAAAGATTATCTTTGCTTGTTAATATTACTTTAAGTAAAAAGAACTGAAACCCATGTTGATTTCTTACTTGTACCACGTAACTTATTAAATGTTGTATCTCATTGAATCTTCCCAAAACCCTGTGAGGAGGGAATTATTTTTAACTGTTTTATTGATGTGTGAACTGACACTTTAAAATTTTATCTGAGTCCAGTCTCTGGGTCCATGTATCTGAGTCCATGTATCTGAGTCCAGTCTCTGGGATTACTCTGTCCCACTCTGTCATACTGCTCCTTCCCTGGACATTTGGTTGCCTTTCTCTGCCATCCAGGGACCAGTGCTCTCTACTACACTCTACTGTCAGGTAGAAGGACACTGTTATATTCATTCATACAGTTCTGTTTAAACAATGCCTTTGATTTACATTGCTTTTCACAATGATTTTTAACCCTGGATGCATATTAGGTCACCAGAAGAACTTTTTCAAAAAATGCCAGTGCCCAGTCTCCAGTTCATATTAATTAAATTCAAATTTTGGTGGGTGGGACTCAGGCATCAGTATTATTGAAAACCTGTTCTACAAAATACATTTCAAACACCAAAGCCCTTTGCGATTTGGATGCTGCCTGCATTTCCACTCTCATGACCTATCTTCTATTACCTGAATACCAAACAGTTCCATACCCTAGTCCCTTTAAAACTGCTCATGTGCTCCCTTTGCTGGAGTGTCTTTCGGCCTTTCTTTATCTGGTTGTCTCACTCATCTTCAAGTGCCTAAGTTATTTCTGTTGCCTCGGAAATCCTCCTTAACACCCTAAGTTGAATTAGTCATTCTCTCTCTCACTCTTCTTTCTCTCCCCTCAGAGTAATTTAAACATCTAGTTCAACACTTCCCATCTGTGTTGTCTTGTCTCCTTGACTAAACTATGTGTTCCTTGAGGTCACAGATGAGATAATTATTATATCCCAGATGACTAATACAGTATCTAATGCAAGCCTCTAGTTTTTTGTCCCATTTTTAGGGAACAAATGTAATTAATACTGTAATTAATGAACTCAAAAAAGATATTCATGATTGTGTGTTTCACTTCCCCAAAACAATTTTACTTAAAATAAAGTCTGCATGGGAATGACTGTGCTTAAAACAAAGAAATGGATCATTAATGGTGGAATTTTCATCAGTGGGGAAGATTTTTATCTTGAGTGTTATCATTTGATGCCATTAACATGCATTATTTTCCTTAGGTGTAAATGTAAGACCACAGGAGAAAATGGGATCCTATGTCAGATTACATATTTCTTCCCAGCTCCAGCAGGTAGGACATGACAAGGATGTATATACTCTTCCAAATGGCCCAGTGCCCAGGTCTGCCTGGTGCTTCCTCCTGTTCTTGGGACAAACTCCAGGTGATCTTGCAAGCCAGACTTCACCAATACAATCTCATCTCTCTTTTTGAATGGCCATTAATAACTGATAAAAAGACAGGAGGTCACTAAATAACAGTGCTAGGTGGTCACTGCCATCTTTTCCCCACTGCTGTACATAATCCCTTTTGGCATGGATTACTGATCCTTTTATCACTATTTCATATGAGGAAAGCAAATTGTGTTGGAGTCATTAGCTTTTACGATTCTCAGGAATTTTCCAACTATATTTTTCATGAGACATTTTCTACAGTGATATTATATTATTATATAATAGGCCTTCCACAACAGCCAGTCTTTATGGTTTGGTTTTGTTATATACATATTTTTACAGAGGGAAATTTGAAAAGGATAAATAATAAGCACAACAAAATCCCTGATACTTTAGTGACATGAATTTGAGCTAAAGCTTAATGAGAGGAGGGACAATGTGAAGAAAGTTAAGACAAGGTAGAATCTGAAACCAAATCTAACACTTGTCAGACATTATGGCAAATCAAATGGTATTGAGTGTACAGAGCAAGTTCCCTCAGCATCACACTCCTCATCCACCTTTATCATCCTCTCACACCCACTAATCAGGCTTTTATAACAGAAAGTAGTACCTTCCTGTGATCTGCAGGAATGAGCATAAATCCATGACATACCAAGTCACCACTGACTTGGATACTGGAGTAGTTCAAGAATACTATTCCCCTGAAAGAAGAGTGTGAAGGTTCACTCTGGAATAGACCTAGCCTGACTTCAGAGTATCCTGGGCCAATGAAAAACTCAAATGTACCTGCTATTTATGGACGAAACTAAAGCCATGGTAATGTTCAAAGAATCAACAATCCTTACATATTATTATATACTTTTTTTAAATCCTCACCTGAGGATACCCTCATTGATCTTAGAGAATGAGGGAGGGAGGGAGAAAGAGAGAAGAAAAAAACATCAACTGTTTGCTTCCTGTACACACCCCGACCAGGGATCAAACTCAAAACCTTTAGATGTATACCAGGGATAGAAGCCACAAAATTTTGATGTATGGGACAACCCTATAATCAACTGAGCCACCCAGCCAGGGCAAAAAATTATCACACACATTTTGAGGGCATCACAGGCAAAGATATTTTTTATAATGAAGGAGAAATACCTGAGCCAAGGGCAGAAGCTATTGGGAGGATGTCAGCAGTCCTAGAAGCCAAAATATAGCAGCACAATGACTTGAACTGCAGAGGGAGGATTCCAGAAGTAGCACTGGGGAGTGAGAATGATGAGACGCTCTCACTTTGTTCCCTACTACCTACAAGAAAAAGTCTCTGCAATCTTGCCCCAACACTAGACAGTTGACAGAGGGATGGATTACCATAGGACCAATAGATGGAACCAAAAAATTAAGATATGATCATGGAAGTGGTGAGGCAATGAAAATATACAGGAAAACATAACATGGCTTTAAGGCTTCTTAGCAAAACAGTGAAAAGACAGGAGCAGAAAGGCCTGGGAACAGAACTGGGATGCGTGATTTAGAGGTTGTAAGTCATGGATCAAATAAAGTATGGATATTTCCTGTCAAACCATACTACCTGTGTTCAAAATAAAAATAAGTTTACCTTTATTTTTCTCAAAATGTAAAGATGATAGATACTACTATGGTTAAAAAAAGAAGCAATACAGAGTAGATTATTTTAAAAAAATTAACCCCGTTCCCTCCAAGAAACAAAATCACCCCAAACTTAACTCCCTAGAGATAATCACTGTGAACATTTCAATGAACCTGCTACAAACTCTCTACAGGCATATATCCAAAGCCATTAAAAATAATAAATTGTCTTATGTGTGCTCTTTTATAACCTGATGTTTCCCTCAATAATATGTTTGGACATTTTTTTATATCATTAAACATCAACAATTTTAAATACATATTATTCCACTATGAGGATGTACTATAATGTACTTAACTAATCTCTTATTAATGAGTATTTAGGATGTTTCCTGTTCCTGGATTTTCTCTATCTTAAACAAAGATTTATGAAACATATTTTTACACACATCTTTGTGCATCTAATTCTTTCTTTAGGATAAAGATTAGAGATGGAAGTGCTGGGTCAAAGTGTATACACATGAAATTTATTTATACAGTCAAACTGCTCCCTGCCTTCACCAGGAAGTTTACACTAATTGATTGTATATTCCTATCTTAATCTACTTCAATTTGATGAGTATTTTGTGGTATTTTTTGTTTGCATTTCTTTTATTTCTAATGTATTGATTATATTTCATGTTTAGTAATCATTTATATTCACTATAATCAGTGACAGTATAGAAAAGGAATCAGCCGATTATAGGCCATAGGCCAAAAATTAGCCAGTGTGCTAAATCTGGCCTAACACCCTTCATGGTGCATCCTGCAAACTGAGAATGATTTTTATATTTTTGAATGGTTGGTAAAAAATATCCAAAGAAAAATAATATTTCATGACATATTAAAATTATCTGAAATTGCAATTTTTATGTCCATAAATAAAAATTTATTGGAACAGCCACATCCATTCTCTCACATAATATCTCTGGCTGCTTTCTCACTATAGCAGCAGACTTGAATACCTTTGAGAGAGACAGTATGGCTGGAAAGGTCTAAAACATTTACTATCTGGTCTTTACAGAAAACATTTTGTGAACCTGTGGTATGGAGTGATGATTAAAACTACAGAATTCAGAGCCAAGATTTCCTGGATTCACACACCTACTCAACCATCTGCTATTTATTTGACATTGGACAATTTACTTAATTCTCTATCCCTTGGATTTTATTCTTCTGGAGAAAATAATAGTACTCAGCTTAAAACATTTTGAAGATTGGGTGAATTTAGCAGTTAGAATAGTGCCTAGTATAAGTGTTGTATAAAGGTTAGCTATTATTTATATTTTTTAATATAAACTGTCTTCCATATTTTTTGTCTGTTTTCCCTTGCAGTATTTGTTGTCCATAAAATTGAAGAAACTTTCATGTAGTAGAAATTTTAGTGTTGTCTATCATATATTGTAATTTTTCTAGTTTGCTAGTGATTTTTCAACCTTGAAAGTGACTTCAATTTACTCTAAGAAAGCATACTTTCAACTCCTTACATTACTTCTTGTTGTAATTTTATAAAATATTAGTAAACAAAGGGGTCAAATGAAATCATTTAGTCCAACTACCTTTCTCAAGCTTAATTACCCTCCTAATATATCCGGGAGTAGTGATTGAGAATTCTTTACTTCCCAGTGAACTGGGACCTCCCACTACTCTCAGTATTAATTCTTAGGGTCACAAATGACAAATCTAATTGCTCTTTCTTGTATAAAAACTCCAAACATAGGAAAATAGGTTCACTTTTACCTTCTTCTACCCACACCTCCATCCCTTGTCTCCATTTCACATGCTAAGCTTGTCTAAGGCCTTCCAAGTGGTTTTTCTGTGACAAAGATTCACTGCTTTCATTCACCATTATAATTTTCCTCTTGAAACAATCCAATTTGTCATTATGCCTTTTGTTTTGTGCCTATTCTACAATGTAAAATCATCAGATTTAACACAGTCTTGTAATTAACATCTAATATCACATATAACACCTTTTTAGGACTTGGGGAGTTCATAATTCTAGAAGCCTTTCTTTTATTGATCAAAATGATTTATATTTTAAATTTCTTCCTCCTGAGAATTATCCAGACATCAATGTAGAACACACTATGCAAATTTTGGGTCTAATATAGCATACTTAAGAAATACTCAAGGGACCTTGGTCTTCATGATATTTGGCACTAGGGTGAAAAGTAGACTTACTGCTGCCTCTAATAATTTGGGGTATACCCTCCCATGGTCATAATAATGCTTTGGGCTTTGATACACACACACACACACCTTAAAACTTATAATGGGGGAATGTGCCTACATTGATATAATTATATGATATTCATCTCTTATAAAATTATATATATGTGAATTATATAAATATATATTTATATAATATATAATTCATATAATATATAAATTATAAATATATAATTATATATAATTTTATGTAAGAGATGGGTTTATTTCCTTCCAGAATCTTAAAGCAGACTAGCATGCATACAATATTTCCCAGTGGCCAACAAATCTAAGAACTGACAGAATACATTTCAGACACAAAAATATTATCTTGACCAATCATAAATAAAATTTACCCAAATATATTAATAATTTACTCCTGCCATCCAAATGGCATAGGGGTCATATTTATAATTTCATAAGACTACTTTTTAAGGTAAAACTAGTCCAACAGTAAACAACTTTGTGAAAATAAAGTGACTTGGAGTAATAGTTATTTTTTATTTACAGTAATTTTTTTATTCATAACTATTTTATAAGTAGTTATTTTCAATGGGAGAGATTTAGCCAGGCCAGTCAGCTACAAGGACTGACTGTGACCACTGACCACCAACCTCCACCCTCCATGGAGGATCAAGTGTGCTTCAATGTGGTCTGTAGCTGTCCACTGGGCACACAGGCTCTGCGGTTTCTCAGGTGGTACAGGCCAGGGTCCAACCCTCCCTGTGTTCTGCCCAGTGCCATCCTGCATGAGCTACAAAGCAATCTTCAGATGGTTGCTACTTGTGCGGCCTTGGAGATTCCCAGGCAATGCCAAGTTGTGAGCATAGGCTGGCTGCTGCTAGTGCCAAGCCTAGGGCCACTTAGGAAAAGGTAAGGGGGTTAGGGACTCACTGTGGCTGGCTGTTGCTTGTTTGAGAGAATTTAGGAAGTTGTGAAGCATGAGCCAAGACAACCATTCATATGGAAAAGCCACTGTTAACAGCTTATGTGGACCCATGTATTTGGTGCAGCAGAGCCTCAGGGGATCTTAAGGACAGGGCAAACAGTTTTAACCAGTTTGATGGAGTCTCAGAGATGTCACTCACCTGCTGGCTCTGTGGCTTTGTAAGGGGGCATCCAGAAAAGAGATGACGGCCTCTGCCCACCTCTCTGTCCCACAACTCTCACCTTGACACCAAACACTTGTTCCTCCCCCTATGTCACTAGAGCCTTTCAAGCTGCTACCCCAGTGCTGGAGCTCAGAGGGAGTGAGTCTGAGTAAGTCCATGTGTATGGTCTTTAAGAGGAACTGCTTGGTTTTTCTCTTTTGTTGATTATGTTCCAGTTAAAGGTGAGATCATATGGTATTTGTCTCTCATCACCTGGTTTATTTCAGTTATCATAATGCTCTCCAGTTCCATCCATGCTGTCGCAAAGTGTATAAGCTCCTTCATTCTCTCTGCTGCATAGAATTCCACTGTGTAAATGTACACAGTTTTTTGATCCACTCATTTGCTGATGGGCACTTAGGTTGCTTCCAGCACTTGGCTATTGTAAATTGTGCAATCTAACAACAGCCAGAGTGGAGGGGGGAGGGGACAGTGGGGAGAAGGATTTTCAGGAACTACTATAAAGGACACATGGACAAAACCAAGGGGGAGGGTGGAAGTAAGGGAGGGAAGTGGGTTTGAAGTGGATAGAGGAGAGGCGTGGGGAGAAAATAGAGACAACTGTAACTGAACAACAATAAAATATTTTTTTTAAAAAAAGAGGAACTGCTTGGGACACCAGAAGTTTCTTCCACTGAATCAATGCCTGCTAACTTTTGCAGACAGAAGTTGTGGGGACTTACCTTCCTGGCACTGGAACCTTGAGCTTGGGGGCCTGGTGTGGGGCTGGGATTCCTCACTCCTGAGATGTCCTTCACGAATTTTTTTCCACCACACATGGATGTGGGACCAATCAGTTCTGCGTCTCCACCCCTCCTACCAGTCAGGACGGATGTGATTTCTTTAATTACATAGTTGTTGGACTTCCATTCAACTTTATATCTGAAAGTTCTGAGTGATGGTTGTTCTATGTTTTAGTTGTAGTTTTGATGTGGTTGTGCGAGGAGGCTGGAAAATAACTTTTAAAATGTTATAATATGTACAAGGATGATTTGTAGAAAAAATCAATTCTTTGTTTCTGAAACTTTATATCTCTAAACATAATAAATGTCACTTTTGTTTAATTAGAAAACATCTACAAAATATTTTGTTTTATACCTGAAGATAGGGACCAAAAATAATTGCAATAAAAAGTTGTACAGATTCAAATAGAACATATCTGGTGATTCCTTTGTACCCTCTGGCAGTCCCAGTTCTCAAAGGGAGTCAGATAAAATTCTGTTTTCTGGGACAGGTGGGTAGTGCCCTTGACAGGAAAAGGAGAAAAGAGCATGCACATCCCCTTATATTTCCCACAATCATGTGCTCAGGGGAAAAGGGTTCTGAGTGACTGTCAATAAGTTCAAGACTTCCCAAACTTGAATGCACATTAGAATCTTTTAGAGAGCTTATATTTTCCGCCAAATACACATTTATGAGCCCCACCTCTACCTATTTCATCAGAACATTCAATACGTGGGGATTTGTATGTTTATTTGTAATAGGCAATGCACAAATATGGTTCTAAATTCAGAAGGTATAAATACAATTATTGGTATACAATAAAAAATAATCTTGTTTACTCCTTTCCTGTAGTACTCCTATCCTGAGGAAACCACTGATCCTAGTTTGGTGAGTATACTATTACCAGTTTGAGTATTGTAGAAAAACAACTTACTTTTATTCAAGCAAATATGTATGTATATTTTATTACAAAGGGCAACAAGCTATACACACTTGCTATATCTACTTTCCATAATGTTATAAAATAGTTCCATATTATTACACAAAGAGTGACTTTTTTTTTTTAGTTTTACAGCATTCGATTCCTGAGATAAGCAACAATATATTCTAACAGTCTCTTACTGCTGGAGATTTAGATGTTCTTCCCCACTTTTTGCCATTACAAACAATACTATAGTGAATATTATCATGCGTATAATATTTGCATAAGTGCAAATTTCTACATAGTGGAAATTCTCAAAAATAGAATTTTCTAATCAAAAGGTATGTGAATTTTTTTATTGTAATGGATACTGCTAAATACTGTTGCACAAAAAAACTGAGCCGGATCTTATTAGGCATTTGTAGATTTTCTAAAATCCCCACATAATGCTGATTATCAGACATGATTAGAGACCAGTGGTCTAGAATATTAGCTAGTGTGTAAAACTTGGATCTTTGGACTGAATGTGTTGCCTGTTTTTCGGCAAAACCATCTCTTCTATGAAGCTTTCCTTGTATCATTTAGCCCAGTACTGCTCAAATTTTAATGTGTATATAAATCATTCAGAGTATGGTGGATCTTGTTAAAGGGAAGATAACTTGACATTCTCTATTTCTAGCAAGCTCTTAGGTCAGAAGCTAATGCTTTTGCTCAATGGACAACAGTTTAAGTAGCAATGACCTAGGGGACTCCCACAGTCAGCAGCACATAGACAAACACTTAGATTGCCTCATTGAGTGTTATAATGCTCAAACTTTTTAATGCCAGTACCCCTCAAAACTCTTAAAATTGTACAGCGCTCCCTAAAAGCTTTGTTGGGTTATATCTTTAATATGCACTATTTTTAGAATTAAAATTGGAAAAATTTATTTTATTTCACATAAAAATAATAAGCCCATTACATGTTAACAAAATAACATTTTTATTTAAACAATTCCAAAATGAAGTTGTAAAAAGAGTAGCATTGTTAAAGTTTTGATTGCTTTATTCTTATAAATGTTTCTGCGTGCAACCTGTTGTATTGTATATCATGTAGCCTCTGGAAAATTCTGCTGTATACTCATGAGAGATCAAGAGTAAAAAAGCAAATAATCTTAGTATTATCATGAAAATAGTATTGACCTTTTTGATCCCCTAAAAGAGACTTGAGGGTCCCCCTGGGTCCCTGATCACACTGTGAGAATCACTACTTTAGTTTACATTCCTTCAGCCACACCCATAGACTACAAACTTCTTAAGAATAATGACCATATCTATCTGATTGTTGTTCTTTATTTCCATAGAGCTATCTCAGGTAAAGTGCTGAATCAATGTTTCTTGATTTGCTGATTGTGAGAATCAGATTTTTCATTATATTCTCATCTTATTTTCTTTGCACAGGCAATTGTGAACTGGAACATGTGAACTGGTGGAGAGGGGGGATGAATCTCCTTCACTCATCTCTTCCATAAAGGAGCAATCACTGTCAAAGATATGAAGCTCAACTATAAAGCAAATAATTCCATCATTGTATTACAAAGTAACTTTATATCAATTGTTTTATTTGATACTAAAAATAAATGTGTAAGCTATGTAGAACAGTTATTATCCTCATTCTATAGATAATGAAACTGAGACTAAAACCAATTTGCCCAAGTTTTTATAGCTAGTAAGTGACTACTAGGCCAGGGTTGAGAAAATTCAACCCTGGATCATGAATGGGCTGAAGGAATAGTTGAATGTATTTTATTGTGTACTCCTTTTTGTGTCATGGGATACCATTAAGAATTGAGAATATTTACAATAGGTGCCTTTATGGTGATCAAACATTTCCAGATCTTGGGGGCATTCAATCACCTGCTAAAACTCTTTATTGCCTGATACTTGACAATGAATATTATCCTTCAAATTGCCTTCTGCTATAGTACTGTTGCATAATTAGGTTTTCTAGGAAGTCTGTCTTAATGTCATCATAATTCTCATTAGCATAGTGAGCAATGACAGCTTCTTCTGCTAAGAGACTGATGTGATTTTTTTCAATAAGCCTGGTATATTACCTTCCAAAGGAAAAGACCAGGATGAGCTCTTCAGGAGCTCAGACTCCCCAAGGGCAAAGACAATTTCTGTTTGATGAAAGTAGGAAGGTGTATAGTCATTGAAGGAACTCTAGAAGCATGCTCTAGAATGCTAATCTTCTCATCCCAGCTCCCATTCCAAAAACTACAAACTGGAATCAACATGATAGTACATTATTCCTAGGCAGATTCTGGTCTGCTTAGGCCACAATGAATACTTTGAGCCCTTAAAACCTGTAAGAAAAATTCTCAAGAGGCAGAAACTGAAGCAGAGATGCTCTACTAACTATGTCTCAAAGATCAGTCTATCATTTGCAAAGTGACAGTGAATACAGTTAACTGGCAAATGGTAGTTTCACACTATTCAGATTTCAGTTGTTATCTGAAAAGTCAAATTAGAAAATCTGGTGGTTAGTTCCAGTTAGACAAAATATATGGACTCACTCTGTGTGTGTGTGTGTGTGTGTGTGTATGTGTGTGTGAAGAGAGAAAGATTTAAACCACCATTTGGTATCATCTAGAAATTGCCCATTTTAAATATCAATAACTCTTTCCAGCTTCAAAAGCATTATTTTTATTTAATTTGGGAAAACTAAATTTATTTTATTTTAGTTTAGTTAGATCAGTAGGACATTTTTTATTATAATTCATCCATAAAACATGGAGAATCACCATTGAAACTCCAGTTTAAAAACTGATGGCAATGAAGAGCTGTGAGTGTGTGTTTTCTTTTGTTGAGGATAAATCTTCTGGCTTATTAAATAGATCACTTTGCAATAAAATTGGTTCATGTGATGCTTTCTATATAGACACAGGAATTGACTGGTTTTTTTTTTTTTGGTAATGGATATTTTCCTTTCTGACCTTTCTCATAAGCTTCATATACTCAGTGTTAGAAGTGTCCAGTGATAAAATGATATTTGTGCTTTATCCATTAAGTTTTTTAGTGGGCAGTGAGATTATGTATTCTGTTGAGTGGAAAAACACAGAAGATCCTTGAAAAATAATGTAATCAAATATGTACAAAAACTACCATTGGGGGATAATCTGCTTTGTCATTTAAAATCCACTACATAAATAAAACTAAGGTACTTTTCTAGAGTTATTATGCAAGATAAAATTAAGTCCATAATTGTGGAGCAAGCCACAGACAAGTAATCAATGCAGGATTTATGTAGCCTGCATGCAGAAGAAATCAGGGCAAAGGGAGAATGGAGATAATTCTACTTAACCATCATTAACAAACACAAAGAACTGTGAGAAATGTTTGTATTTGATAGAATCTAATGAGATTTAAAGGAAATTACCAGTTTATCTACAACACAGAAAACTAGTCTTCAGAATAAATCCTCTAATATTGTCTCCACTCTTACTTTCTCTCTTCAAAAGAACCAGGCTGTATACTACCTAGAAATTCTCATAAAATATTTCTGTCACCATTAACCCTCTTGAGGTCACTGTCTTTTACAGAGTCAGTATTTATTTAGTGTTAAGGATGAGTAGATAGATTATAAAGCTTGGTACAGGTGGTTATAAAAAAGGAGAGGATGGACTCTTTGCCCTTATGGCTTTTATAATCAATAAGGATGAGAAAAAAGTATAAAACAATCATTCCAGAAATATATAAATGTATATATTATTGCCCATATGGACAAACTAGCCTGTTTCTAAATGAGATGTACTATCTGGCAATTTCTAATCAACACCCGCTTAAGTACAAAGAAATATTGATTCAGATCTTAGGACAAAAACTGATGTTTGTTTTAGTACAAAATTTTAAATGACATTACAATTTAGATCCTTTAATAAAGAAATTTATCTGCAGCTGTACAAGTTATATTTGGTAGCATTTTGTAAATAGACCATATGAGAATGATCATTTCCTCATTATATTATTTAAGCACCTACTATACACCCAGTAATGAGCTACATTCTCTCATAGACAAGCAAAGCAGTTAGTAAGGTAGAAGATGTAAAAAATTAAGTAAACTACAGGTTCCTCTAGTTCCAACATTATATGGTTACACATATGAATGTTATTTCCACTCCAGTTTGAGCATTTCTCAAGAAACATAAAGATCATTATCCTTCAGTTCAATATCAAAAATTTGAGAGCATCTAATATGCTCAAGCTCTTGGAACACTGTTCTAGGTTACATAAGAATGAGTAAGTTCCAACCCTTACCCTCAATGAACTTATAAATGATTATAGAAATAACTAATCTGAAGCCAAATATTATTAGCATTAAAGAGGACCATCCAAGGTGCTATTGGGACCTTATAGTAGGGATAGAAAGAACATACCATCTTGTGATGAGAAAAGGCTTCACAAAAGAGGCAGGACTGAAGATAGACTGAGAGATGGATAGAATTTCAGAGCAGGATCGGCAATCACATACAGGCAGGGAAGCTTAGAGTGAACTCAGACTGATGATTAGATTATATTGGCTAGAAAGGAATATAAAAGAGAGAGTCATTAGGATACCTAGACAAACTGGTGGAATTAGAACCATTGTCATGGCCCTTCATTTTCACTCATATAATAGTAGCCTATGGCTGAAATGTTCCCCTTTCCTCTAAACTCCCTGCTCTACTAAATTCACCCCCTCCTTCCTTCAATAACCAGCTTAATTTCTTTACTTCCTTAGGCTTCTTTGACTACTCCGGGACTTCTCTTATCAACCACACCAACTAATACGTATTATACAATTCAGCAGTTAACAAACCACTGTCTTGTATTATTCATAGTCATGACCGTACACTGGCTGTGAACATACCAAGTCCTTCCTAGCCAGCTTTTACTGCTTCCAAGACAAGCTTAGCTTAATTAAAGGCCAGGCTCACGTCTTCTAATCTGCTTCCCCTTATCAGAGGCAGGGGGATCTTGACTGCTCTGCACACCCCTGGAACCAAAGCAGTAGTATAGTTAAAAGGGCTATAGGTTCACGGCTTAATGCCATCTGCAAAACTGAGTTACTAACAAAGTATCCGCAGTTTTTTGGAACGTTTTACAAGATGCTGCATCTCACCACATAGCAGTGCCAGATAACAAAAGCAACATTATTATCATCATTATGACTAACTTTAATAACAGCCAAATATTCACTGAGTATTTTCTGTGTGTCAAAAGCTATGCCAGGTGCTTTGTATGTTGTATTTCATCAAATTGTTCCAACAACCAGGTAAAGCAAGTATTGTTATCAGTCCCATTTTATAGATGAATAAATTGAGGTTCTCAATTTGTTAATAGCAGCTCTGAAGCTAGAAAAATTTCTGCCCAAATTGAGGGCCCTTGCACATTATATTCTATTCCACTGCTTTCCATTCACAGGTTAATTCCGTTCAGTGCTTCTTCAGTATGTATAAAATTTTACAACCCATTTAATAAAATATGGCAAGAATCTGATTTGCATCCAGGAAAACTTTACTTATGCAAGCGCACACACATGAAAAAGTCTCTTCTGAGTAGCACTATAGCTGCCCTTGTGGGAATGGCAACTTCTTCAAAGAGCCAATGTTTTTTTCTTTTTTTCAAATAATGCCCTAATGAAGTGTCAGCTCAGAATGGTGCCATTCTTCAGAAAAAGATTGCATATTTCCCAACCCCAGCTAATGCTTTGTTTGTGTGTTTGTTTTTGCTGCACACATCATCTCAACTTAACATAAAAATCTAAAAATACATATTTATTTATTTTTTAAAGATATTATTTATTTTTTTAGAGAGGTGGAGGGAGAGAAACATCCATGTGTGGTTGCCTTTCACATATCCCCTACTAAGGACCTGGCCCACAACCCAGGCATGTGCCCTGACTGGGAATCAAACCAGCAACCCTTTGGTTCACAGGCCAACACTCAGTCCACTGAGCCACACCAGCCACAGCTAAAAATACATATTTAAATAGAATATAACAAGGCTTGTACTAAGAGCTATAAAATAATTTATCTATTTGTGTAACATAAAAACATATTATCCATTAACTTCTTAGCTATGAAGACTAAATCAGTAGATATTTGAGAAAGGTGCATCATATAAACTAAAGTTGGGATAAAAGTCTGAGCATAATGGTGTCCTAAGAATGTCTGGGAAGTCATGGGACATGACCATTTACAGGAAAGCAGGCTATTATTTTCCTGTGGCTGCTATAATAAATCACCACAAATTTGGTAGCTTAGAAATTTGCAGAAATTTATTCCCTCACAGTTCTGGAGACAATAATTTCAAAATCCATTTTATTGAGCCAAAATCAAGATGAGGCAGGGCCATATACCCTCCTGAGTCTCACAAGGAGAAACTGTAACTTGCCTCCTCCAGCTTCTGGGGACTGCAGACATTCCTGGACTTGTGGCCGTATCACTCCAATCTCTATTCTATGTTATATTGTCTCCTCCTCATCTGTCTATAATCTCCATCAGGTTTGTGCTTATAAGGATATATGTGATTTCATTTTGGAGCTACCCAAATAATCCAGGATAATATAGCCTTCTTAAAACCCTTAATTTAATCACATTTGCAAAGACCCTTTTTCCAAATCAGGTAACATTAGCAGTTTCTAGGTATTAGGACCTCATATCTTTGGAGGCTCTTATCCACCTACCACAGATAGAAAAATAGCCAAATAAAGCAGCTTGTTGATTTAACAATGTCTATACTGACAATACATCCCATTTGTTCACAGACATCTTACTACAGGAACAGTGACCTCCCTGCCTTCAATGACTTTGCTTTCAGCCAGGCATTTTCCACTCTACATCCAGTGTGGTCTTTCTGAAATAGTTCTTTCCATGGCTTCTCATTCTCTAAAGGAACATAACATGCAAACCTGTTATTATGGCATATAAATACAAACCTGTTATTATGGCAAATAAATATAAATAAAAATTCCTTCACCTAGCCCCAACTCTTTTCCATCACCCTCTGTCATTGCATCACATGTCTGTCTTCTACACCTCCATCCCACTGACCTGGTCTTTGAGGCTTGAGAAAGTTATACTCTTTCCAGCCTGGTTCTCCCTCTGCCTCTCATTCCCTTTCCTTCACTGACTGAATTTTTCATCTTTTTCTTAAGACTCAATATCAACCCTTCCTCCTGGGTAAAGCACTTCTTCAGGTCAGTTCAGTGTCCTCTTTTCTGTGTTCCATGGTAACTTATGCAGGCACCATCTTTAAATTTATTATATTTAATTATCAAAATCTGTTTCTATTTTGATAGATGTTAAAATCTCTTTCAATATCTATTATCTTATGTTATTTTGTTAACTGGTTCAAGGGTAGAGGCACTATGGTAGGCTGAATAATGCCCTGCAATAAATATATCCATGTCCTAAGCCCCAGAACCTTTGAATGTGTTACCTTACATGACAAAAGGAACACTGTAGATGTGCTTAAGGTTCTAGGCATTGAGATGGGGTGATTATCCAAGTGGGACCAATCTAATGACAAGTATCCTTAGAAGAGAAACACAGGAAGGCCAGATATATAGAGAAAGAAGACATAAGGATGCAAAGAGAGGTCAGGTAAGAGAGATGATATGCTGCTGGCTTTGAAACTGGAAGATGGAGCCACAAGCCAAGGGATATAGGTGACTTCTCTAAGCTGGAAAAGGCAAGAAAACAAGTTCTACCCTGGAGCTTCCAGAAGGAATAGCCCTGCCACATATCTTGATTTTTAGGATTTCTGAACTTCAGAACTGTAAGAAAATAAATCTGGCTTGTCTGGAGTCACTAAGTTGGAGTATTATAGCAAAGATAGAAAATGAACATAAGAATGCCCTATTCTCACTTTAAATCCCAATCATAGTGCCTGGACATGGTAGGTGGTCAATTTGGTGAATGAACGAACAAAGACAGTAACTGCTATATTGGTGGGGATTCCACTGAGATATTTGGTCAAATTCAAATACCCTTATAGTAAGGATCATCATTTTACCCCTGATAAGCACTCTTAGTTCACTGGTCTTCTAATTAGAGGACACTGAAAAACACTTCTGAGAAACAGACAAGGTTGACGTGATACTGTTGTTTCTATCTTCCTATGTCCCAGTCCCAATACACAGACCATAAGTATATAAAAGGTAATCGAACTCTTAAAGATTTTATCTTTATTCCTATAAGTAAAACAGCATGAAAAAGCAAAAGCATAAAATACTTCAATATATCTTTTTATGATAATCTAGTGTGAATAATACAAAGCAGCACAAGAAAACATTTCAAAGGTGTCATCAGGATTTTTTTTCTTCCTAGAAAAATCCCATGCGTGATTAGCTCCTCCAACCACCACCCCAATCCCAGCAGCAGAATGCAGAGTAAGTTTCAAAGAGCACATCCAATGACCCTGTCAAACAGAAAGCAGCAGTTTTAGTCCACAACCTGATATCATTCAAGGAATAAAGGGGCTTTCTTCTGGAATTCACAATCTTGCCTAAGTTCTGCCTTTTACTATTTCTCAGTGCCCAACTACGTCCAGTAAATCACTAGAACTGTATACATTCATCCCACCAATTAAAGAGCAAAACTATGGCCTCAAATCTCATTATAAAGATTATTGCTCAATTTGTCAGAAACTGAATTCTCAGAGGTAGATATAACATAGGAAACGATTTATCCACTCATCTGCTGATAGACACTTGAGCTGCTTCCATATTTTGACAATTATAAATAATGTAATGAACATAGGGGTGCTTATATTCTTTCAAATTAGTATTTTGGGTTCCTTTGTATGTATTCCCAGAAGTGGCATACCTGGGTTGAAAGGCAGATCCGTTTTTAATTTTTGGAAGTATGTCCATACTACTTTCCACAGTGGCATTCCCACCAACAGTGCAAATGGTTCTCCTTTCTCCACATCCTCACCAGCACTTGTTGTTCATAGATTTATTGATGATGGCCATTCTGACAGGTGTGAGATGGTATCTCATTGTGGTTTTCATTTGCATTTCTCTGATGATTAGTAATGTTGAGCATCTTTTCATATGTATATTGGCCATCTGGGTGTCCTCACTGGATAAATGTTTATTCGGGTCCTTTGCCCATTTTTAACTGGATTGTTTGGGTTTTTTTTTTTTTTGGTGTTGAGTTTTGTAAGTTCTTTACAAATTTTGGATATTAGCCCCTTATCAGATATACTAGTGAATATCTTCTCCCACTCCATGGGTTGTATTTTTATTCTGTTGTGGTTTCCTTTACTGTGCAAAAATTTTTAGTTTGATGTAGTCCCTTTTGTTTATTTCTCTTTTTGTTTCCTTTGCCTGAGGACATACATCAGATAAAATACTACTTGGCCATAAAAAAAGAAGAAAATTTTACCCTTTGCAACAGCATGGATGGATATGGAGAACATTATGCTAAGTGAAATAAGCGTGCCAGAGAAACACAAATACCATATGATTTCACTCATATGTGGAATTTAATGAATAAACTGAACTAACAAGCAAAATAGAGACAGACTCATGATAGAGAGCAGATGACAGCTCTGGGGCAGCAATAGTTAGGAGGTGGATAGATCAAGTAAAAAAGAAAAAGGACTGATGGACATAGACAACAATGTGGTGATTGTGGGGCGGGGGGAGGGGGTACAAGAGGACTAAATGATAATGGGAAAAAAACACAATAAAAATTTAAAGAAACATAGGAAGTGAGGGTTTCATTTGAAGATATCACATAAGGGTGTTCTCACATAAAACTCCTATTAAATACTTTAAGTAAACATCAAAATGCCAGAAACTATGAAATACACATCTGGGAGTCTTAGAGAAAAGGACAAATAGGGGTACTTGGCTTAAATTCAGAGTCTGCCAGGTAGAAATTCACTAAAGCAGACTATTTACTGGTCTTAAAATCCAAGGACAAATGGCTGTAAGCTTTTCTGATACCAGCACTCACCAGAAAGGAGATTGTAGGCTGGGCTGACAAGGAGCTCTGTCCTTCCTTGGGACTACACAGTGGGAAGAGATCACAGGTTATCTTTTCTGAACTCTTCCTCTACACCAGTTCTTTGAAGGGACTCATTATATTCAGCAGAAGAAGTAGGTCTCAGAATGCATGGGCCCCTGCATCTCTTCACCTATTGGGTGAGTCCTGAAATTAATTTAACATGGAAATACCATATAGGCCACAATTAGAACTAAATGACTACATTTGAATGACTGACTAAAGCATCAAAGTAGACAAAATGTGTAATTAGCCACTTAAATCACCAAATGTCAGTACCATCATCCAAACTTTCCTTTATCTAATTGGGAACAGGGTTTAAAGGAACAGGAAGACATTGGAGAGAGAGATGAATGCAAAAGAAGAGGCTGCAGATGCTGAAGACATTATTACTTCTATTTATCTCTTCTAGATGGGACAAGTTGAAATTGAAGAGAATTTTTTACATAGCTGCCTGCAAAGATAAATGTACATAGACCTGCTTTGACTGTTTAATAAAGTCGGGGGTGTCTTTTTAGTGGAAGTGGAAGGAAAAGAAAACAATGTCCCTGAGGTTTGTTCTAGCCTTGGGGTGGAAAGGTATACCTAAAGGTTTATCTAGTTCTGGTTAAAAGAAAAAAAATCACTTTAAATTTCCACTTGTTATTTGAGTCCCTAGAGATATAAGCCCGAAGTAAATGGTTGTTGCTGGGAAATGCTCATGATTGGGACTTAGGGTTTGTGCAAAAGTCTAGCTGAAGATAAAACTAGAGAGTTAAAATGAAAGAGGAATTTGGAGTTTTGAGGTGGCATGAACAAGAAATAATAATATAAGTGTCAATTGTGGGAGGACATGAAACCCAAAGAATAAGCTTTTTTGTTTTTGTTTCCACCAGCTCCCAACTGTTCCACACCCTCCATCCAAAGAGGACTTATTAAATGAAACATTTTTATTCTTTCATAAATTGACAGGTAAAGATGATACAGGGTATAGAGCCGGGGCTCAAAAAAAAGGGACATAAAGGAAAGAATAAACAAATGGGATCTCATCAAAATAAAAAGCTTCTGCATGGCTAAAGAAAACAGTATTGAAATAAAAAGAGAACCAACTGTATGGGAAAACATATTTGCCAATGATACCTCAGACAA
>CM052552.1:10293484-10306776 GCA_028533065.1 Trachops cirrhosus | reverse complement strand
GACAAATACCATATGATCTCGCCTTTAACAGGAACCTAAACAACAAAACAAAGAAACAAGTAAAGTATAACAAAGGACACTGAAATGGAGGACGGGATGTCAGTGACCAGAGGTGAGAGGGGAGGGAATTTCAGGGGAGAAGGGAAGGGTTTACAGGAACAAATATAGAGGACACATGGACAAAACTACGGGGCTTGGAAATGGAAGGGAGGTGGGGAGGCATGGGTGGGTGGGCTGGAATGGGAATAAAAGATAGAAACTGTACTGAATAATCTAAAATAAAACAATTAAAAAAAAAGCCTCCACAGGCTTGGCTTGAAGGGTAGAGAAGCAGAGCACAGGGAGCACAGTGACTGAGAGTTATTTTGCATGTCTGTGGCAACTTGACTAGCTTTATAGTTATGCTAAATAGCTGTCCCTGCCAATCAGGGCAAGGGATATGGGCATGACTTTAACCCATGTAACCAGGGCTTCCAGCACCAGCATGAGAAGCAGGGGGAAATTCGTTCTGCATCATGGGGCATGCCTGCCTGGACTAACAATGGCAGCCAAAGAAAGGCAGAAGATATGGGGAGTGGCAGATGTAGCCCATTGTGGGAGGATTTGGGGTTATGGAGGAAGCTCCAGGCTGGGATTTAAACTAGGCACAGCAGCCATTCTTTTGCTTGGCTATGCAGTTTAGAAGGGAGTAGAAGAGCCTTTAAAAGGGATTATGTAGCAGCCATGAGGTTCTCTCTTGCTTCCACTCTCTCTCTCTCTCTCTCTCTCTCTCTCTCACTCTCTTGGCTCTGCAGGGAGTACAAGTGAGGTAAGAGACGTGCTGTCTGTAGTAAGGATTTTTGCCATATGGTTTGAAAGAGATCAGTGAGAAAGGAGAAAAGGAGAAGTAAGCAAGCAGCTATGTAGTTTATAGTGAGAAAGGAGGCCATGTGGCCTGGACCAATAAGAAAGGAGATGCTGCTGCTGCTGTGGTCACGCCTGCTCTAGCTGACTCTGGAGCTGCAAAGGAATTCCTTGAAAGATCCTGATCAATTGCACCTGAATTTTACCTGGACTTTTAACATCTGTGCCTTTCCTGAGTTTCACTATGATCCAGAATAACACAGCACATGCTTTTCTGGAGTATTAAATGGAGAATGGTGGCAACATATTCCAGATCCTGCACAGATAAGGACATGGTGAACTTTGGAGGCTTTTGGCTCATAGCCTGGTGGGGAGCGTGGGAAGTGCTGAGTCTTGTGGGAAAGGAGGGCTCTGAGCTGAGGTGCTCTAGACTCCCCCAAGGTTGGAATAATGTAAATAAAAATCTGCTCTTTCTAGCATTAATTGTTGGGTCTTTCACCAAGGTACTATAACAGGGTACAGCCAAGAGGGGGGCCCCAAATAGGGATTTGGAATGGGGTCCAGAACTCAGGGTGTCCAGGAAATATTAGAAAGGTATAAAGGATGTCCTCACCCCTTCCCCCACAGCTGTGAGTTGGGTGAAGGGACACATGGAGCAGGAACATGCAGAGCTGTTTTGTACAGCTTTGCAGCTAACCTCTGGTGTGGTCATTTAACATATCTATAACCTTTAACTGGCTTCATAGATATGTTAAATAGCTGTGGCCATGCTTTGAGCCAGGGGGATGGGAGTGACTTCCCCCAAGATGTAACTGGGGGGCAGGTCCCCCTGGTTATAGCGCCTGTGTGAGAGCTTGGAGATGATTGTCTCCATGCCATGGGGCCACGTCTGCCCAGACTCAGGAGGGCAGCCCAGTAAACTTGGAATAATACAGAAATGCTGGCAGGTATAACTGATTGTAGGAGGAGTCGGAAATGGGGGTACAGAGGAAGATTGGCACGGGGATTTAAACCCAGACACAACAGCCATTGGGAGGAGAACCACACGGCTTTGCCAGAGTGGGGACCACAGCTTTGGTGGAGAGAAGAACCATGTGGTTTTGGCCAGAGTGGGGACCCCTGCAGCTTTGGTAGAAGAGGACCACACGGCTTTGGGGTGCTCCCTTTGGCCACATGGTCTAGGAAGCAGGAGAGACTTTGCCTAGAAGAAAGATGAAAGAACTCTTGCCAGTAGGCCATGAGAAGGTGACACATGGCTTTGGATTAGCTGGAGATCCCGAACAGTGACACAGTGGATGGTGCTGGCAACCTGAATCACCGACGTCTACTTCTTTTCCTGAGATAAGGTACCCCAGTTTAGGGCAGAGGGAGAAGGAAGGACTGTGTGCATCTGTGGGTATCCTAAAGGACTTTCATGTTTTAATGAAGACATTAGGTCACTACTTTAAATCTGTATAGCTTTAAATAAACATTTCCTTTCCTTTTCACAAATCTCTGGCATTGAGAGACGTCTTTCCTCTGGCGTCTTTCCTCTGGCGGCAGACAAGTGAACCTAGTAGGGGGTCCTTTTGGTAATAGTATATCATACCCCCTCTTGGCCCTGTTCTGTAACAGTACCACGTGGGTGGATCCCAGTTTGCTCAGTAGCAAAGATGCCACATAGAGGTAGTCTAACACTCAGACTAGTCTCAAGGTCCAATTTGATCTAGATGACTACCCAAGTTTGATTTTCCCTCACATTAATGGGGCATGCATTCTTCTTCATATTAATTGGTCATGCATTCTCCCTCTTTCTTTATTTATCTATCCATCTGACCATTTAACCAATATTTATTAATATATTATTTATTGTGTGACAAATACTAGGCTAGTTACTGGGTCTACATAGTTGAAGTTCACAGTCCCATGGAGTTGAGGGGGAACATAGTTTGCTACCCCAAATTTTACATTTTTGAGATATTGATAATTTCAAGAAACAAAAGACTCAAGAAGAACCTTTACCTTTCCTTTACTTGCTTAAAAGAATTCAGGTAGAAAAACCTACTCCAGGAAGGGAGCTATCACCTTAGCATATGTGAACTAAGGGTGGCAGACAGAGAGGAATCTGGAAAGCCTGTTAGACTCTTGTCTGTATCCCATTGTTTCTGGGTAGCCCAGCAAGAATTTGTTTACCATGTCTTTGCGCTTTGTCATCCACCTGTGAATTTCCTACTTTCCCTTTAAAGTCCATGACCCTTATCCCCCCTTTCCTTAGTACAGAATGGCAAATTAATTTCAACTGCCTTATTTGTCCTCGGGTCTGATATTCCTTTGGAACCCCCATATATTTATACATAATAAATTTGGTTCTTTTTCCTGTTAATCTGTCTCATATCAATTTGATTATTATACCAGCCAGAAGAACTATGAGGGAACAGAGGAGTAAATTTCCCCTCCCCATAGAGGTCAAGGACAAGTAAACATATACTTCCTGGAAGCCATTTTGAAAATTTGCATCACACAACCCTAAAGGTGAATGGCCTTTGACCCAGAAACTGCACTTGATCACAAATAATAAGGCAAGATATTCAGTAAAGTATTTTTGTAATGGTTGAAAAATAGAAAAAAGCCTAAATGCTTAATAATTGAGAATTGGTTAAAATATGCAGCTATTAAATTACATAAACTAGTAATATTTAATTACATGGAGACATTTTTATGGAAGAAAATGTCTTTTTGAGATATTTTTATAATATATTAGAGTGAATAAAAGAAGATGCAATACCATATGTTAATATGATAAAAAAGGTGCATACATAATATACAAAGAAAGAAATAAGCAAATAATGGGAAAATTCACATAAGAAAGCTATCAGTGTTTTTTATCTTTGAGTGGTGAGTTCATGTGAGATATTTTTAAATTTGCCACTATCTCTATTTCAATATTTTCCTAAATTTTATAAAATAAGCATGTAGTACTCTTAAAAACACTTTTTTAAAAAAACAATTCTTTGTCAAATGATTTTATTCTTTAGTGTTATTAAGCTGAGTCATTAGTGAAATATCTAAACATAACTAATAGAATCTTCAGATGATCTGAGGTCTCTATAGAAACTCCAAATCAATAAAAGTAGTATGAAATCAGGGAAAGCATAAAATATGTAGTCAGGATACAGGCTGGGCTCTGCTGTCTAATGACTATTCTTCTGAGGAATATAAGATAACAAAGGTGCCTGCCTAGCAGAACTCTTGTAAAAACTTATTGAGGCAATTACATAAAATATACATAAAAACATAAAATGTCACATTATGTTATCAGTATTGTATTTCAATCATTAAATAAGGACAAAGGAACAAAATTAGGCAATAAAAGTAGCTAATATTTATCTAATTTCTAGGTCCAGAAGGCCAATCTAAGCACTATACAAAGTCAGAAATTCATGGTTAAAAATATTTGCCACAAGTATTGTAGAAAAAGGGTTAAAATGTTTAATATGAATAGGACTTACAAATCAATATAATTTGAACACATCAGAAGAGAAATAGGCAGAGTTTTACACTAGTAGTTGGTAAAAGAAGAATTACAAATGGGAATGGCAAGTGAAAAATGATTTCAAAATCACTAGCAACAGAAAGAAAGAATATTAAAACATGAAGACTTACTTACTAGGTTGGTAATGTTTCAATGATAACTCACTGTTGATATGAATTTGAGAAAGCTGACATTCTTAAAAACAGCTGTTGTTTCTTTATAATATTCAGGTTTTCCTCAATGAGAATTTATTAATTTTATAATGAGAAAAAATATCTCCCCCCCAACCACACCAACATACAATTTGAATACAATGCAACTGTGTATGTCCAATTTGAATATAATTTAGTAATGCACATGTTTAAAAAATCCTACAAATTTTGCATATAATACAATTTTTTCACAAATCCAATCATACTGAAAATTACAGGGAAAGATACTTGAAATCCTGTGAACATCTATATATAAAACCAAATATAGTATTGTAAACCAAATTGTAACAATCATCATTTAATTTATCTTTGAACAATAAACATTACAATATATATATAGGTAAACTACATATAAGTCTCTTGTGTAACTACATTTTCATTTATTACCTTTCATAAGAATAAAGATTACTTGTAGTTACAGTTATTCATCTAGCCTTCTTTCACTATTATGGATACCTTTCCAAGCCAATAAAGTATAAATCAGCCTTTCAAGAAACTGGTTTGAAAATTCATCTAGTCATATGCCCCACAAAATGCTTCTTTCCATCCAAAATTATTTGAGAAATACTATCCTGAGAATTATTGATCACACTATTAGACATTTTCTAGGTTACCTGTCAATTAGCTACTGTGCTTTAGTTCTTAAATACATTGGACTATTTATTTCACATATCAAACCCCTTATAATGGAAGTTTGCTTTTTCTTTCTCATTCTTGTACATTTAAACAAATGCAAGGTATATATATCCTACACAGTACTTTTAAGAGCCTTCAGGTAAAACTATCTCAGGACTGAGAGCTAGTACCCAGGTTGGTTTTCTAATATTTTTCCCATAATGATATTATGACTTTCTAAAGATAACAGGTTAATATCTGCAATGGCTATTTTATTTCTCCAAACAGCAGACAGAGAGATGGCAGGTGAACTCTCCACTCCACCTCCTGCCAATGTATTTCTGCCCTCCCCAAAGGCACAGCACTCCTTGCTTGTCAGCCCTTGATCTCTAGGCTGAAACTGCCTACCAGGATGCCAATTAGTGCCAACATGGCTGGTGCTGAATGCGTACACACACACTCACAGCCAAGAACAGACAGAAATCCAATGATTTGATTTTAGGAATACAGTCTAGATATATTGCACTGAAGCAGACTTTTTACTTAAACTCAGATTGTTAGTCTGCTTAAAACACCTCCCTCTAAATTATAATGATGTCTCATCACAAAAACATGGGATAATATATCCAATGACACCTTAATTGAGTGTACTGTCAACACTGTCATCATTGCCACCTCACTGTTATCAACATTACCATTGTAATGGGAGGAGCCAGGCATTGGGATGGGCACTTTTATAAACCTCCTTTATACAAATATGTATATACAAATATGTATAGTGTGCAAGGCACAAAGTAGGGATGCAACAAATATTTGATTGAGTTATCTCATTTGATTATTTCAAATTCTCTATGATTACGTATTATTAAATTCATCTCACAGCTGAGGAACAGGAAGGACAGAGGGACTAAGTAATCTGTCCATGATTACATATCCATATCACAAGGCTGAATTCAGAATTGAAATCAGGGCTATATCAAAAATCCCTCTAGACTTTAACTTTCTTGTGGCCTGTTTGTGTGCCTATTCCATCTATATCCCCTGCAGTACTATTACACTTTGTATAGTGCAGGTACTCAATAAAAGTTAAATGTCATCAAATTTCTATGCAGAAAAGATGTTCACCATTATTTGTCATCAGGGAAGTGATATCACCTCAAACCTAGTAGAATGTCTATAATCAAAAAATAGACAAAAACAAGTTTTGAAGGTATATAGAGAAATTAGAATCTTCAGTCACTGCTGGTGGGAATGTAAAATGATGCAGCTGCTTTGAAAAAGAGTCTGCCAGTTCCTCACATTGTTAAACATACTGTTTACCATATGACTCAGTGATTTCATGCCAAAGAAATGAAATTCCATTCAAGGGAGATGAAAAACAAATGTCCACACAAAAAGTTGGACAGTAAGTCCTCACTTAACATCATTCATAGTTTCTATGAAAACACATATATTGAAACCAATTTACCATAGGCTAATTGATGTAAACAAGAGTTAGGTCCCCACAGCATCTTATCAATGTTATAATGAAATGATGTTATTCAAGGACCTGCTATACATGAATATTTATATCAGTATTATAATAATAGTTTAATATTCATCCCCTGATGATTAAATAAACAAAATATGTTGTATCCATATAATGGGATATTATTATTCAGCCACAAAAAGGAATGAAATGTTTCACTTAGCATAATATTCTCCAGTTCCATCCATGCTGCCATGAAATAAGCCAGTCAGTGAAAGACAAATACCATGTGATCTTACCTATAAGAAGAATCTAATGAACAAAATAAACTAACAAACAAAACAGAACCAGAGGCATGGAAACATGGAACAGACTAACAGTGACCAGAAGGGAAGGGGGAGGTGGATAATAGTGGAAAGACATGGACAACAGGGTAGGGATTGACTGTGGGGGCTGTGGGATGGGCAGAGGAGGGCAAAGGGGAAAAATTGGGACAACTGTAATAGAACAACAGTAAAAACAACATATTAAAAAAGGAATGAAGTACTTATTCATGCTACAACATGAATAAACCTAGAAAACATTATGCTAAGTGAAAGAAGCTAGACATAAAAGGCATATATTACATGATTACATTTGTATGAAATGTCCAGAAGAGGCAAATCTATGAAGACAGAAAATAGATCAGCAGTTGCCTAAGACTGGTGGGAAGTGATGGTGATGATGAGAGGATTAGTGGATAAATGGTAAAGGATACTGACTTTTTTGGGGGGAGGATAAAAATGTTCCAAAATTGACTGGGTTTATTATAATACTATTGACTATATTTCCTATACTATACTTTACATCTCCATGATTATAAACTGTAATTGAAATATGACATTTTTTTAAAAATCAATAAAATTGACTGTGGTGATGGTTGTATGTGTCTGTAAACATACTAAAATACCATCACTTTAAATGAATGAATAGTATGATATGTAAATTTTATCTCGATATATTTTTAAAGCAAATGTTAGAATAATGCAGGTACTGACTACATCATGCACATAATTTGCCCATGTGTGTGTATGTATGTATTTATACATGTGTGTTAGCAAATGATAAATTCATTTCAAAGGTTTGCTGAAGCCATTATACTTTTATTGTTATTTAAAATATAGAGCTGCTAAAAAGACAGCTATCTATGTGGAAAGCCACCCAAAATATATAGGTCAAAAATAATTGCCTTCAAAAAGATTGATTGGGGGAAGGAATGAAAATACCATCTGTTAGGCTTCTGATATGGGCCAAGCACCATGAAGGTACTTTACAGTGTTTCTCTTGGTAAATGAGTGATATGGTAAAAATAAATAATGGAAAGAGAGGTGAAAATATATTTCTGTAACACCTTTCAAATACCGTACAAGATAGTGCTCAGGAGTAGATAAAGCATAGACTTTGAGCTCAGAAACTTTAAAACTAGTTTAAAAACTCAGTAACTTAACTATAGAAGCACAGAGAAGTTGAGCCCAGGATTTCTACCTGTAAAACTAGACTGCCATTACAGCCATACCTCATAATTATCATGGGTCAGTTCCAGAACACCACAATAAAGCAAGTGTGGCAATAAAGGAAGGTGTATTCTTTTTGTTGGTGGAGGGTCTTCCCTTCAATTAGTAAAAAAAAAAAAAAGAAAAGAAAAAGAAAAAATTAACATCTGTAAAGCAAAATAAAAGGAGGTATACCTATACTTCTGCTATTGTTTCCTATAAGAATTAAATGGGAGACCTAGAAGATGTTGCCTATTACAGAGCAACTCTTCATTAATGTCACTTCCTTCTCCCTTTACTTGATTTACTTGTGTTCCTTCTAAAGTGGTGGATGTGTCTGTTGGAGATATTGGTGGTGGTTTGGAATTTGGTATCACCTAATATATCTAAACTTTTTTGAACCAAGATGGTATCTACAGTATCACTGTCAATGTGACATTTTGTTTGTTTTTAATGACTGGCTTACCTGAGCATGTTTTGTACTCCCCGGCTCCTTGGGATAATAAATTAAAATAATGGAAGTAAACAGCAGATGTAATTGTGATGAGTATAATAAAAAAACTTCTGCATTATAGACTAATATCTTCATTTGAAAACTTTATTTCCTGCCCCTCCATCCTTTCTGTATTGCTTCACAGATTTCCTTCCCAAGTCACTTCCTACAAGGTAGAGAGCTTAAAATAATGACATATTTATGGATATTTATTTATTCTGGTCAGAAGATTGTACTTTGTGCCGTCTTTGGTTTTGGATTAGTATAAAAAGAGAATGGCCTCAGTTTTTCTCTTCCTGTATAAGGAAAAACCCAGTTCTTCCTTATTGTGTTTTTCCTTTGAGTCTACTTTAATTAGTCACACAATACATTTTACTTGTAGTCACTAAATGTGGGATGGGGGTTTCCCCACACCAAGCAATTTTCTGTGACACCAACTCAGAGTCCCATAATTTAACTTAATTCTAACTCTGGTCACCAGAATTCTCCCCTCTGGTTACCAGAGGGGAGACGGGAGGGAATTTCAGGGGAAAAGGGGAAGGGTTTGCAGGAACAAGTATAAAGGACACATGGACAAAAACAAGGGGGGTGGGAATGGGAGGGAGGTGGGGAGGGCTAGGGGGTGGGCTGGGATGGGAGTAAAAGGCAGAAAACTGTACTTGAACAACAATTAAAATAAAAAATTTTAAAAAAGAAGTATTTGAGTAAAAATCAGAAGGTAAGTTGGGTTATGATTACAAACTTAAAACACAACATCTGATTCAATCGTTATTACAAAAGTGATTTTAACCAATATCTTTCCTAATAAGATATAAAATAAACACAAAATAAAATATGTATTTATAATTTTGTTTCTATAACTAATAAAAATTGTTTTAAAGGAAAAAAATTCTAACACTACCTGGAGATAGCATCAGATTCCATAGGTTAAGGGTTCAGTCCCACAAGATTGCCCCCACCATCCCTTGTCACTTCAGATACCAGTTGCAAGCCCATGTGACCAATGGGCTCTTGATCAGACATTCCAATGACCCCATCCTGGGCTTCAATTTATTTGCTAGAACAGCTCACAGAACCCAGGGACACATTTATTTACATTTACCAGTTTATAATAAAAGGATACAAATGAAGTCCAGATGTAAGAGATACATAGAGGTCAAGGTATGTGGAAAGAAAGGCAGAGCTTCCATGCCATATCTGTGAGTGCCACTCTCTCAGAATCTCCATCTGCTTACCAACCCAGAAGGTTTTTGAACCTAGTTCTTTTGGGCTCTTATGGAAGTTTTATTACATAGGCATGACTGATTGAATTAAATCATTAGCCACTGGTGATGGATTCAGCCTCTAGCCCCTCTCCTTTCCCTGGAGGTGAAGGTGGTGAAACTGAAAGTTCTAACCAGCTATTGGAGTTTGGTTCCCCTGGAAATCTGTCCCCACCAAGTTACCTCATTAACATAACAAGATACAGTTTCATAGGTCTCCTCACTTAGGAAATTCCAAGGGTTTCAGGAGCCTTGTGCCAGAAATGGAGTGGCAGACCAAATACATATTTCTTATAAGTCACAATTTACAGTTATAAATATGCAACAAAAGGTTCTCCACATCATATGTCATTAGGGAAATGCCAATTAAAACAATAATAAGATACCACAACACACCTATAAGAATGGCCAAAATCTGGAACACACAAACACCAAATGCTATGATGATATGGGACAACAAGTTGTCTCCTTCATTGCTGGTGGGAATGGAGAATCATACAGCCACATTGAAGAGTTTGATAGTTTCTTACAAAACTTAACATAATTTTATCATATGCTTCAGCAATTGCACTCCTTTGTATTTACCCAAAGGAGTTGAAAATATACCCACATAATTTGCACACCATGTTTATTTTATCTTTGCTCAAAACTGCCAAAATTTGGAAGCAGCCAAGTAGGTGAATGGATAAACAGACACTGGCATATCCAGACAATGTAATATTATTTGTCCTTAAAATGAAATGAGCTATTAAGCTGTGAAAAGACATGGAGGAACATTAAATGCATATTACTAAGTGAATGAAGGCAATCTGAAAAGTCTACATACTCTGTGATTTCAATTGTATAATATTTTGTAAGAGGCAAAACTATAGAGACAATAAATAAGTAAATAAATAAATTAGTGGTTGCCAGGAGGAGAGGGAAAGAGATGAACAGGGAGAGCACAAAGGATTTTTAGGGCAGTGAAAATACTCTGTATGATATTATAAAGATGAACATATGGCTTTATACATTTGTCCAAATCCATAGAATATGCAACACCAAGAGTAAACTCTAAAATAAACTATGGACTTTGGCTGATTTTGATGTGTCAGTGTAGGTTTATTGTTGGTAAAAGTACCAGTCTGGTGAGTGATGTTGATAATGGGAATGGCTATGCATTTGTGGGGGCAAGAGGTATATGGGAAATGTCTGTACTGCTTTCTCAATTTTGCTGTAAAAATGAAGCCTAAAAATATTACGGTAAGTCAGACATCTTGAAGCATTACAGCTACAAATGTTGAATACTCCAAACATTTTTTAAAAGAGAGTATGAGCAACATATCAGTTAATTTTCTAATGTAATTTCTATTTTCTTTCTATTTCTTCATAAAAG
Source organism: Trachops cirrhosus (assembly GCA_028533065.1). Lineage (NCBI taxonomy): Eukaryota > Metazoa > Chordata > Mammalia > Chiroptera > Phyllostomidae > Trachops > Trachops cirrhosus. Next base: position 10,295,465 of record CM052552.1, on the reverse strand, counting down.
ATTGAGAATTTGCTCAACTATAATTGGCCACAGCTCCCAGGCCTCCTAGGAATCATTTTACAGTAAGAAAACTGGTAAAAGGAGAAGTGAGATTTGGCAAAAAAAAAAATGTATTTCAAGATGAAAAAATTACTGAAAAGTATCCCAGAATTAAGATAGTAAATCACTGCTTCAAAGAAATTTTTCTGAAAAGATGTAACATTTCAACTTTATTTGTAAACTTATACATCTTCTGCAAGAGTCTTTTAACAATATAGCAGAGCAAATGTTGTACCACAGGGCCAACCAAAGAGCAATATTAGGGAAGTGTCAGAAGTATGAATGTGGCAGGTAAAGAAGTGAACCACAAAAATTTTTTTCAAAGCTAAACAATGGCAAAATCTGATTTCTGACTTCTGGCCAAGATGGAGGCATAGGTAGACACACTGTGCCTCCTCATACAACTGAAAGAAGGACAACAACAATTTAAAAACAAAAAAACAACCAAAACTGACAGAAAATCGAACTGTATGGAAGTCTGACAACCAAGGAGATAAAGACAAAATATCCATCCAGACTGGTAGCAGGCATGGAGACGGGCAGCTGAACAGAGAGGACTTGTGGCAAAGTGGTGGTGGAGGACTGGGACAGGCAAGGAGGCAGCTGGTGGACCCAGTGAAGCAGTGGATTGTGGAGCAGGGAAGGTAAGGTTGCAACTGGCGGACCACCAAGGCAGCGACTAGTGGAGCCAGTGGTCCCACATTCACATGCGGATAAACTGGGAGGAATACCTGGGGAACGACACAGGCCTTTTAACCCAGAGTCCCAGCGCAGGGAAATAAAGCCTCAAACCACTGATTGAAAACACCTGTGGGGGTTGAGGAGGCAGCAGAAAAACCCCCAGCCTCACAGGAGAGTTCATTGGAAAGACCCACAGGGTCTTAGAATGTACACTAGCTAACCCACCTGGGAATCAGCACCAGAAAGGCCCACTTTGCTTGTGGGTAATGGGGAAAATGACTGAACTCCAGGAGAGAGTGAAGCAAGCGCCATTGTTCCCTCTTGACCCCTTCCCCACATATAGCATCACAAAGCATCAACAGGGGTTGCCCCACCCTGGTGAACACCTAAGACTCCGCCCCTTCTACATGACAGCCATGCCGAGACCAAAAAAAAAAAAAAAAAAAAAAGGCCCAAATAAAAGAACAGATCAAAGCTCCGGAAAAAATACAACTAAGAGACCAATAGATAGCCAACCTATCAAATGCACAATGCACAGTTCAAAACACTGGTAATCAGGATGCTCACAGGATTGGTTGAATTTGGTTGCAAATTAAATGAAAAAATGAAGGCAATGCTAAGTGAAATAAAGGAAAATGTACAGGGAAACAATAGTGATGGGAAGAAAACTGGGACTCTAATCAATGGTGCAGACCAGAAGGAAGAAAGAAACATTCAACCAGAAAAGAATGAAGAAACAAGTATTCAAAACAATGAGAAGCTTAGGAACCTCCAGGACATCTTTAAATGTTCCAACATCCGAATTATAGGGGTGCCAGAAGGAGAAGAGGAAGAGCAACAAATTGAAAAGTTATTTGAACAAATAATGGAGAACTTCCCCAATCTGGCCAAGGAAATAGACTTCCAGGAAGTCCAGAAAGCTCAGAGAGTCCCAAAGAAGTTGGACCCAAGGAAGCACACAAGCAGGGCACATCATAATTACACTACACAAGATTAAAAATAAGAAGAGAATCTTAGAAGAAGCAAAAGGAAAGGAGACAGTTACCTACAAAGGAGTTCTCATAAGACTGTCAGCTGATTTCTCAAAAGAGACCTTACAGGCAAGAAGGGGCTGGAAAGAAGTATTCCAAGTCATGAAAGGCAAGGACCTACATCCAAGATTGCTCTATCCAGCAAAGCTTTCATTTAGAATGGAAGGGCAGATAAAGTTCTTCCCAGATAAGGTCAAGGTAAAGGATTTCATCATCACCAAGCCCTTATT
>CM052552.1:10275560-10286421 GCA_028533065.1 Trachops cirrhosus | reverse complement strand
AAATAAAATTTTTTTAAAAAAAGATACCAATGGTATATTTCAGAGAACATATATTTCAAAAATTTATATGGAACCACAAAAGGCCCCAAATAGCTACAGCGATATTGAGAAAGCAGAACAAATTTGAAGGAATCACACTACCTAATATTAAACTATACTATAGGGCCATAGTAATCAACAGAGCATGATATTGGCATAAAAACAGACACATAGATCAATGTAACAGAATAGAGAGCCCAGAAATAAATCTACACTTTTACAGTCAATTAATATTTGACAGACGAGGCAACCACATATAGTAGTTTATTCAATAAATGGTGTTGGGAAAATTGGACAGATATGTATAGAAAAATGAAACTAGGCCAACCTTCTTATGCCACACACAAAAATAAATTCAAAATGCACTAAAGACTTAAATGATAAACCCAAAATGACAAAAATCCTAGAAGAAAACATAGGCAGCAACATCTCAGACATCTCATGTAGCAATATTTTTCCTGCTATATCTCCTCGAGCAAGGGAGACAAAGGAAAAATAAACAAATGGAACTACAACAAATTAAAATTTTTGCACAGCAAAGGAAACCATCAACAAAACCAAAAGACTATCTACTGAATGAAAGAATATATTCACCAATGATATATCTGATAAGGGGTTAATAACATAAATTTATAAAGAACTTATAAAACTCAACATCATTAATCAAACAATCCATTTAAAAAATGGGCAAAGAACCTAAATAAGCCTTATCCAAACAGGACATACAGATGGCCAATAGACATTATAAAAGATGTTCAACATCACTAATCATCATAAAAATGCAAACTAAAACCACAATGAGACATCACCTTATACCAGTCAGAATGGCTATCATCAAAATAAATCAATAAACAACAAGTGATGGCATGGGTATGGAGAAAGAAGAACCCTTTTGCACTGTTGGTGAGAATGCAGATTGTTGCAGCCACTATGAAAAGCAGTATGAAAATACCTCAAGAAATTAAAAATGGTGCTGCCTTATGACCTAGCAATTCTACTTGTGGGAATTTATCTGAAGAAACTGGAAACAGTAATTGGAAAGAATATAAGCACCCCATATTCACTGCAACATTATTTACAAACACCAAGATATGGAAGCAGCCCAAGTGTCCATCAGTAGATGAGTGGATGAAACAACTATGGGACACTTACACAACAGAATACTACTCGGTCATTAAAAAAGAAAGAAAAATTTACCCTTTGCAACAGCCTGATTGTACCTGGAGACATTATACTGAGTGAGGTAAGCCTGTCAGAGAAAGACTAATACTATATGATTTCACTCATATGTGTGGAATCTAATGAACAAACTGAACTAACAAGCAAAATAGAGACAGACTCATACATAGTGAGTAGGCTGACAGCTCTTGGGTGGGGGTAGGGAGATGAGGGTGGATAGATCAAGCAAAAAGGAAAACTCATGGACATGGACAACATTGTGATGATTGAAAGGGGAGTGGGTATAAGGGAGATATATGGTAATGGAAAAATAATATAAAATATTTTTTGAAAAGACAAGAAATAACACATTAGTGAGGGTGTGAAGTAAGGGAACACTTGTACACTGTTGGTAAGAATGTATATAGGTGCAGCCACTGTGAAAAACAATATGGAGGTTCCACAAAAAATCAGAAATACAACTACCATGTAATCCAGCAATCTCACATCTGGGTGTCTATCCAAAAAATGAAATGAAATGAAAACAGGATATCAAAAAATATGTCTATACTGCCATGTTTATTGCAGCATTATTCACAATAACCAAGCCATGAAGACAACCTCAGTGTTCATTGATAGATGAATAAAGAAAATGTATTACATACACACACACATACTCATGCACACAAATATTTTTCACCATAAAAAAGAAGGAACTGCCGCCATTTGTGACAAAATAAATCGATCTTGGGTGCATAATGCTTAGTGAGATAAGCCCAACAGAGAAAGACTAATATTGTATGGTGTCTCTTATAAGTCAAACTTAAAAAAGCCAAACTCATAGAAACTCAGAGTAGGTTGGTAGTTATGAGGGTTTATGGGTGGGAGAATTGGGAAGATGTTGCTAAAGGGTACAAATTTGCAACTAGAAAATGAATAAGTTCTGGAGAAATAATGCACAGCATAATAATTATAATTAACAATACTATATTATACAAGGTCTGTCCAGGAGGTATCCAGCCATGTAATATGAAAAATAGAGACATTTATTGGAGATACAAGATACAAGAAACATTGTACATAGGTCAATGATACCTCAGACCCCTTCAAGGTAGGCACCTTGGGACCTCAACACAGTTCTTCCAGTTGCCATCAGCTTCTCTGCCATATTTTTCTGAATTTCATCAATGGTCTGAAATCTCTTCCCTTTCAAAGGTGATTTTAGTTTTGGGAAAACCCAGAAGTTGCAGGGAACCTAATCTGGGCTGTAGAGGGGCTGGGCCACTTGGGCGATTTGATATTGCACCAAAAAACTCTGCGCAAGACATGATGCATGAACGGGTACGCTGTCATGATGAAGCTGCCAATCACCAGTTGCCCATAGCTGCAGCCTTCTGAATCATCTGAATAGTTTCCATGGAGGCATGTTCAAGCTTAATGCAAAATTTGATGCCTATTTGTTGCTCTATTCACTCAGACATTTTGAATGGGATGGCCACACAGTACGCATGCTCGCCCAACAGCGTCTACCCCCTCCACTGACTAGTACAGTGAAGTCATCATTGTTCATGCATACACATTCCAGTCCACTCTCGTTGGCTGCCAGGTTACATTGATGTGGCACAAACAGTTGTAGTTACATTAACAATGGCTGGACTTTTTCCAGACAGACTTCATACACTTCAAAGTTGTTGAAACTAGATATTGAATGTTCTTAACCATACAAAAAAAAAAACATAACTATGTGATGTGCTACAGATATTAGCTAAAACTTTACTATAACCATATTACAATGTATAAATGTATCAAACCAACACTTGTATACCTTAAACTTAAACAATTTTATATGTAAATTATTGATTTTTTTAAAAGGTGTATGTCTTTGCTAATTTATTTCAGAAAGAAAAAATAAATGGCATGTTATATCAATTCTCTTATGTATATTTCAAATGGTATTATAATTTTTTAAGTTTACAAGTGCTTTTAGAAACATACAGTATAAAAATGGGATATACAATCATCTGATCAGGAGAAATGGGACTTTCAGGGTAAATAGAATAATTTTTAATTAATAAAACAATCCACTAACATAGCTCATAGTCAGTACAGATAGCCAAGGATCCTCTCTTGCAGGACATGTGTGCACTTGTGGACACACATGTTAACCCTATGAGCCTCAGAGACCATGCTAGACTAGATTTTTCAGTCTCACTTTTATGTTCCAAAAGTTATTTTCATTGGTTTTCAGGCAAATTTAACTGCCTCTGTATAATTTAACTCTGTGGGAGTCAGGGGACTTGATGGTAAAGTCATTACTCATTAAGCAGATGTGTAAGAAATAATTTTTAATTATGTAGAACAGACATAGGAATGAAAACATTGCAAGCAGAACAGTGGAAAAATTAAATTACTTGGTATATAGTCTGATGGAAACAGTTGAGGATAAGGATCTTCCTCTTTTGCCACTCCCACCCATCCCTCCTAGAAATAAACAAACTGAAATTTACAAACACATCAAAGAATTTATAGAAATTTTTAAAATTCTAGAACAATGTGTAGTAGTACAGATCTGCATATTTTAACAGAAGTGTTAAATATACAGCATGAACTCTTTCTATAGTTTGCATGAAGTAGTATGGCAATCTTTGAAAAAAACTCTTTCGAGGTATCATTGACAAATAAGTTCTCTCCTACAGTGAATTTCCTTTCCACTTTGATGATGGTTTCTTTAGCTGTGAAGAAGCTTTTTTGTTTGATGTAGTCCCATTTGTTTATTTTTTTCCTTTATTTCCCTTGCCTGGGAGATAGACTGGCAAAAAATATTACTACATGAGATGTCTGAAATTTTGCTGCCTATGTTTTCTTCTAAGATTTTTATGGTTTCATGACTTACATTTAAGTCTTTTATCCATTTTGAGTTTATTTTCATGTATGGTGGTATAAGATGGTGGAGTATTTTCATTTTTTTTGCATGTACCAGTCTAGTTTTCCCAACACCATTTGTTGCAGAGACTGTTTTTACTCCATTGTATGCTCTTGCCTCCTTTGTCAAATATCAGTCGACCATAAAGGTGTAAGTTCATTTATGGACCTTTGTTTTGTTTCATTCATCTATATGACTGTTATTGTGCCAGTACCAGGCTGTTTTGATTACAATGACTTTGTAGTATAGTTTGATATTTGGTATTGTGGTCTCTCCAAATTTGTTCTTGTTTTTCAAGATTCACCAATGATACATCTGATAATGTGTTAATTTTCAAAATATACGAAGAACTTTTACAACTCAAAACAAAGAAGACAAACAACCCAAATACTAAATGGGCAAATGACCTGAATCATCAAAGAGATGCAAATTAAAACCACAATGAGGTATCACTTCACACCTTCTATCATCAATAAATCAACAAACAACAAGTGATGGCAAGATTGTGGAGAAAAGGGAACCCTCATGCACAGTTGGTGGGAATGCAGATCGATACAGCCACAGTGAAAACAGTATGAAGTTTTCTCAAAAATTAAAAATGGAACTGCCATCTCACCTAGCAATTCTACTGCTGGGAATATACCCTATGAATGCTGAAACACCAATCAGAAAGATTATATACATCCCTATGTTCATTGCACTGTTATTTACAATCGCCAAGTCTGAAAACAACCCAAGTGGCCATCAGTAGATGAGTAGAAAAAAAAGAGGTGGTACATTCACACAATGAAATACTACATGGCTGTAAAAAAGAAGGAACAATTACTCTTTGTGACAGTATGGATGGACTTGGAGGTTATTTTGCTAAGTGAAATAAGCCAGTCAGAGAAAGACAAATATTGACTTCCAGGTGGCACTCATGATTTCCAGGAACATAACTTAGAAATCACTGCCTTGTAATTTTTAATCCTCTTATCTATCTATCCATCCATCCATCCATCCACTTACACATCTATCTATCTATGCACCCAACAGCCATCCATCCACACATATATGGCATCTAATGAACATAATAAACTGATGAACAAAATAGGACCAGAGGCATAGACACATGGAACAGACTGACAGATGTCAGTGAGGAGGGGATTTAGGGGGACTGGAAGAGATTAGGCAAATAACATATATGCATATATGCATAGCTCATGTATACAGACAACAAAGTTGTGAAGGCCGGGAGTGGGGTAGGGACTGCATGGAGGGCAGCAAAGGGGGGTGGGGGATGGGAACATCTGTACTAGTGTCAACAATAAAAAAAAAATATCCCCCCAAAAAACTCTCTTAGGATGTGAACCTTAGTTTCTTAGTAACTAACCTGATTGTTCCAGGAAGTCCACTTCTTGAAATGATCACTCCAGAAATTTTCACTTTGCAATCCTTAATCACCTCTCCCAACACACTGATCACCACTATTATGCAAAGAAAGCAGGATAGAAACTGTACTGATTAATGACTAAAATAAAAAAAATAAAAATTAAAAATTAAAAAAAGAAAGAAAGTGGGCAACTGATACCACATTTTGCTTGCTATACAGCTTAAGGAATCTCTGGTAAATGTTGAGTGAGCATCCCAGCCTGAAGCCGGATCACATAAAACCAGATCTATGTGATGGAAGGAGACTTGACTTGGGGTGGTGAAAACACAAAACAGTATACAGATGATGTGTTGTGGAAGTGTGCACCTGAAACCTATATAATTTGTTAACCAGTGTCACCCCAATAAATTCAATAAAAAGAGAAAAAAAGAAAGTTGAGGTCAAAAGAAGGAAGGAAGGAAGGAAGGAAGGAAGGAAGGAAGGAAGGAAGGAAGGGCCTAGGATTTTATGCTTAATTGGGGTTATTCTCAGGCTATGTGAACCCTGAGCAAGTTTAGGAGATCTCTGAATGCTTAGCTTTCCTTTCTCCAATCTCATTGTTATCTCTCTTCTAACCCCTAAAACTGCTCTTAATTATTATTACTATAAGCTTAAATTAAGCCCTTGTCAGAGAAATCCCTCGGCCAGTGAGAGAAGCCCACTCTTCTGCTTTGCTTCTGCTTGCACTCTGTCGTATTATAGGCTACCTAAGCAGTCTAAAGTGAGTAAGGTTGACATTAAATGGCTCCTCTGTTCAAATTACAGAGTATTTGTATCACTTCCCTTGAGAAGCCATCTCATTTGCCAGAAAACCACAGATCAGGCCTGAAGTACCCAAACCTGAAATTATAGAGGTAACTTTCCAAATGAAATTGGACCTTTTCAGCCCTGGCTGATGTGGCTCAGTGGTTTGAGCACCAGCTTGTAGACTGAAAAGTCACCAATTAGATTCCTGGTAGGATACATGCCTGGGTTATGGGCCATGTCTCCAGATGGGGGCATGCTAGAGGCAACCAACCTATGTTTCTCTCCCTCTCTTTCTCCACCCATGGCCTTCTCTCTAAAAAAAAATAAATAAGTAAAATCTTTTTAAAAATTTAGACCTTTTCAAATGGTTACCATATACCTTTAGAAGCCAAAATAATTTCATGAGCTCCAGGGTACTTTCTGCCCAACATACCAGTAACTTGATGCAGTTTCTGGCTTCCAATCTCATCATTTAGATGTCTGAGAATTAATGACTACATGTACTAAAACAATAACCAGAAATATATTTTTGATACAGTATCTATAGTGCCTCTCAAGGGAAAAATTTCTCTCTAACATTTTCTAAGATAACCAGAGAAGAGAACATTCTACAGTGCTTCTTGAGCATTCTGAATGCCAAAACTGAATCAAAGCAGTCTTTATGCTCCCCTGTCATCACAACATGCACAATTACCCTTGTTGATTTTAGCCTCTGTGGCTTTGTACAATCATAGTTTGAGAAGAAACCACTATTTTAAGTATATTTTATTGATTATGCTATTAGAGTTGTCCCAATTTTCTCTCCCCTTTATCCCCCTCTGCCCTGCACTCCTCTCCAACCAGCATTCCTTCCCCTTAGTTCATGTCCATGGGTCATACATATAAGTTCTTTGGCTTCTCCATTTCCCATACTATTCTTAACCTATCCCTGTGTATTTTCTACCTACCATTTATGCTTCTTATTCCCTGTACCTTTCCCCCATTCTCCCCCTGCCCCACCCCACTGAAAACCCTCCATGTGATGTTCATTTCTCTCATTCTGTTCTGGTTCTAGTTGTTTGCTTAGGTTTTATTTTCATTTTTTTAGATTCAGTTGTTGATAGTTATCAATTTATTGTCATTTTACTGTTCATAGTTTTTGATCTTCTTCAATTTCTTACATAAGTCCCTTTAACATTTCACATAATAAGGGCTTGGTGATGATGAACTCCTTTAACTTGATATTATCTGGGAAGCACTTTATCTGCCCTTCCATTCTAAATGAAAGCTTTGCTGGATAGAGTCATCTTGGATATAGGTCCTTGCCTTTCATGACTTGGAATACTCCTTTCTAGCCCCTTCTTGCCTGTAAGGTTTCTTTTAAGAAATCACCTCAACCAATTCTGTGAGCACCTTGATTACAGTGTTTTGAACTCTGCATCTAATAGTTTGGCTATCTCCTCATCACTTAGTTCTATTTCTAGACTTTTGATCTGTTCTTTCATTTGGGCCATACGTCTTTGTCTCCAGGCACCTGTTACATTGTAAGGGGCAGAGCCTTAGCTATTCGTCAGGATGGAACAACTGACATTGCTGCATTGTGGCACTGTATGTGGGGAGGGGTCCAAGAAGGAACAATGCCACATGCTCACTTGCTCCATTCTCACCCCACTTTCCGTCACTTCCCTCACATCCTACATGGATATTTTGCCCTTTCAGGTGCTGATTCCCTGAGTGGGTGGGCTTGTGTATGTTTTAAGATCCTGTGGGCCTCTCCAATGGACTCCCCTGTGAGACTGGGAGTTTCTCCCACCGCCACAATCTCCACAGGTTTTTACAGCCAGAGGTTTTGAGGCTTATTTTCCCTGCACTGGAACCCTGCGTGCTCGGTCTGTCTTGCTCCCCAGTTGTTCCTCCTTCCTTATCTGCTCAGGAATGGGGCAAATCCCATCCACCAGCCACCACCTTGCCACATGTCCTCTCTGTCCTGGCTGCCTATCTCTGCTTGTCCTACCAGTCTGAATGAATAGTTCTTCTTTAACTCCTTGGTTGTTAGACTTCCATGCAGTTTGATTTTCTGGTTGTTTGTTGTTTTTAAATTGGTTGTTATCCTTCTTTTGGTGGTGTGAGGAAATCAATTGTTTCTACCTAAATCTCCATCTTGGCCAGAACTCTAAAGATAAGGGCAGAAATTACCATTCTTTAATTGAAACATTAGTGAGTACATTTCTAAACAAATGCAATTAGACCCTAAACATAGTAACAACCCTTAGAATTTAACTCTAAACATATCCTTTAACATTTTCAGTGAACTTTTAATTTCAGAATAGTGTTAGATTTCAAAAAACATTGTGAAGATAGTACACAGAGTTCCAGTGTTCCTCGTATTCAGTTTCCCTAGTGAACTAATATTGATCTAATATTAATCATTAACTAATATGATTAATATTAATCATTAACATTATTATCAATTAAAGTCCGTACTTTAGATTTCCTTCATTTTTAACTAACATATTTTTCCTGCTTCAGAATCCCTCCTAGCATACTGGATTACACTTAGTTATCACACTTCCTTAGCTATTACAGTTTCTCAGATTTTACTTTTTATGACCATGACAGTTTGAGAAGTACTCATCAGGTATTTTATAGAATGCCCCTTAGTTGTGATTTGCTAGATTGAACTGGGGTATGCATTTGGGGAGGAAGACCACAGAAATAATATGCCATTTTTATCATACTATATCAAGGATATATAGTATCTACCTAATGCATCATTGTTGATATTAACTTTGATCATCTGGCTTGAGATAGTGTTAATCATGTTTCTCCACTATAAAGTTACTCGTTTTTTCCCACCTTTCCATACTGATAGGAAATCTCTATGCACAGGGCACACTTTAATGAGTGAAGAGTTAACTCTACCTTCTTGCAGAGTATTTACATAAATTATTTTGCATTCTTCTTTATGGGGATTTGCATCTTTTCCTTCACTTATTTATTAAGTCATTAGTTATATAAGTATGGACTCTAATCCAGTACAACATGAATCATTCAAGCTTTCTCCCTTTGCTGGATTCTCTGTAAACTCTTACTACAAGCATAGGAAACCTAGTTTCTGCCATATACCATTAATTTACTTAATTGTTCAACTCTTGCATACTCACATACTGGTCTCAAATTTAATTCATACTTCTGTGGGATCAACATTGTCAACTAGAGTACAGTTGTTATGGATACAGTAGTTTCTTTTTCCTTAGTCTTATGGTCTCCACTCTTTTCAAAATTACTTAGGTCAGAGTTCCAGCCAAGATGGAGGTGTAGGTAGAAACTCTTCCCTAACTTGCACAAACAAAAGAAGGATAATAACCAATCTAAAAACAATAAACAACCAGAAGTACCAGAAAATCAAACTACATGGAACTCCGACAACCATGGAATTAAAGAAACATTCAACCAGACATGTAGGAAGGAGACAGGCATCTGGACAGAAGGGCTGGTTGAGAGGACCGTGTGAGCAAGGCAGGGCTGGCTGAACAGGAAACTAAGACTCAAAGCTAGCTGTAAACTATGATGGCAGTTGTCACAGTGGGAGAAACTCCCTGTCCCACACAAGAGTTTGTTGGAAAGTGGGGCTAGAGCCAAAAAAGCAAGCCACATTGTTCCCTCTCTGACCCCTCTCCCACAGACAGTGCCATAACGCAGGAAAGACAATTGCCCTGCCTGGGAGAATACCTCAGGCCTCGCCCCCTGACAACATAGCAGGTGCACTGAGACAAAGAAATATGGCCCAAATGAAAGGACAGAGCAAAACTCCAGAGAAAGAGCTAAGTGATGAGTATATAGACAATTTATCTGATGCAGAGTTCAAAACACTGGTAATCAAGATGCTCACAGAATTGATTGAGCTTGGTCAAAAAATGAAACAACAAATGAAGGCTATCTGAAGTGAAATAAAGCAAAATATTCAGGGAACCAACAGTGGTGGGGAGGAAACTGGGACTCAAATCAACAATTTGGAACAAAAGGAAGAAATAAACATCCAGCTGGAACAGAATGAAGAAACAAGAATTAAAAAAAAATGAGAAGAGGCCTAGGAATCTCTGGGATAGCTTTAAATGTTCCAATATCCAAATCATATGGGTGACAGAAGGAGAAGAACAAGAGCAAGAAGTTGAAAACTTATTTGAAAAAGTAATGAAGGAAAACTTCCTCAATTTGGTGAAGGAAATAGACTTCCAGGAAGTCCAGGAAGCTCAGAGAGTCCCAAAGAAATTGGAACCAAAAAAGCACACACCAAGGCACATCATCATTAAGTTAACCAGGATTAAAGATAAAGAGAGAATCTTAAAAGCAGCAAGAGAAAAGGAGACAGTTATCTACAAAGGACTGCCCATGAGACTATCAGCTGACTTCTCAAAAGAAACATTGCAGGCAAGACGGAGCTGGAAAGAAGTATTCCAAGTCATGAAAGGCAAGGACCTACATACAAGATGACTCTACCCAGCAAAGCTATCACTTAGAATGGAAGGGCAGATAAAGTGCTTCCCAGATAATATCAAGTTAAAGGAGTTCATCATCACCAAGCCCTTATTATATGAAATGTT
>CM052552.1:10265382-10275460 GCA_028533065.1 Trachops cirrhosus | reverse complement strand
AGAGAAATGAACATCACATGGAGGGTTTTCAGTGGGGTGGGGCAGGGGGAGAATGTAGGAAAGGTACAGGAAATAGAAGCATAATCAGTATGCATAAAGTAGACAGGGAGAGGTTAAGAGTAGTATAGGAAACAGGGAACTCAAAGAACTTATGTGTACAACCCATGGACATGAACTAAATGGGGGGAAATGCTGGAGGGTTGGGGGTTCAGGGTGGAAGGGGGATCAAGGGGGAAACATTGGGAAAACTGTTATAGCATAATCAATAAAATATACTAAAAAAACAAAACAAAATCACTTACATCAGCACATATCTTTCCTCACAACTTCCAGTGAGATTGTTTCATATATTTGTAATAGAGTAAGATTGTTTTGTCACAGTTTTCATTCCATCATAGGAATAGATCCCCTTAAATGATTTTTAAATTTGTGCACATTAATATTCACTCTTTGTGCTGTAAGTTTCTATGGGTTTCAGAAATACAGAGTATCATGTATCCACAATTACAGTATAATACAAAATACAATAGTTACACTCCCCAAATTTTACCTGTGCTTTACCTATTCATCACTCCTCTTCCTCTCCCAAACTCCTAGCAACAGTTAACTATTTACCATCTGCATAGTTCTGCTTTTCCAGAATGTCATATAAATGTAATCATACAGCATGTAGCCTTTCATACTGGCTTCTTTCACTTAGCAATATGCATTTAAAATTCACCCATGGTTTTTCATGGTTGTTAGATCCCATATGCCCTTTACATAGTTTCCATCACTTGTAACATCTTGAAAAATTATAGTACAATATCACAACAACATACTGACATCAATACTTTCAAGATACAGATTATTTCCATCGCCACAAACATTCCTCGTGTTGCTATTTATAACCACACTTACTTCTCTCCAGCTGCATCCTAAACCCCAGGAAACCACTAATATCTTCTCCATTTCTAAAATTCATTATTTCAAGAATATTACATAAATGGAATCATATAATAGGTAATCTTTTGAGATTTGATTTTTTCACTCAGTATACATCTCTGAAAATTCATCTAGGCTGTTGCATATATCAAAACTTTGCTCCTTTTTTATCTCTAAGTAGTGTCCCATGGTATGGATATACCACAAGTTTTTTAAATTAATATTATAGGTATATTTATGATTTGTAAATTTAATATTGAGGTTATTATTATGCATTTAAGCATGAACAAATTTAGTAGAATATGATATAATTTTATTTAAATTCTTATTGTGGTAAAACAACAACAACAAAACCACCACCAGAGTTTCTTTAACAGTTCATCTGTTGAAGTATATCTGGTTTTTGTTTAGGCTTTGACTATTTAAAAAAATTCTGTAAATATTCATTTACAGTGTTTTGTGAGAAAATAAATTTTTATTTTTCTAGGATAAATGCACAGGTCTACAATGACTAGTTAGTATGGTATTTGCATATGTAGTTTTAAAAGAAACTGTCAAACTGCTCCAGAGTAACTATACCATTTCACATGCCCATCAACAATGTATGAATTATACAATTTCTCTGCATCATTGTCACCATTTCAGGTTGTCATTTTTTTATTTTACCCATTCTGATAATTATATACTGATATCTCATTGTGGTTCTCATTTGCATTTTCCTAATGGCTGCAGATGCCAAGCAGTTTTTCATATGCGTATTTGCTAGCTCTGTATCCTCTTCAGTGAAACTTCTGTCCATGTCATTTTCCCATTTTCTAATTGGATTGTTTTCTTACTATTGAGTTTTGAAGTTCTTTATATATTCCATATATTAATCCTTTGATGGATATGTGTTTTGAAAATATTTTCTCCAAGTGTATAGGTTGTGTTTTCAACCCCTTAACAGGGTCTCTTGTACAGAAAAACTTTTTATTTTTGATCAAGTCCAATTAATGGATTTTATTTCCTTTTCTGTATTATGTCAAGCCTAAGAACTCTTTGCCAAGTTCTAGGTTCTGAAGATTTTCTTCTGTTTCTTTTTTTTGTCTAAAAGCTTTGTGTTTTACATTTAAGTTGGTGATTTGTTTTGCAGTTAATTTTTGTGTAAGGTTTGAGGCATAGTTGAGGTTTATTTTTTCACATATGATTGTCTAATTAATCCAGCTCCATTCATTGACAAGTCTATCTTCTATTACATTGCTTTTGCATCTTTGTCAAAAAATAGTTGGGTATATTTGTGTGGGTCTATTACTGGATTCTTTATTCTGTTCAGTTGATCTATGAGTCTATCTCTCTGCCATTACCATATAGTCTTAATTACTACAGCTAATAATAAGTTTTGAAATTGGGTAAAGTGATTCCTTTAAATTTACTTTTCTTTTCTTCAATTTGTTTTATATTTGCCTTTCCACAAAAAAATCTTGGAATAGTTTTGTTTAAACCTACAAATATATTTTCTGGGGAATTGATTCAACTTGTATATACATTTGGGAAAATTAACATCCTTATTAAGTTATTCTTCTAATTCTTGAGCATAATATGCCTCTCCATTATTCACTCTTTGATTTCTCTCATCAGTACTTTGTAGTTTTCATCACAAATGTCTAAATATGTTTTGTTAAGTTTATAACTAAATAATTCACTTCTTTGTGTAATTTAATATGGTATTGTATTTTTACGTGACCCACTACCCTGGCATGTGTCCTGACTGGGAATCAAACTGGTGAACCTTTGGTTTGCAGGCCAGCACTCAATGCCTTCAGCCACACCAGCCAGGGCTGGTAGTGCATTTTTAACTTTGGTGTCTATGTGTCTTTACAACACAATTGATTTTCTGTATCTTTTCTGTACCCTACAACCATTCTAAGCTCACTTATTAGTTCCAGTCATTTTTTTAGTAGATTTCTTGGGATTTTTTACATAGACAATCATGTCTATAAAAATAAAAATAGACAGTTTTATTTCTTCCTCTTTGAACTGTCTTTTCTTCCCTAGCCTTTTCTTTTCTTTTCTTGCTTTATGGACCAACTTTCAACAGTATTTTGAATAAGGGCAGTGAGAGCAGACATGTTTGCCCTGCATCCCATGTTAGGGGAAAGCACTCTGTGTTTCACAATTAAATATAATATTGGTAGGTTTTTTATGAGTGCCTTTTTCCAAGTTAAGAAGTCTTTCTGTATTCCTATTTTTTCTGAGAATTTCTATTAAGAAAAGGTATTGATATTTTTCAATGCTTTTTCTTCATTGATTTACATGATCATGTTAATTTTCTTCTTTAGCTTGTATTATATTGAATAATTTTTAATATTGATACAGCCTTTTATCCCTGGAAGAAACAATATTGGTCATGATGTATAATTCTTTTTGTATATTGCTGATATATATTTGTTAATATTTTAAAATGATTTTTGCATGTATATTCATGAAGAACTTTGGTTTGTAGTTTTATTTTTGGCACTGTACCATCCCCACCCCCTGTTGCTATCATGTTAATACAGAATACATAAAATAATCTGGAAAGTGGTCCTTCCCTTTTATTTTCTGAAAAAGATTATGCATTATTGGTGTTAACTCTTCCTTAAATGTTTAATAGAATTCTTCCATCAAACCATGTGGGACTAGAGATACCAATTTTGACAGGTTTTAAGTTACAAAATAAATTCTTTTGGTAGTGATAGGGCTATGGACTGTGGGAGCAGGGGTTGGAGCGGGACAGAGGAGGGCAAAGGGGAAAAAATTGGGGCAACTGTAATAGCATAAAGAAGAATAAAAAGTAAAAAATTATGTTTTGAAAAACATAAACTTAAACTTAAAAAGACATGACCTATTTCATATTACAAGTTGTAATAGTTTATGTTTTTCAAAAGATTAGTCTATTTCTTCTAAGTTATCAAATTTATATGTATAGTGTAGTGTTGTTCATATGATTTTTGGGGGGTGTCTGCAGGGTCTATAGTTAAATTTTCTATTTTGTTCCTAACATTGGTGATTTATGGGGTTTTTTGTCAATATTTCCATTGGTTTGCCAATTTTATTGATTTTTCAGAAGATTTTATTTATTTATTTTAGACAGAGGGGAAGGGAGGGAGAAACAGGGGGAAACATCAATGTGTGGTTGCCTCTTGAATGCCCCTTACTGGGAACCTGACCCTGCCCACAACCCAGGCATGTGCCCTGACTGGCATTGAACCAGTGACTTTTCACTTTGCAGGACAACACTGAACCAAGTGAGCCACGCCAGTCAGAGTGCCAATTTATTGATTTACTTAGATTAAAGAATCTGCTTTTGTTAAAATTACGTGTCTCCATTGTTTTCCTGTTTTTATTTCCATTGATTTACATTCTTAAGTTTATTATTTCCTTCCTTCTCTTTATGTTAAGTTTATTTTCCTCTTCTTTTTCTAGTTTCTTGAGGGAGGAACTTAGTCTATTGAATTGAGATGTATTTAATTCTTTCATGCAAGGCTGTCACTGCATTGAACAACTCCAGGGATCACCAAAATGTTCAATGAGCAAAGTGCCTGTTGGACATGTTCTACACAGTGGCCCTACTCTTAACAGCATAGGAAGACCCAATACGAACAAATACATTCAACAATGAAATTGTATACTAATAACCTAACAATAATTTATGACCTTTTTTCTTGGAAATTAATAAATCTATTCACAAGCAAGAGTTACCATGGTGTCACTAAAAATACTTCAATGAAAAGTAGTACATCTTTTTGTCCCTGGTGGTTATTGCTGTATCTTTGTCCAATTGCTAAAAATACTAAATTCTGCCTGCTGATATTTCTCCTGCAGATTTACAACAACTTCCAGTGTTTTATGGAAAAAAAGATGTGTAATTTATATATTAAAATTTGGTTTGCTAAATGCATTTCTTGCCTGCATCTGCTTCTAAAGTACAAATTGACAGTTGTGGCTGATTAAAACTTATTTTGCTATTTAAAAATGCTTATAAGTATTGGTTTAAAAGGGAGGGTAGAAGGGGTAATTGCTTTAATAGTTGGCTTCCTTGAAAGTAAGAGCTGCAAGACTAGTTAATAGGCATTTCCTACATATTACCTGAAGTTAGATTTAACCCAACCTGGCAAATGATTGGCTATGTAGGCAAAGGGGTGCAA
The DNA here is from genome assembly GCA_028533065.1 of Trachops cirrhosus. Classification (NCBI taxonomy): domain Eukaryota; kingdom Metazoa; phylum Chordata; class Mammalia; order Chiroptera; family Phyllostomidae; genus Trachops; species Trachops cirrhosus. The sequence goes on along the minus strand of CM052552.1, from coordinate 10,270,370 downwards.
GGAGTCAAAGATCATCTCGAGTTTTTAAATCTGTGTAGCTAAGATGTGTTTGCATTAATAAAAGAAAATGAAAAAAAGGATGAAAGTATAGAGATAGGGCAGAACATTCAGCTTAGAAGGCCTTTGTGAACTTGGGAAGAAGTGAGGGTCTAAGCTATAGAATTGATCCATTCTACAAAGTTTACTTACTGGTTATTATATGCAAGATTCTGTTCTCTGCTGTGGGATGCATTTGCACAGCAATTGGACTTGTAGTCATTAACATTGGATGAGACTGTAAAGGGTGAGTGTGAAGAGAGAAGAGCCACATTCCTATGTCACTCTTACCATTTGGATGTGAAAAAGGGGAAGTGGAAGAAGGAAAAGTTGAAAAGGTAACAGAAGAAGCAGGAGATTGAAATTCAACAGAACCCAGAGTAGAGAATTTCAAGGAAAGGATGATAAACAGTAAGAGAGGGCTTGGAGAATTTGAAGAAATAGAAAAAACAATACTGGATTCTGCAGGAGGAACATAACTGTAATAGTAATAGTATTAAGTAAACTGTAAGTGTTTCACATGCATGATGCTATTTTTATCTTCACTGTGATTCTGTAAGAAGGGGCATTGTTACTCCTATTTTACAGATTGAGAAAATTGATACTTGTTGAAGAAAACTAGAGCCTGAAAGTAAAATGGTAAAAACAGATTCTACTCAGGAACTATTGCAATAGGGGGAAGGAGAACTCTGGATAGAACTGGGCTCAGTTCTGAATACAACAAAGACAAGTAAAAATTGCCAAGAAATAGCAAAGGAAGGCATGGAAGGGAGTGAGTGAGTAGAGGAAACATCAAGGGTAGGGGGAGTGTTACTAAACTGAAAAAAGCACGTTGTTACTGAAGACAGGTCAAGGGTAGTTATATATCAAGCATGTAGGATGAGGAATTTGGTCAGATATCAAGGACAATCAGACATTGGGAGTATAGATTCTTGCAAAATTGACTTGTCAGGAACTTTCCTACAAATGGACTAGACAGGCCAAACACAAGACATAAGAAAAAGGCCTAGTCAAACAGAGGGCTCATAAGAGCCCTATCTAAGAACTCAGACAGGAGTTTTTGCAAATCATGGTGCTTAATATTTTTTTGCTGAAGGGAAATAGTACAGTAAAAGTTTAACCTTATCTCTCTATGGTCCTAGATTAGACTTAGCTTTCAATGTAAGAAGAAGAGTTTTAGTTAGTGTAATCAGAAGCCAGTGTTTCCCAACTTTGCTGCACATTAGAAGTAACCAGTGGCCTTTTAAAAATTTAGATGCCCAATTCATAACATATACCAATTAAATCAGGATGTCTGGTATCAGTATTTTTTGAACATTCCCCAGATGATTCCAGTGTTCCAACCAAGTTTAGGAAGCACTGGGCTAATAAGTAGACCAAGGGGAAGCAGAAAGCAGTATAGGTTATACCTTCATTCAATTTGCTTCTCAAAAGAGAATTAAGCTAAACAAGTTAGGAGTGTTGGGGAAATATACAGGCTTACCTTGAAGATATTGTGGGTTTGGTTCCAGACCACTGCAGTAAAGTGAACATCGCAATAAAGTGAGTGGAATGAATTTTTTGGTTTCCCGGTACATATAAAAGTTATTTTTATACCAACTGTAGTCTATTTAATGTGCAATAGCATTATGTCTAAAAACACGTGCATACCTTAATTAAAAACTACCTTATTGCTAAAATATGCTAGCCATCACTTACTCAATACAGGGTTGCATAAGCCTTCAATCTGTAAAGTGTAATAAAGTGAAATAAAATGAGGTTTTCCTGTAATTAAAAGAAATGAAATATTTTCTCAACCTAGAAAAGCTCTCCTCAAAGGTAGAAGAACAGAAAATACTTCAATTATTGAGTAACCATTAAACCAGAATGTGCTGCACATCACAAGCAATCCGCTATGATACAGCAAAAAAATGAAAGAAAATTCACCCTTTGATACACATATCTAAACAGGCAAAATCCATTATGGATATATTTTCAATATAAACAATACTTAGTCCTTAAATAACAGGACTTGACAGCACAAAGTGTCACACACAATTCATCTTTACCATGGAAATTGAGGAGACCAACTATATCTGGCAGGGAAACAAACTTCTCATATCTTAATGACAGCTGGTAGTTTTGCAAATTGGAGCAAAATACTCACTAAAGTTAGAGCCTTACCCTCACATAAGAAAGGGAGAGGGGAGCTATCTCCCTGGATATTTGCATCTCTGTGTCTGCTGTTTCTGGCTCCCAGGTTGTAACAGAAACTTTCCTAAGTTTTGAGACTGAGGAGAGGCTTATTTAATCATTATAAAGATTTATAAACATTTGAAAAGGGCAGAGGAAAAAGTATGAAACAAAAGGGGAGGAGGGAGTTTGCTCCTTATTTTTAAGAGGAAAAATTAGTCTTATTTTTAATTTGTATCTACTCCTACAGAAGACATCAGGATTAAGGAGACTTTCTGTTCTATTACAGGGGAAGAAAAATAATTTCTCTCTACCTTTCCAGGTTCTTGGCTGAGACCCCACTGAAATAAAAGACCAATTAACAAGAGAAAACAAATAGAAGTTTAATAACATGTATACCTCCTGTATACATGGGAGAGACCCAGGAAAATTGAGTAGCTTCCTGAACACCTTAATTACCATCTCCAGTAAAGATAAGGATGATGGTGGGGGTCCAGAGCAGTTACAGGAGGTTATCAGGCAAAGCACAGTAAACAAAATAAGGTTCTTTTTTTTTATTTTTAAATATATTTTTTAAGATTTTATTTATTTATCTTTAGAGGGAAAGGGAAGGAGAGAGGGAGAGAAATATCAATGTATGGTTGCTTCCTGTGCATTCCCTACTGGGAACTGGCCTGCAACCCAGGCATGTGCCCTGACTGGGAATCGAACGGTGATCTCTTGGTTCACAGGCCCGCGCTTAATCCACTAAGCTACACCAGCCAGGGCAAAATAAGGTTCTTATAAAGATATAAGTCCTTGCCTACTCCATTGAAAAGAATCTCTAGATATGTAGTCATTCTCCTCTTCCTGGTACAGAGAGGGAGACACTCTTACAAATGGAGATTTTCCTGATAAAATTTTCTTATAAAATTTCTCTTACAAAAGGGTAATTGTCTACTTGAATTTCAGAGCTTTTCCTGTGTCTGCTGTTTCTTAAAAATAGCTAGTTCAAGATAACCATTATGCCAAAAGGGTGGCATATTCAGCCCCCTTTATTATTTCCACATGGAGAAATGTGAAAAAGTTTGCAAGCTGACAGTAACCATGCAAGAAGAGGACATAGAATATGCAAGAGAATACAAGTATTGATAAAGAAAGCTTCCAGAACAGGAGGGAAGTGGTAGATGAAGAAAAATCTAAGTAGTAAGTTTGGCCCAGGAGGAAGAATATGTCTTTCTCTGAAATGAAATGATAAAGATGCAGACCTATGATTTTACAAAGAGAGGTGAGTTACCTGTCTTCCTTCTCTGTAATCTACAGTGTTTCTCCATTAGCATCATTTCCAGGGACAGAGCTCAGTTTCAACTGTAATAGTTCAGTGCTGGCACATTTTAGGAGGATACAATTAACATCAGCATTCCTCCAACCATTATCCTCCAATGAGGAAGACTATAACAGACAATGATGATGATTGATTTGAATTTGTTCTAATTCATATTATGAAAATATACATGTATCTTAGTCATTACCAGAGGTCTTACATTTTGAAGCTACCTAAGGCCTGTCCTGTAGCTGACAAAGGGGAACTCTGTAGGATGTGTCAAAACCAAGTAGTTTTTGACAGAGCTCTTTCTATTTTATCTAAGACTAATTTTATAAAAATGAGAGATCAAATAGTGTTATTTCTGAAAAAAGCACAAAAAATAAGTTAAATGCAAATCAAAGAAGTTAATTTTTTTTATTGTCATTCTAGCTTTCCATCAAGTGTCAGGTGTTTCCCATCCAAGGTCAGCTGAATCATCCTGTTAAGTACTCCAAAGAAATTTTGTACTTTCATCTATTTAAATTAATTGATTGAAAATGTAAAACCTCAGAAAGATCAGATTTGTTTAGAATTGTATGCTAATACAGTCATGGTGACTTGAAGGGCAAACCCACAGTCCTAAAGGCTTCTACAGTGACAGCTTAAAGCAGGAGAAAATGCACAGAACTAAATATTCTAACTTTGGCTTTTTCAACACTGTTAGCCTGTGACCTTAAATAATGCCCTGAGTTAACCCCACTGGGCCTCAGTTTTCTTATCTGTGTAACACATTGTTGGATTTGTTAAATTAATTAAACAAAGAGGCTATTAGACTGAGGTGGCTCTAAAGGCAACTATGTACACAAATCAAAATCTAAGCCTATAAATGTATCAAAGTTGCAGAATTGAAACCTAAGGACAACCAACCGAAAATAGCCAACTATGTTTTAAGATATAGACAATCAATAATTCCTTATGTAGCTTTTGCCTTTTCTGAATGAAATTTTTCCCCAGCTCAACCAGAGTAATGCTTAATCCACTTCTGGTTTGGCACTGCCTGATTCAAATTGATTTTTGCTCCAATAAATTCTTAAAGTGTTAATATGCCTCAGTTCTCTTTCATCAGGTTCCATGGGGAGAAAAAGAACAACTTCCCAAGTTTTGCAGATAGAGTGTAAGTGATACACAGAGATCTGATCAGATCACTGAGGGGAGTAGGAAGGGGCCATAGGGTAGGTTGTCCAAGGCAATGGTAAACAGCCTAGGATAGGATTGGCTAAGAAGCTGAATGCCTCCACAGGGCATGGAATTATGGACCAGAAGATTTAAAATAAAAGAAGGACGAGGACTGGCTGTCTTCCTCAAGGATGCCTGGATGATCGTACTGCAACTGCCTGCATTTCCCAAAGCACAGTATTTTTTTAATTTATTTTTTAATATATTTTATTGATTATGCTATTATAGTTGTCCCATTTCCCCCTTCACTCCCCTCCCC
>CM052552.1:10247046-10264882 GCA_028533065.1 Trachops cirrhosus | reverse complement strand
CTGGTCCACTCCATTGATGTGAGACCCATCTTTCATTCCATCACTATTGGTTCCCTGTGCATTTTTCATTTCACTTAATGTAGCCTTCGTCTTTTCATCTAATTTGCAACCAAAATCAACCAATCCTGTGAGCATCCTGATCACCAGTGCTTTGAACTGTGCATCTGATAGGTTGGCTATCTCTTGGTTGCTTTAAAGTATTGGCTCTGGAGCTTTGATTTGTTCTTCTGTTTGAGCCATTTTTTTTTGAGGGGGGGTCTGGTCACACCTGTTATTTAGTGAAGGGCAGAGCCTTAGGTGTTCACCAGGGCAGGGCAACCCAGTTGCTGGGTTGTGATGCTGTCTGTGGGGGTGGGGCCCGAGAGGGAACAATGGAGCTTGCTCCTCTCTCCCTTGGATTTCAGTCCCCCCTGCCACTTCTCACAAGCAAATTGGGCTCTTCTGGTGCAGGTTCCTGGGTGGGTGGGCTTGTGTACGTTCTAGGACCCTGTGGGTATCTCCAACAAACTCTCCTGTGAGGCTGAGAGTCTCTCGCAGCACCTCAACCTCCACAAGTGTTTTCAATCAGTGCTTTTATGCTTTACATCCTGGCGCTGGGGCCCTGGCTTGCATGGTCCATCTCGCTGCCCATTTTCACCTGGTTTATCTGCATGTGAATGTGTGACTGCGGACAGCCAGCTGCCTTGCGTGCCTCACTGGGTCTGCTCATTGCCTCCCTGGGTCTGCTCATTGCCTCCCCACACCCACACCCACACCTGGGGTCTGCTAGCCACTGCCTGCACCCTGCACGCCCAGGTCTGCCAGCCACTGCTTTTTCCTCCCACAACCCCTCTCCACCAGCTGCCAACTCCACCCCTCTTACTGGTCTGGATGAATGGTTGTCAGGATTTCCGTACAGTTTAATTTTCTGTCTGTTCTGGTTTTTTTGTTTCTAAATTTTTGATGTCCTTAATTTTGGTTGTGCGAGGAGGCACAGTGTGTCCACCTATGCCTCCATCTTGGCCGGAAGTCCCAAAGCACAGTATTTTGGATGGATGGGAGAAGAAGCACTGGGCACAGCCTAGGATCGGGCTGGCCTGGCAGAGGGTGGTGAGGTTATTCTTTGAGTATTATAGAGGGGTCGGGCTATGAGGCATAAGCTTGCTGTTCTTCCCAAATTGTGTGGCTTTGTATCTTATGTTGTTTTAGTTTGTAAACTAACCCTATAGAAATAAGATAATTAAAACTAATGGGGAAATGATAGGAGAGCTCAGGTGGTGAAGAGTTTAGCCTTAATTGATAGGTCTAAGTGATTAAGGCTGTATCTAAATAGTTTAGCTTTAAATGACAGGCTTAAGTGACTAATGCATGTTGGAAGCTGTTATTCCAAAATTGTGTAGTTTTTCAAATAAAAACTCCTTTCTTTTGTTATCAAACCTTTGCTTCTGGAATTTTGCCTAAAGGGTGGCAGTGGGCAGCAGGAGCCCAACTGCTGTTCAGTAACAAAAGAAGCACTGAAAATCTTCCCTGGATACTTTTTTTTAATGGGAAAGCTCCCTATGTATGGATAAGTTGTGAATGAACATACAAGAAAGAAAGAGTCTCATGTGATGGCCCTTCTTGGCCATGAATATAACTAATTCTACTGAAAATAAGTAAATTAAATATTCTCTAGAAGTCAGCTGCACTTTTGAATCAGGAAACTGGCAGTTGGAAATGTTTGTTTTATGCACCATGGGTGAGCAGTTCTCACTGAGGTTCAAAAGCAACCTGACCACTAGAAAGCTCTAGATTTGTCTCCAGAGCATTAGCATTTTTATTACTTTATGATCCATCCAAATTCATATAAAAGTGATTTTTTCCCTTGGTGTGTTCAGTATAATACCAAAGAATTAGCATTGGAACAGCCTCAGGGGTCAATTAACCCAGACCCAAAATTCTAAGTAGTAGAGATTAGTTTTTGGAATGTTTCCCAGTAATTAAATCAAGCAATGAAGGTGATTTCATCACTTTCCTAAGTACCTTTTTTAAAAAAAATTACTTTAACTCTCACCAAGGCTAATCTCCTCAAATGTATACAAACACTGAGGGATGATTAGGAGTATTTATATTGTAGGAAGCCAGGATATGCCACTGATGGGGTTCAGGGCAAGCTGTCCCAGAATCTGCCAAGTTGGCATGTGGATTATTTCAAGCAGAAGACAATTAAAGTCTAACAGACTCAAGAAATGCTTTTTACTTCCCTTTTAACTGGCTGAAAGAATTTAGAGAGTGTCCTGTACCAGGCAGAGGGCTATTACTGGAGATAACTTTTTGTATCAGACTTATCTGAATGGCATGCCAAATATTTGTTTACCAAACATTTGCTTTTCCCATCTTCTTGTGAATTGTCATCCTCCTGTTTGAAGTCCCAGACCCCTACCCCTTACTCTTTAGTTCAGGATGGCATGTATGCCTCAATTACCTGATTGCCTGTGGGTCTCATATACTTATGTGGCCCTCGTATATATATAATTAAATTTGTTTTTCTCCTGTTACCCTGTCTCATGTCAATCCATTTATTATACCAACTAGAAGAACCTATAATAGAGAAATAAAAATATTTTCGTCACCAATACTATGAAAATGAACACAAATGTTTCAACCAGACTGAGAAAAAATAAATCAAGGCTGAAAAAGGAATGGCTCAATTTTTATAAGTCATGGAGGACTAGAGAACCTAAAATGTAGAAAGACATAGACTGGTGGCTAGGAGAGAGTCTCGAACATCTATATTCTCTGGTCATTTATTATATAGGGTGAAATGAACTTTCCCAATCCAATACTGTCATTAAGTGCTTAGCATTATGGAGAAGGACTATCTTTGCAAAGTTGAAGGGACAAAGTCAGAGAAAAATAAATCACCATGCACTTAGACTATAAATTCTACTTTTTCTTGTCACATTTGCAGCTGAGCCCACTCTCTGTCCCCTACTACAAAACCCTACTGCAGTAGCCCCCCTTGAATAAAGTCTTCCTTACTACTCTTTAAAAAATGAATCAGAATCAGATTGAAATGGTCAATTAAGAGTCATAGGATCACAGAGTTAGGAAGGGACCTAAAAACAGACAAAACTTATCATCCAATCAGAACACTCTCCACAACACCTGGTCCTTGTAAGCCTTCAATTTCTGCCTGAATAGTAATGGTGATTCAAAGTCCTTTGGAAAAGGAGAATGTGAGCATAGTCTTCCTTTAGTTAAGCAGGAATCTGCCTTCCCTAACTTTTATTCATTGACTTTACTTCTTCCCAAAGAACCTACAAAAGACATACACATAATCCCACTTTCATATAACAGTTCTTCAAATATCAGAAGATAGGTTTAGCTAGCTTGTAAAGAAACAATGTAATAATTAAATTTATAATCTATGTAAAAACAATGCAACACGCATATACAGAGTTGAACATGTTGCTATAGATATGTTTTGACAAGCACATTCTACAGTTAATCCTCCCCTTGATAGACTTCTATTAATATAGCCTAAAATGGACTTCCCCAGGGCAGACATGACACTGATGGCATATACCAACTATAATCCCCTAGTGTTTTTTATGTAAAATTACTGTTAAAACCAAACGCCCCATACTATCTTTGATACCTTAATCCCTTGACTTTTAATTAAATATATTATATATGTAAACATAAGAAACAGTCAAACTTTAGAGAATTTTATAGGGGTTTATTTGAACTAACCTAATGACATATGTGGGGAACAAGATTTCAAATGTTTAAGAGAATGACAGTTTTGCAGTTTCTTTTATGCACTTAAAATTGAGGAAATGTAAGGAAGATTATATGATGTTGGTAGAAAGCAAGACAGTGATCAGATTACAGATAGGTAAAATTACGTACTCTCTTGAGGGTGGTCATGCCTTTAAAAGAGGGGTCTAAAAGGCTAGTTACATATTAGAAGGAGAGGTCTGAAAGGGGGCATTTCAAAGGTGTGTTAACCTAGATGCATAGAAATAATAGATGAGACTTGCTTAAGGCAAAGATAAACCTTGAACTAAAGAAGTTATATGTTTAGGGCACGACTACTGATTGTGACCTGACCTGTTAGGAATTTATGATCGCATCACCCTGTGTGGTTACTTTCCATAGAACCCCTTTTATCTACATAGATAATATTGAATTTTACCTGAGCCCTATGCTCCTTGAAAACAGAGAAGTTTAAAGGAATCTCCCACTCTTTTGCGTTCCAGAAAACAGATTATTTTAAAGAAACATCCTTCCCCATATGACTTAGATAAGACTCACACATGCCCTGTTAGTTCATCTATGGCAATGTCAGACACAGATCCTCCAAAGTCCCATTTTCTGCCTTGAAGAGATTCAGAAGGAGCCTCCCCAAAATGTACCACTTTGGCATGTGGCCTACTTTGAGACTAAAGGAATCATGACCCAGCAGATTCAAGAAAAACTTTTACCTCTCCCTCAGCTGCCTATAACAATTTAAATTGAGTCCCTGGTCCAGGAAGAGAGTTATTGCCACAGATCACTACAGAGTATGGCCCAGGTGGGTAGGCTGAGGGGAGCTGATAAGTCCTGTTTGTTCAAATTCCTCTCTGTGTCCCCTGTCTCTGTATGACATGGTAAACATTTGTTTACTTTGTTTACTTTTTAAAAGTAAATGTTTACTTTTCCCATGTTCCTTTAAATTGTCTTCCTCCCCTTTGAAGTCCCAGATCCCTATCCCCTACTCCTTAGCTCAGGATGGAGCACAACCCTCAATTGCCTGACTGCCCCTGGGTCTTATTTATTTATGAAGCTCCATATATATGTAATTAAATTTGTTTCTTCCTGTTAATCTGTTTTACATTAATTTGATTATAGAACAGCCAAAGAATATATAAGGGTAGAAAAAAATTTTTCTCTCCTGAACAGGCTTACAAATGATTAGCTAAACTGCTTATCCTCACTGGCATTTAGAACAAAACCCTTGTTAACCAAACCTTGGTTAAGATTCTTCCCTTCCTCCAGGCCCCTGAAAATTGGCTTACTCTCAGCCTGAGCCACAATACAGCAACTCTTTAACAGCCCCTCCTGAAAAATAAGCTGGCCTCATGGTAAAAAGTTATCAATTCTACTATCTGATTATTCGACTCTTTCAAACCACTTCCGCATACCTTTTTTACTCCTCTATGTAAAAGAAAACTCCTTTTTAGCTAACTCTTGAGTTGCAGGTCTTATAGTCATAATATTCTCCCTATTATGCTAGTCCCCCTTGTGCTATTTCAAAAGTCCCTCCTACCCACCTTGCAATAATCCTTTTCATAGAGTCTCCCTTCAATAAGTCAGGATTTCTTTCTTTTTGTCATTATGCTCATCCTTACTGAACTTTATTGTGTTAATTTTAGCCCACCTGTCTAAGCCTGTCTAGAACCTGATGAATCTTAGTTCTGTTATCTAGCATCTTAAATTTTATGTCACCCGCAAATTTAATGTTCCTTAATCTATCTTCCATCAAATTGCTGATAGAAGTGTTAAATAGAATTCTCCAAGTCAGATCCCTTCAGTAGGATACTGCCTTTCAATATGACACTGAACTATTACTCAGCCTCTTAGGAGACAGTGACCCAACTACCTCTAGATACACTCAACAATGCTGTTACCTGGCTCATATTGGGGTTTTTTTTTTTCCACAGAGAAGACCATGAGGCACATTGCCAGATAGCTTGTTTGATATATATCCTCCTAAAACCCAGATATATTATATTATGCCTGTGTACCCCTTGACCTAACAGTTTTTATATCTTTTAAAGAGACTCAAAATTTTCTATAACTCTCTTAGCAGCAAGTTTAGACCTCAGTTCTTGAGTTCAGCTATGACAGAACTTTGAGCCAAAAACTGTGGCACAAGAAGTTTATTTAGAAAGTCACAGAGGTAGAAGATTTTGGATGCATGGACTCAGGAAACAAGTTACAGAGGCAAAAGAAGGGCCTTTGGAACTTAAAAGACAGAAAGCAAAGATAACGCACCTGAGGGAAGAAGAGGGGAAGGGCGAGGGCATGTTCTAGAGAGAGCATATACTGGATCCCTTGGCTTAAGAGTTTTTAATCTGTGTTTTAAAGGCAAGAATTTTAGGTGATATTTCAGAAAAGGATCTCAATAGAATAGTAATCAACTTTCCAGGTGGGCCTTTTCAGGATCATGGTCTTTACTGATTGGTTGGAGCTAAGGGGAGAATTCATTAGTCATGGCAGCTGGTCCTGATGTCAGCCATGGTGTTATCCCGTCTTGCTTTGTTTTTCTAGGCCTGGATCTGAAACAGAACTGAGACCTAAATATTATCTCTACTTTGACCAAAACTTTGTAGTCAACAGAACTGAGGCTTTGTTCCATTATTGGATGTAGGTCAGAATCTCATTATTGGAGGGTTTAATGCTTAAGGGAGTGTTTGTGGCAAGGGCTTGTATGGGAGTCAAATGAGGCTCTTCTCCAGTCCCCTTGGTTCCTCCTTTAAGGGGAAATAAATCACATGACTAATGACATGCTAGGAGAGGAAAGGTCACCCTGATGGCAAGGTTCTAGCCTATAATAGTTGTTTTCTCTAATTTTACCTGTTACTGTAACAGGGTGCAGCCAGGGAGCCCCCAAATAGGGATTTGTAATGGGTTCCAGAACTCAGGGTGTCCAGGAAGTATTAGGAAAAAATATATATAGGATGTCCTCACCCCTACAAGTCTGAACTGGGGGATGGGACACATGGAGTAGGGCCATTGAGAGCTGTTCTACATAGCAACAGTTTTGCAGCTAACCTCTGGCATGGTCATTTAACATATTTACAACTTTTAACTGGTTTCATGGATATGTTAAGTAGCTGTGGCCATGCTTTGAGCCAGGGGGATGGGAGTGACTTCAACCCATGATGTAACTGGGAGGCAACTCCCTCTGGTTACAGTTACTGCATGAGAGTTTGCAGATGATTGACTCCACACCATGGGGCCATGCCTTCCCGGACTCACTATGGCAGCCCAGTAAAGCTGGAAAAATATAGGAATGCTGGCTTACTCTCAGCCATGTAACTGGTTGTGGGAGGAGTCAGAAATGGTGCTGCAGAGGAAGACTGGCGCTGGGATTTAAATCCAGATACAGCGGCCATGCATGGTTGGGACCATTCAACTTCAGTGAGGGTTAGAACCAGGAGGCTTTGGGGTGCTCCCTTTTGCCACGTGGCTTAGGAAGCAGAAGAGACCTTGCTGGGAAGAAAAGGGGTGAAAGGACTCTTTCTGGTGGGCCATGAGAAGGTGCCACGCAGGTTTGGATTAACTGAAGATCGTGGTAGCAACACAGCTGAAGGTGCCAGGAACCAAGGGGCTGCCTGAACCACGGACTTCTACTTCTTTTCCTGAGGTATGGTACCCCAGACTGGACAGAGGGAGAAGGAAGGACTGTGTGTGTTTGTGGGTAGTCTAAAGGACTTTAGTATTTTAATGAAGACGTTAAGTCATTACTCTAAGTATATATGATTCTTTGAATAAATAATTCCTTCCTTTCACAAATCTCTAGCATTGAGAGATGTCTTTCCCTGGCAGTGAGCAAGGCAAACCTAGTAGGAGGGGTGCCCGGAGCAGAAGGGGGGTCCATTCGGTAATAGTATATCATTCACCCGCACCCCCCCACATCTGTTCTGTAACATTACTAGACACCTGGGACTTTCCACCTTGGTGACATTCTATTCCTGGCCTATCATTCCTGCTCTGCTCATGCCTAACTGCCTACTCTATCAACTCTAAATGAAAAAAAAAAAAGCATTGGACAGGTCTCTCTTTCATCCTTTTTCTTTCTTTCAAGAAAAAAGGAACTGATAGTTGAAATTATGTGTGCCAAAATAACCATACTGAATACTGATATTCACAAACTACCTGGAATATCTCTATGTCATTCAGAAAAATCTAATAATTTAGCCTTTTTGCTCTCAGGGTTCAGGGCTGATTCAGTATACTGATTGGAATGTTACTTTCACAATCAATACCACCCATTCACCCAGGGTTTTTCTAGTTTCTAGTATTTTTCTTGAGAGATTTTAGCAAGAAGAAGTTGCCCTTATCCTTTTTTATATTCTCTTATGGACCAAATATGGCTTGAAGTCCATGCCATGGTGAGCTGTGTTGATGTTTTCAGAAAACATTTCCTTTCAACCAAACAAATATTTGCATTGGTTTTCCTACCTCTATTCTCATCCCCTTGATATGTTCTTGTGAATGAATGCTTGAAAGGGGAACACAAAAATCAGATCTTCAGAGTAATGTGAACAAATATTAGTTGAGAAGAACTTAATCCTCACCAGAACTACATATACTTTAATAAATTATATAAATTGTAAACATGAATATATCCACTCAAACAATAAAAACAATTACAAATATAAATTATAAAGGTAAAATGATAAAGTATTATTTTCCTAGGATGTCTCTTAAAAGTCCAATTAGCTCAAAAAGAAGCCAATACTTTTTATTTTATAATTCAATTCACATATCTCTGATACTTGCAATTATAAACAAACATTTCTGAAATTAAGTCAGGAGATTATAAGAGAGAACCACGAGTGCATCTATTTGTTTCTCAAAGAGATCAGAGAAGTTTTCATTGTTCTTTCTTCTATATTAAGGTATAAATTTAGGTGAAATTGTCCAGACTGTAATTGCCTAGACTATTGTGCTACCTTACATGCATGTCAATGTAATAATGCTCAAGCAATATTAAATTGTGTTTTTTCTCTCCTCTCTATTTGAACAGAGGTTTCTATTGCTGTCAGGATTTTTTAATTTCCCCATCAAGATGTAACTAGGCTCTGTACTCCCTCCATACTAGAGCATTGATAAAAGCTTTTTGTTATTTTAACTGGAGTAGTCCCGAATTACTCTGCATTTACCTCCTTATTTTCTGATTTTGGTTCTATGGTGGGGGAGGAAAAATAATCTTCATTTTAGCCTTCTAGGCTCTTGACTGAGAACCCACTATAATAAAAGACAGGTTAACAGGAGAAAAACAAATAGAAGTTTAATAACCTGTATGCCTCCTGTGTGCATGGGAGAGACCTGGGAAAACTGAGTAACTCTTTCAAATGGCCCAAGCATCTCCATAAATCCATCTCCCATCAAAGATCAAAAATGGTGTTGGGGAGAGGGGAAGAATAGCAAATGAAGATAAAACTGTTATGTAGATTTAAGTAATTGCCTTCTGCATTGACAGGAGTTTCTAGGGATAAGGTCATCCACTCCTCCTGGTACAGTGAGGGAGACACCCTTACAAGTGGAAATTTCCCTTATAAATGTAAATTTCTTTTAATACAAGGTAATTTCTACTAGCTTTTCAGAGCTTCTCCTGTGTCTACTGTTTCTTAAAAATAATCAGCCTATAATAGTTCTTACGCCAAAAAGGCATATTTGGGGGTGGCCTATTTAGCTTCCTTTCAGGCCCTAATTCCTGTGTTCACTTCAGTGGCATTTTGATATGAAGATTTCTCAGTACTTGTAGGATCAATGGACGTGGCCCTTTGCCGTTCCATGACTAAGGGCTGATCAGGGGGCCATGGCCAGAAGGAATGTGTATTGCTTTGGAAATGGATTGTAATTCCTTCCTTATCTCCTTTTTGAAGCAGCTTCTAGTCCAGTGATTGCTTCTTGATCTTTCCCTTGATCTTTCCCAAGGATGTGTGCTTTGTTTGTCTGGGATCCCTTAAAAGGAGCCTCAGACTGGAGGATGTGTGGTCTCTCCCACTGACCTACCGACATTGGTACACTCCTCTATAACATGAGTAATAAACAAATGCCCACATCTGCTAGTCCTCTTGTTCTACTAAATGAAACGACCAGACACTGGAGAGACTCAGGAGCACGATCCTTTATTCACACGTGGTCCCAGAGGAGCAGAACTCCAAATTCTGGGCCCCGAGGACAAAGGGCTCAGGGCTTTCATACTTTCCTTCTTCCGGGTTACTCAACACAAAGCAGGGTACGGAAATGGGAGGCGGAAGTTAGTTTGGATTCCCTTATATGGCTTACTGGCTTGGCACGTACCTGTTAAACTGAAACTGAAAGTAAGTTTGTACTAAGCTTTTAGGCAAATTCTCTATATTACTCTGGGTGTTTTTTTTTTTTTTTTTATATCATGAACACTTAAGCAGAAACCCAGTTTGGAGCTACTGCATTATAGTACTGATACCGCTATGGTAATGGGCAAGTGTTTACAAATTATCTGCTCTTAAAGTCACAGCCCCCATGTACACAAACTCACATAAGACTTGTTACAACACAGCTAAACAATCATCAGTTCCTATTTGCAAAAGAACATTTTCAAACGTGGTATTACTCTGCATTCAGGTTTTCAGATGGATAAAAAAGTAACATTTATTTTTCTCTGACTTTTAGGTGGTTAAAAATTACTGTTTGAAGCTGAACTTTACTGATGTTCAGGTACTACAAATTGTAACGAAGTACAGAGTGGGGGTCTCCAAAACTAGCAAAGCATATTCCTCACAAACCTTGACTGGGGAAAGGAGGAGTGAATGATACAGTATTTAAGATACTTTGCATAACCATGGTAAGTTAATAGCTGTGTTACTGCCATGGGCAAAGGAGTAAGTGACTAAGAGCATCTAGTGACTCTTGACATAGCCAGGAGAGGCAGATGACCCTGTGTCACTGAGAACTCTTACCCTGACTAAAGATGGCAACCAAAAGAAGGTAAAAGATATGGGGGAACTGGCAAAAGTGACACATAATAGAAGGGGCCAGATATGAAGTCACATTGGAAGTTCTGGGCTGAGCATTTAAAATAAGGGTAGGCTGAAAGAGAAGGAGGAAGCAATCACGCTGTATGAAAGGGTGTGTAAGGAGATGCCACGCAGTTTGGAGTAGGAGCTGGAGTAAGAAAGAGGAGATCCTCTAGGAAACCTGCCTGGAGAAGACAGTGGCAGAGCTCATGGAGTTGTGCTGGGACTTGCCTAACCAAGTACAGATTAATGGGAGATGCCTGGAGCTGAACTGAACTGTGACTGGGAGCTGGGAATGCTGAGCCACAGATTTTTGCTTTTCTGAAAGATGGTAGTATCAGATTTTTCTTAGCCTCCACCAAGAAAGAAATGCCAATCAGCCGCAAAATTAGGCAGTGTAGGACTTTATTGGGGTTTGCACACCTGAGCGAAGTTCTTCAGTCCACAGAGAAGGGCCCAGGAAGTCGCCCCAAACAAAGAGTATGGCGGGGTTTTATACACCAAATCTGGGGGTCTTCTTCATGGGATCTGCGGATTGGTCCCTTTGAGCCAAGTAGCAGCATATCATTGGTGGTCCTCCTCAGGCTCTGGTTGCCATGGCAAAGCCCACCATTTTGGTTCTCTGACGTCAGCCGTCTTTTTCTGGGTTGTAGTTCGGCTGCCATTGTGTCCTACCACACCCACCCTGACAGGTACCTCTAACAGGCATATTCTGAAATCAGCCTGGTTTGGCAAAGGGAGGCAGGACTATTTGTTTTTGAGTGTTTTAAAGGGAATGGGACTTAATGGCAGAAATCCACCATTATTCTAAATCTGTATAACCTTTTTTTTAAAAAAAAGATTTTATTTATTTATTTTTTAGAGAGAAGAAGCTAGGGAGAAAGAGGGAAATATCAATGTGTGGTTGCCTCCTGAGCACCCCCTACTGGGGACCTGACCCTCAACCCAGGGTTGTGCGCTGACTTGGAATCGAACTGGCCACCCTTTGGTTCACAGGCTGGCACTCAATCTACTGAGCCACACCAGCCAGGGCTAAATCTATATAACCTTTAAATAAACAACCCCTTTCCTTGTTCACCAAACTCTTGCAGTGGGAGTCACACTTCTTGACAGTGGGCAGTCAAACCCCACAGCTGATACAGAACAGCACTGGCAGGGTTCTGTAACAAAATCACTGATTTACATGGGCACTGAGGCTGCAATAAAGGCAAAAAATACTTTAGCAATCTTTCCTAATGTGTCACTGATTAAAACAAAAGAACATTTTTAAAAAGGTAATAAAGTTTATAGGTAAAATGCATTTACTTACCCTTATCGTAACCATTTAGTTTCTTCAATTTTTTTTATTTAGGTCTTTTATTAAAGAAAGATGTTGTGTTGCTGAGGATCAATACCTATAAGTATTGAGTCCATTTTTTTAAATTAGTAGACTGTAACTTATAATGAGCAATGACAGAAAAATAAGAAATTTAATTCCAGCATAATTATTGTTAATGGAATTTTAAAATGTTTCACTCAGTAAGAATTATAAAAATAAAATTTCATCCTCTGAGCTCAAAATGAATCATCTTATAAGATTTACATGGTAGCCAGAAAACTAGCAAAACAGAAATTTCTAGAACTTCAGCCTTTTCTTATTAAGTGTGATTCATTGCCAATTTCCTGCTCTGGATGAGACCCATAACAAAACACATAATAAAAGGTTCATGGAACATCTGATGTATAGGCAAAACTCTTCCTCAATGTCTACTTAGTAAGGAGATGAGGTGTGATGTCAAATGACTCACTAAATTCCGAATTTTCCATCAGTTTGAAACTAGCCACGTCAAACATTTGTGACTTCCAGTAAGATGTAGAACAGCTGGCTAACTGGGTAAAAAGGTAAATGCTTGTCTAGTTTCAAGCAATTCAGGATATTTGGCTACATTAGTATGGGCTTGATTCAATGGAACAGGATTGGAAAATTAAACCAAACATGGTCCAAATTAATTAAACAAGGAGGCTATTAGATTGAGGTGGCTTGAATGCCATCGTATCCTACATAAGCAAACCAAAATCTAAGCCTGTAGTAAATGTGTCAATGTTTTGAAATCAAACCACTAAGGACAACCAATCACCAACAGCCAATGAGCTTTTAGGTACAACCAATTAAATAATTTCCTCTTTTTTTTTTTTTTTTTTTTTTGCTTCCACATTTTCTCTATTGCCTTTGCCCTGGCTTCTGTCAGCAGAACCCTCCTGACCACTTTTAGTTTCACACTGCCCCATTCTAGTGGATTTTCGCTCAAATGAACTGTTAAAATTTTTAATATGCCTCAGTTTACCTTTTAACAGTTGTGTGTATTTGGTGATGGGGAAAAGGATTGCTTCATTTTGATTAGACAGAAAGAAAGGGCCTAGTTTTAAAGGCATTTAAAATATGTATCCTGATATCTTATCCAAAAACTTACAATAACCATTGAATTTAACTTAATTGTTGGGATTCTGTTCTCAGGCATGGCAGCAATACAGTGCATATTTATCTTCTAATGCCTAAAAGAAAGAGTTGACAGTAGAACAAAGAGCTGATTCTTACTGCTTTTCTGAGTTAAATGTGATCATAGTCTTTTTTCTCTCTCTCGAACACATGTGCACAAATAGTGTAACTAGAAAAGATTGCAAATACATAAGCTTGCTTTAGAAATACACAAACTGAAATATTTAAAGTAAAGTCTGTTTCCACCATTTTCATTCTTCAGCTCTGTCCTTTTGTGATGCATTATTTATAGTAAAGCTTTGAGAGGAAAAATTTGAAGTCAACTCACAATGAAGATTAAGCCACTAAAAAATGGCGATTGTGATACGCATTCAATAGTGTTCTGTACGATAACTCATTTCACCACCATACAGATGAGACACTGATATTCGGCAAAGTGATTCCATAGATTTATAGCTTCATCATCTGCTTTGCTGATTGCTAGTCTCTCAAGGACAAATGGGCTCTCAGACACAATTGTAAATATCCAGGATAGAGCAATGTTATGTCTACTCTGAATGGTTATGTCATAATTAGGGGAAGTTGCTAAATAAACTTAATTGAGCATTTAAAGGGCTATGTAAACATTTCTTTTTATTTCTTCCCTAAAGGAGCATACCACATTTTTATTTCAAAATATCATCCATTCTTTCATTGGCCATCTCTTATGTTGATTACCCAGGTGGTGTTTGGCGAGATGTCACTATTTTTACAGAGATATGTAATTCTACCACTCCAAAGCCCCCAGGGTTCTTTTTTCTCTTCTTTTTTAAAACTGGAGGAGCTTGACAATGACGAAGCCCTTCAGTTATGAAATAAAGGACAGTCAGATTTGAGAGAAACACAGAAACTTTAGAGAGAAAAATCTATTTGGAAAAGAAGACATGATTCTGCTAAACCCTTAGGGTAGGGAAAATAGCCTAGAATTGAGAGTGAGCAATGATTAAACACTAAAAATGATTCCTTTCAATCACCTCTTGACATTTATATTGTATCCTAACACCTCTGGTAACTCTGTTGGGATTTATGAAAACAAAAATAGAACCACCAAAATTACTCAGCAATTTATTCAAAAAAATGATAGACGAGTCTATTGAATAGAAAGGATGTTTGTTTTTGGTTTGTTCTGTTTTGTTTTAGTTGCTAAAGTAGAGAAATTTAGCTGTCCAGAGGCCTGTTAGAAAAGCACTGCACATAATCATAGCAGTATCGAAGGTTTAATGGACATTTAAGCTGTTTTCAGTTTCTTTGCAAATACAAACAATGCTACAAACAGCCTTATGTGTGCATTTTTGCTCAATTGGGTAAGCACTGCTGTAAGATACATTTCTAGGAATGAGATAGCTGAGTTCAAGGGGTTGTGCATAAAAAAAAATAAATACTGTCAAATTGTTCACCAATAAGGTTGTGTACTGTATGAATATGCTCACAATAAGGAGTTGATCTTCTTCAATACGATGGAGGAATGGTAGCTGGTTGTTGCAGCTAGTTCCTTTATTTTGCATCTTGTAACTAATGATAAAATTTATCCTTTGCCTATTTATATTGGTCTTGAAAAATATATCTTTTAAAAGATTTTTAAAATCATCTTATAAAGCAAGTTTTAAATAAATTAAATCTAACACAAAATGCTAATTTTCATCAATTTATTCTAAGCCTAATTTAATAGGAAGCCACTGATTAGACTGATGAGAGCATTTCTGTAACTCACCTTGGCATGTCTGTTTGAGATTAAAATCCTTCCCCCCAATTTTCAGACAGGCTTTATTTTAAAGCACCTCCATGACTTCTCTCTCAGAGGTAAATTTTGGGCTACATCTAATACTCTCCATTCAGTTGTCAGTGATGGAAAGAACAAGAATGGGAGATAAAAAAGAACAACAATATCAACAAAACCAACACCAGCACCACCCCTACTACTAATATCATCTAGCATGCATTGAGTACTTTTTTGTGTCAATCCTTGTAACCATGTATTTGGCTATTGAGAAAACTCTGATTCAAAGTCTCATAACTATTAAGGAGCAGATCCAGGACTCAAATCCAAAAGAAGAAGAAAAAATAATTAAAAATATATACTGTAGAGGCTGATTACCTAAGATTTACTGGTTGTGTGACTGTAGTCAAGTAATATAACCTTTGTTTCCTAATATGGGCACTGGGATAAGGGTAGTGCTCACCCATGTGATTGTTATAAAGGTTAAACTAGTTGAGATTTGTTAAAGGCTTAGAAGATTATCTGGCACATAATAAACATCATGGAAGCATTAATTATTATGATCCAGAGCCTATGCTTCCCAAAGAAATATCCCAGAGCACTAGCTTTTCTTATCCTTTGTTCTAGCACTGCTTGAACTCTGCTACAGTCAAAGCAATCTTCACATAACAATCTTGATATAAACTGTATATCACTCAACCTCTGGGCCCTAATAACACTTCTCTCCCTTCATTTTTAAACCCTTGCTTCATTCTATTTTTAAAATTGAATTTATTGAGGACACAATGGTTAACCAATCATACAGGTTTCAAGTGTACAATTCAACAAAGCATCACCTGCACACTTGCATCATGTGCCCATCGCCCCCAGCAAAGACTTTGCTGTCCCCATTTTCCCGTCCTTTGCTCACCTCCACCAACCCACCAACACCCTTTCCCTCTGGCTATCACCACTCTGTGACTTTGTGTTATATACCCTGTTTTACTCTTTCTACTGAACTCCAGCTGTCTCTCAGTATACCCATAATCAGATAAGATGCTATGGGGATCAGGAGCAAATCCCCCCAGAATGTGCCAGCCTGCCATGAATTATATTTTGAGCTGAAAATAATTAAAGCCCAACAAATTCACGAAGAGTTTTCTTCCCTTCCCCCTTACCTGCCTAAAAGAATTCAGATAGAAAAACCTGCTTCTCGAAGGGAGCCTTCACATATTCACCTTAGCATGTTCACTTTAGCATATATGTGTAGCAGACAAGGAGGATCTAAGCAAAAATCTGTTCCACTCTTGTCACATTTGTTTCTAGGTGATCCTGCAAGAATTTGTTTACCGAATGTTTGCTCCTTCTCATCTACCTCTGAATTTTCCAGCTTCTCCTCCTTAGTCCAAAATGACATATACACCTGATTTTGCTTCACTATCTTTAGAATTTTCATGCTCATGTGAACTACCCATGCATACATGTTAAGATTTGATTTTATCCTGTTCATCTGCTGTCATGTCACTTGAATTATTTGACCAGCCAGAAGATTGAAGGAGGTAAGGGGAAATTTTCTCTGGCCCCAACAATGCCAAGGAATAATTTAAACTTTCCCCAGTGGTACCACCTGTCTTCCTAGTCATGCAAGCACCATAAAGGCAGAAACCCTAATACTATCACTCAGACACAAATTTGAACCATGAAAGCAATTAATGTTAACCCAAGTCATACTCTAATTATAACTGAAGATCTTCATCAAGACCATCCAGGGAAGCAGCAAATATTCTCATTTTGAGAATTAAAACCAGGATTATATAAGCAGCTTGCATCAGAATTCTTGGAAATAAAACTTCCTAGTAAAAATAATTTGCAAGTCCCTAGGAATGGCAGGTGAGACATAGAGCCAAGATAATTAAAGATAATGGCCAGTTTTTTTCCTGTATGATACAAAGAAATACCTGTTTTATTCCTTGTCTCCTCCTCCTCCTCCCCCTTCTCCTCCCCTCCCTCTTCTTCTCCTTCTTGATTCTGAAAAGAAGAGAAAGAGAAGAGAGGAAAAGGAAGGGGTGATATGCCACCAAAACAGCAAATGATTGGGTACACTATGTGGGGTGAAGGACCGCATAGAAAATTCCTCAATGACGATGTCATCTGACTTTTTAACCTTACTTTATGGGGGTGGGTAGAGGTAGCACAGGGTATAGAGGGCATAAAAGGTAATGGAAAAAAATACAATAAAAATTGAGATAATCGTAGGTCCTCATGTAATTGTAAAAAATAATACAAAGAGATAGCTTGGGCACTTTGCCCAGTTTACCTGAGTAATAAATTTTGAAAACTATAGCATAATATCACAACCAAGATCTTAACATTGATCTCAATCACATTTTCCCAGTTTTAATTTTATTCATTTGTGTGCATGTGAAAGACTTTTAGAAACAGGGTGTCTAACCAATCCAAAAGAACCTATGCACCCCAATGTTCATAGCAGCACAATTTACAATAGCAAAATGCTGGAAGCAACCTATGTGCCCATCAGGAAATGAATGAATTAAAAAACTGTTGTACATTTACACAATGGAATTCTATGCAGCAGAAAGAAAGAAGGAGCTCCTACCCTTTGCAACAGCATGGATGGATCTGGACATCATTATGCTAAGTGAAATAAGCCAGATGGTGAGGGACAAATACCATATAATCTCACCTTTAAGTGGAACCTAATCAACAAAACAAATAAGCAAGCAAAATAGAACCAGAGACATTGAAATTAAGAACAATCTGACAGTAACCAGAGTGGAGGTGGGAGGGGACAATGGGGGAAGGGGGAAAGGTTTTCAGGAACAACTATAAAGGACACATGAACAAAACCAAGGGGGGTGGAAGCAA
>CM052552.1:10222770-10237171 GCA_028533065.1 Trachops cirrhosus | reverse complement strand
AAAAAGGATAGGAACATTTCAAACAAACAACCTAACTCAACATCTACAAGAACTCGAGGAACAACAACAAAGACCGCCCAGAGCAAGTAGAAGGAAGGAAATCACCAAGATCAGAGCAGAATTAAATGACATAGAGACTAAAAGCACAATTCTAAGGATCAATGAATCCAGGAGCTGGTTCTTTGAAAAGATAAACAAAATTGACAAGGCTTTAAGCAGACTCATCAAGAAAAAAAGAGAGAAGACTCAAATAAACACAGTCAGAAATGAAAGAGGAGAGATTACAATGGATACCACAGAAATACAAAGGATTGTAAGAAATTATTATGAAGAACTGTATGCCAAGAAATTTGAAAACCTAGGTGAAATGGAGACCGTTTTTCTCAGTTCCCGTTCAGGACTCAGTCAGCCTTTGGCGTACTGTGTATTGGGGCTTGGTGCAGCTATCCGTGTCCTTGGGAGTTCACCACTATGCGATCCGATGTCCCACGTAGCACCCGCCCCTTTTCCAGGTTCAGGGGTGCACACTCTCTGGATCCTAAGGGGTGTGCACTCTCTGGATCCTGAGGGGCACCCACTTCCACCAAATTCACAACCTGGGCATCATGTGTCCCGGAGAGCGCCCACACCTTTTCTTTTCTCAATGCTGTGGTTTCCGAGACTTTCACCAAACCTCGCTCTCTCCAGGTTAGGGCGTGGGCACCGAGGCAGGCGCCTCTGGATGCAAGGGGTGGGGTGCACACTTTCACCAGGGCTTTGCGTAGGTGCTTACAGCCCCTGTGTGGGTGCCTCTTCATACTCACTCCTCTCTCACTCCTGTCTCACTCCTGTCTCTGTGCCCTCTGGTAAACTGGCCTCCCAGGTGCTGCTCAGTCCCCATTTGACCAGGGAGGGAGCGGTTGACCCAGCGCTCTCCCAGGAGCCCTGAGGCAGATGCCAGAGTACCGGGTCTGGAGATGCAACCCCCCTGGTCCCCCCGCTGATCCACGCAGTCTCCTTACCCTCAGGTCTTTCAATGTCCGCTACAATTTGTGATCTGTTTTCATTTATGTCATGATAATGTTGGCTCTTTGCTCTGTTCCTACCCAGAATGGCGACTATATTTCCCTGGGTGTAGTAGTAGAAGCAGAATCCGCTCCCTCCTACCATGCCGCCATCTTCCTAATCCTCATAAGGAATAAATTTTTCTCCCTGTCTAAAGTCTTGTCAGTCCAGAAATGTTTAAATATTTAAGTATTTTGTTTCTGACACACAGCAAATTTTGCCAAGTTTCATAGCTCAACAGTTCACCATTTCTAGTACTATACCATAATGAACAAAGAACACAGTATTAACATTGTCTTCTTCTGCTCACTGAGATGGTGTGATTTGTAATGAATGGTGAGTTTAATGCCTACAAATTTAGATCCACTTGTACCACAAATAATCAATTTGAAAAGAAAAACATTTCTGGTCTCCAAATTGAAGAAAAAACAAACTATATATAAGCAAGCAGCTATATTCCTTCTAATTTTTATTTAAGGTCACAGTGATGGCTCTGTGCTTCTGTCTGCTGAAGAGTGAATGTCAAGAGAACAGTTTTCAAAAATATCACAGTTTTTAAATGTCAAGTTTACCACCTTTCATTGTCATTTTGCTTTGCCTCTTCCGTGATGGTAGATTCAGGCCTATGGTGATAATCTTCAGCATCATCTCCCTAGGTGTCAAGTACATTAGTCCAGTGATGCTGATAGCCATAGGAAGTAGAGAGTTGCTTTTGTTCTTTTGTTTTTCAGCTGCTAATTAGTTTAGTTGAGCAGTGTTGGGGTTTTCTAGGGTTTTTACATACATGATTAAAGGTCATGAGGCTGCAGTCTGCTAAGCCAGCAGGGGAGTTAAGCCAGGATCATAGTGGAAAACTAGAAGACACAATCCTCACAGTATGACTTTTTAGTAATTATGGATGCCCTATATGTTAAGGGAGATAATGTATCAACACTCACTTAGGCTATTCAGATCCCATGTCTATTAAATATGAATGGTCACCATTACCATGATTACATTCAAATGATATTTACCACCACTGATTCCCTAATCCAGAATGGTGGTAGACCTCATCTCAGAAATAAGTGGTCATTTTAAATTAATACATTTGTAATGGAGAGTGAGGATCTCCCTCCCCAAACTTCTATAGTTCTTATGGCTGGACTAGTGATAAAATAATAATATTGACACATGACTAGATTAACAGGAGAAAAAACAATTTGGTATGTATGCACAGGAGAACCACAATATGATGCGCAGATCACAAAATAAAGCTCAAAGAAATTATTGAACTAGGTACTTTTTATACTTCTTAAACAAAGGAAACATAAATTTGTGAACAATTGATAGGATGGAAAAGTTAGTACTCATTAGAAATGAATCTAAGCAAGGTTTGGGTATTCATTAGTGAGGAATCTAAACAAAGTTTGGGCTTAGCTCTTTGGCTCTGGATCCCTCAGTGCTAGAGATAAAGGTGTCTTCCTCAGACTGCCTGGAGCAGGGAGGGGCCGTTCTACAGGGGAGATTTATTTTTTGCATTCAAGGAGACAAGGGAGGGTCATAGTGCCCTCTGACACTGGCTGCTGGTCAATTAACCTTAATTCCAATTAATCAATATACCATTACAGGATATTTTAGGGTGACTTGTCTTGGGCCCGAGCACTTTCAAATTTGTTTTAAGGTAACCAGTGCCAGGAAGTTTAAAAGTTTTCTATTAGCCTAACTATTAATAGAAGATGTTTAATGGCCCCTTCCTTGTCTGCAAAGCACAATAGAAAGACCTGAATTATGGTTCTTGTTTGCTAGTATCTATATGACTTTGAGGAAATCTCATATATTACCTTGGCCTCAGTTTCTCCTTCTGTAAAATGAGGTATTGGACCAAATGACTCAACATTTTCTAGTTGAAAAAATGTCATAATTTTAAGTAATTAGAATATAAAGATTAAGTCCTCTTAAAACATACTCTTGTTTTTCCTCCAACCCTTGTCCTATGGTTTTCACAAAACATTTATAGGCTCAACTAGAGCCAAGATTAATAGAATAATACATTCTATTTCCATGATATTTGATGTAAGCGAATGTTGTAATGTTCACATTAAGTTCAGTGAAAGAATATCGCATACTTATAATTACCTAAATGGTTAGGAGATATCATTTATTATTTATTGCTCACCTATGTACAGGGCACTTTACTCACAGTTTACTTACATGATCTAATTTAATTTTCACGAAGGCCTGTTGGGGTAATGGAGGCACCCAGGAAATAGGATATTTTTTCCCTGTCTCAGTGCTGATCTAATTGAGAAGTAACACCATAGAGATCAGCATACAGAGAGCAAAGTTTTATCTTTACTGATAAAACAATTAAAAATAAACTAGAAAATGTGGCTTATATCTGTGAACAAATAAAACTTCATAATACTGAACAACAGAATTGAACAAACTCAACACCCAAAACTGAGCATATAAGAAATGCAACCAGTTCCAGGCACCCCTGGATCACTACAGGCTTTTCCTGCCATTGGACCCTCTACAGGATGGAGGAGCAAAGCAGAATATGTGCTCCTTGGAGCCACCCTGTCTCCCAAGAGAAAGAAAAAGAGGGTAAATTGGGTTATAAATACCCTGCTCCTCTTCCACACACAGCACTTAGAAAAGTCACTGTACTTCATGAAAACTAATGGGGGTGGGGCCAGGAATGGTAATGGACCTTCAGCCAAGCATAAAGAGACTTTGAAAGTGAGGAAAAGGCAAATAACCATTAAGAAAACTGAGATTCAAAGAAAGTAAGTATTTTTGTTGACGGTTACACAACTAGTAATAGAAGTTAAAATCTAATCTCAGTTCTGTATGACTCCAGAACACATACTCATGCCCCTATTTCTTTTCCCACATTGTTACCCTATAGTTTACACCTTAGCTATGTTTTATTACTAGCTGAAGACTCCCTTAACAATTATTTCTTCAATTGAAAAATTCCCTGCTATGTAAGGGTCTTAGATCATGGCTCTGTGACCATTACTATCACCACATTCAAACCATCAGAGTGGTAAGAGGATGGAATTATCATCCAAGAAAGATTGGCTTGATTCTCAAAATGACTGTTAAGAAGTACCCTTTCCTATGTCAGAAGCATGGGAACTTTTTGGTTTTGATGTTCCTCTTTTTTTCATAGATTAAAAAATGACAGAAATATGAAATAGTCTGTGATTTCCTGCCATGTCAATCTTGCTGTTTACTGTACTAGACCATGTAAATAATAAAACAAAATGTTTCTAATGAAATATTTTTCTAAGGAAAGACAACATCTGACAATGTTTTCTAAGTATATGAATTCTAGCCATATATCATGATACTTCAATTAACAAATCTTCAAAAGCCAAATTTTATTGTAAAAATAAAATCACCCTGGGATAAGAAGGATTACAATAAATTCCAGTCTCTCCAGCAAAGAGTTAGAGGTGATAGTAACTTAAGAGGAAAAAAGAAAGCTGTCTCTGAAGTACATGACCTGAATCCAACAGAAAAGAGTACTGTGTACCTGGGCCCAGGGTATCAAGAAGAGCAACTCTGTGCCAGTAGGGATTGGCATATTATCCATGGGGTGGATCAGTGAGCACCAAGATATACAAAGCAACACCACCATGGAGAAATGAAGCTAAAATGCTGTATCCTAGATCTCTTAAATATTGTGACCTCTGGTGGCAATGTTTCTGACAGCAAAATCTATCATTAAAGTGCATCATCTTTATTAATACAGGTCTAGGTACTTTGAGTAGACACTTGGCCTTTGCATGCACTTTATCTTTAAAATCTACATATAGTCGTGGCCAGGTAGCTCAGTTGATTAGAGCAATGATCCAACATGCCTGGTCAGGGCACATACAGGAATCAACCAATGAATGCATCAATAGGTGGAACAACAAATCTCTCTCTCACTCTCTCTCAAATAAATTTTTAAAAAGTAAAAAAAAAAATAAAATAAAATATTCATTATATGAAACAGACAAAAGGGTTCCAAATCATATAGGGAAAGTCATGATGCAAACATTCTACCTTTTCTGATAAAGTATGAAAAGATTTGAACATGCTGAAATCACTATCACCCAAAAATAGGTTTGTTTTTAAATCTAAAGAACATACACAGGGAGTTCTGGAAGACACCATGGTGAAAATGCTCATTAAATACATCACTAAATCATATAAAATGTAGCAGGGAGTCCCAAAATCACAGACTGCATTTTATTGTCTGCTACAGAAAGCATCTCCTCATTACTAACAGAGCTGGGAAGCTGTTGAAGATATCATTACTCTTAATGAAGTTATTTATTTATTTTCTTCTTGATGGTGACAAGAGCTACCATGAGAAGGATATGAGAAGAATGGCAGTATTACCAAGTACCCATATACTATTTGCAGGGAAGACATTATGTTATTTGTATAAATTAGGAGTAATAGATGAGAAGACGTCAAATAATGAGAGGCTGATTCTCTAGTCAGACTATTTGAATTTAAAGCTAGATCCTACCCTGTTAAAGCTGTCTATAAGAAAATATTATTCACTCCTATTAAAAGCCTTTTCAGGATTAAAATGAATGCTAGCAATTTAGGAATAGGATATTTCCACACTATTCATCCTCTGGGAATCTACATGATCACCTGTATAAGAAGAACAAAAATGTCTCTTGTTTTGGTCTCCTTTTTGTGTTTTATCAGAAAAGAAGCATAGCAAAAGGTTTTGAACCAGAATTGAATCTCTAATTTTCTTTGCTGGTTGTCACAGGTTTGAACTTTGCTCTTAAAATTTATTGGATAAATGTGCAAACAAATGAATTTTCCTCTGTTAGGTATACTTAACATAGCAGTAAACAATATACATCCTCTCTAATAATCTCATAGTTTTTAAAGGAATAAAGGGGAACTAGCATCTCATTTATTGAATAAATATTTACCAAAAACCTACTATGTGCCTAATGCTCTGATAGGCCTTATAGCTATAAAAATACATGAAGCAGACACTGTCACTGGATCATAAGGAACTTAAAACAACCGGGGAAAGCAGACATTAAACAAACAAACAGGTAGAATAGTATAGTTTGATATTAGTAGCTTGAGATGTCATAACAAAATACCACAGATTTGGGTGGCTTAAACAACCAAAATTTATTTTCTCACAGTTTTGGAGAGTAGAAATCCAAGATCAAGATACTTTCAGGGCTGGTTTCTGGTGATACTTCTGTCCTTGGTTTGTAGACAGCTGCCTTCTTGTTATGCCCTCACATTGCCTTTCTTCTGTGTATGTACAGAGAGATGGAGAGATAGAGAGAGATAGAGATAGAATAAAGGTAGAGATAGAGATGGAGAGATGTAGAGCATCCTCTGGTATCTCTTTACTTATAATGGCACCAGTCTTATTAGATTAGGGCCTTACCCTTATGACCTTATTTAACCTTATTTACCTTCTTAAAGGTCATATCTCCAAACACAGTCACAATATGGGTTAGGGCTTCAATACAGGAATTTTAGAAAAGACCCAATTCAGTGGATAATAAATTTTGATACATGCTACCAAAAATAGATGTGTACAGTATACATTAAACTATCAGAGCATACCTACAAGTGTGATACCTTAGTGTAGGGGTTCAAGAAAGCCTTCCTTGAAGAAGTCATTGAAACTGACCTTGAAGCATAAGTTATAGCTTGGCCAAGAATAGGGGGAGAGTAAAGAAACAGTAAAACATGTACAAAATATGGTATATTCAAAGAAATGAAAATAACTTTAAAGCAGCTGGAGCAGACAGAGGGAAGAGAAGAATGATATGAAGCTGAGGAGGTAAAAGACATATCACATTATGATCCTCATGAAAGGGTTTTACCTCCATCCTAAGGGTAATGAAAAGCCATTGGGTGGTTTTATTAGGGGTGAGGATTACTTGTTAGGAACAGGACTCTGATTGCAATATGTGAGTGCGATTATGTGTACTCCAGAGCCTGCATTACTATTATTTTTCACACTGTCTTAGAGGACCTTGGTGCATTGTCACACACTGTCAAGAATGCCCACTTTTAACATTCAAAAATGCTTCTGATATGCTGCTATATGACATGGGTACCTTTGCCCCTCCCTTTCATAGGGAAATATATGGAAATTTATGGAAATAAAAGGCAGGGAGATGGTCCACTTGGCTTATTATCCCGTTACCACTCTCTTCCTCCTTAAATGATATTAGTATTTAACATTTATGGTAATTAATATGTATTGATCACATACTATATGTCATATCTTATGGTAAATATTTTATATGGGTTATCTTAATGCTCAAGCAATCCTATGATATAGATATTATTATTTTTCTATTTTACAGATTATGAAACTGTTGCTTTGAAAGGGGTTTCATACTTTATCACAGATAGCAAACCTGGGAAGTGATAGGGCTGTGCTGTGATTTGATCATTTAATGCTACAGCCATGTTCTTCACAATTATTGTTTCACTTCCTAGTGATGTGTGCCCAGATTCAGTCTTAGTAGCAGTGTGCAGTGAGAAGATTCAAAGAAGAGAATTACCTTCCTTTCTCTCTGCTTATATCACTGCATTCGCTTTTATTGCCTCTGCCTTGAAAAGTTTCAGCAGATTATCACCCTGAGAAAGGATGTTCTCTTTATTTCATCATCCTCTAAAAATACCCAAGAGTATAAGATACCTAAAGTCAGTGAAGGAAATGAAATAGGGGAGGGTGATGGATTTTTCCATCAAGTGTCTATTATTTAACCTAGTCTTTCACCTCATCAAGAGGAAGGGCATCCAATTTATTTGTTTGTTTATTTATTTTTTGAGAGAGGAGAAAGGAGGGAGAAAAAGAGGGAGAGAAATATCAATGTGTTATTGCCTCTCCAGTATCCTGTACTGGGGACCTGGCCCACAACCCATGCATGTGCCCTGACTGGGAATTGAACCAGCAACTCTTTGATTCACAGGCCAGTGCTCAATCCACTGAGCCACACCAGCCAGGGCCTGATCCCCTTCTTCAACTGCAAAATGGTTAAAAGAAAATAATAGGAAATTGGGGAATGGCTTTGTAATGTTTATATCCACATTAAAGTACAGATTGAATCTTTTAATCTCCTTTATGAGCATAATGTAGTCTGGCAAATTAGTAACAGTTTGGATTTGACTCAAGAATGTGGTTATATATTTCATTAACCTCATATTTACTGGGGGACAGGGCAACCTATGGTATAAAGCATCAAAAATCTATTTTACTGCCCATATTATGAGCAGATGGAGCATAGACATTTAAAAATGCCAAGCCTTTTGATTAAGAGCCTGATTATGGTCAGACCAGGATGAAGAATAATGGCCCTATATAAAGGTTCTCTGAATTTGAAAATACTACTGGACCTTTATTTGACTTCTTTGAAATAAGATATTAGAGTTTTATAAAATTGGGAGTTTGAAAAACAAAAACAAACCCCTGCCTCTCTTAAATGAAGATGGTTACGAAAGGGCTTGTTTTCAGCAGATCAAGGACAGACTTTCCCTACAATGTTGCCAGAGCAATGAGTTACTACAGTTATCGCACAACAGAGAATAAACTTTGGAAGTAATGACTTATTAAGGTAATATAGGCTGAAAATAGAAATGTGTATAGGCTCAGAATGTGATTTTGGTTAATGAGATATTTTTAAAAATCAAGATGATTTGGGGGACATAATCCATTCTTGCACTACAGAAGACCAGATGCTGAAAGTATAACGGCTCTTGCTCGTGGGAACCAGATCCTTCTTCTTCAACACAGAACAGCAGTTGGTTAGGCCTTGGGCCTTTTTATCCAAGTCCCTAGAGACTTAACACTCCCTTAGGATTTCCCCGGTGTTTTCAAGAATGTATTTCCATAAGAGACGAATGAAAGAGAATGTACCTGGTCAAAACTAGTGAGGGCCCTTCAAATACAGAAGCACTAAGGAAGCAGATCTGAAATGTTTCCATGGAAAAAGCATAGGTTTTGAAGTTTCAAAAAACTAGGTGAAGATCCAGTTATGTATCTTTATACATAACCTTGGGCAAGTTAGTTCTTTCTTATGGTCTCAGGTTTGTCATTTGTAAAATAAGTTAAAATAGTGTCAGCTACCATGGGCAGTTGTGAGGATTAAGTAAAGTATGTTAAGAGTCAAGCATATAGCTAGCACTTGATTTTTGAAGGTACTGGAAATACCCCAGCAAATTGTTAATAACCTCTTTGAATTTGTTACAACTGCCAATCTTTTTGCATTGCTACAATCCTATATGCTATCCTGCATTGCTTCTTCAACTTTAGTTCCTAATACTGCTTTTCAGATGTCTCAGACACTATCTGGGGCTCCAAACTCTTACACATTGCCTCACTTCAAAGTGTATTTGAAGTGACTTAGATGTAACTATACCATGTTTTTATCTTTTGCCTGTCACCTGACATCTGACTACCCATACTTCTGAGAGGCAATATTACACAGTGATGAACAGGTGAGCCAAATTCCGTGAGTCCTAATCTCAATCTTTCCCCCTTACTAGCTATGGGACATTTAATTTCTTTGGGCTTTAATTCCTCTACCTGAAAAAAGTAGTGATGATAATAAGGGCACTTACCTCATGATGCTATTGTGAGTATTAAGTGAGCTAATACATGCAAAGTATCTAGCACACATCAGACACTGAATAAATATTAGCTATTATTATTTTTCCTTCTGCTTAACAATTTATGACTCGGAATCACTACCAAATAACTATATAGTCCTCTGCTAGCAACACTTAAAAGCATAATCAGATGTAGCATATGAAACATATATTAGGTCTAGTATAGTGTGGCAATGGTCCCAAATTGTGAGCAGCAGATCCCTCAGGGGCCACAGAGTTACTGTAGGCACTATGTTAAACCACATATGCAAGTATTTTTTCTCAGAGCTGCAATTTTTAAAAGATACTGAAGGTGTAGATTCACACACACACACACAATTCTTGTGTTTCAAGTCCTGAAAAGCAGATAATACTGAAAGAGATTATATCTCTAAATGACATCTTGATTTCTATATCATCATCCTATGTTCCTCAAAACTACAGTTCATCAAATAATTAGAAATATATTCACAGCAAAGCTATTAAAAACAACAGGAGTGTAACGCTATTTTAATAAGAAATTGTTAATATTACCTCTTTTATTAAATGACTACATCTTCAATTTATCACATCCAAGTTTCAAAGAGACATGGAAGACCAAAAAATCTGTAGTTACAAATGTCCTAAGTCGTTTAAAATTGAGTCTCAATAAACTAACAGCAAACTTAAAACATTGAAAAAAAATCAACCAGGTAAAACTCCATTCTAATTGAAATAATTTCCATAAAAACTTTAAAATACTTATTGTTAGAATTCTAGGATAAAATATGTCTTAAAGCTTATATTTAGTATGTCCTTTCAGCATCTGTAAAGCACAAAATCTCAATAAAGGAGTTTAAATGTACTCAGCTGCATGTCTGTATGTGAGCCTTGTGGGGAATGTGAGGCTTTGTTATTTTTTGGCTATCTGTCATGTATCTTTCTTTTCAGCTATTCAATATTGCTATTCATACTAGGCTAAGTCATTAATTGTTAGGATCCCCATAACTATTGAAGAAAGATAAGTGACTACCTTAGTCAGTTTCAATTCAATTAAAGCACAGGCATTATCATTCTTTTATTTCTCAGTGGGAATATGAGGGGGAAAAATTAATTTTCCTTATACCCTTCTAAATTTTGCTGGCCAGACTAGTAATAAAAATTACCATGAGACAGATGAAGAAGAAAAAATGGTTAAATTTATTAGATATGCACATATGGGGGTTCCATAAGAATATACAATCCAAGGACTGATAAGGCAGTTAAGGCTTATATGCCATCTTGATGCCCCGGCTGGTATGGCTCAGTGGATTGAGTGCCGGCCTGTGAACCAAGGAGTTGCTGGTCTGATTGCTAGTCAGGGCACATGCCTGAGTTGCAGGCCAGATCCTCAGTAGTGGGTGCATGAGGGGCCATCACACATTGATGTTTCTCTCACTCTTTCTCTCTCCTTTCCCCTCTCTAAAAAGAAATAAATAAAATCTTTAAAAAAGGGCTTATATGCCATCTTGAGCTAAAGAGAAAGAGGCAAGGGTCAACAACTTTAAAGGAAAGTAGGCAATTCAAAGGTAAATGAGAAAGGGTAAATATGTGCTGAAAAAATTCTTGGTGGACTACCCAGAAACAATGGAACACAGGGAAAAGCCCAACAGTCTGTTAGATTACTCTCTGCCTGCTACATTGAATTTATCCTGAAGCATATTTTTCCATTCTGAATTCCTTTAGGTAGGTAAAGGAAAAGGTCAAATGTTTTTTCTGAGTCTTGTTTCTTAAAAATAACTAATTAAAAATAATCAATATCCTAAAAGGTATTTGGTAGGGTAGGAAACTCTGGTCCCCTTCAAATGCATAGATCAAAAGAATGCATTTGATAATTCCATTTGTTGCACGTGTTACTCTCATTAAGTTTTTTAACCTCTGTGAGCCTCCATTTTATGCTCATTTTATTTAAAGTCAGCGATAGCCTGCCTGGAACTAGAGAAAGTTCACACTAAAGTTATCAAGTACCTATTGCATGGGGTTTTGAAGTTTTAACTGTTAACACTCAATAAATGTTAGTTGAACCTGCATCTACGTTGAAAATGAGAAATGAAGACTTCCAGCCAAGATGGAAGCATTGGTAGATACACTTTGCCTCCTCACACACCAAAGGGACAACAACAAACTTAAAAACAAAAAACAACCCAAAATATCAAACTGTATGGAAGTCTGACAACCAAAGAGTTAAAGAAGAAACATTCATTTAGACTGGTAGGAAGGGTGGAGATGGGCAGGTGGGGTGGAGAGGACTCCCAGCAAGGTGGTGCCTGGCAGAGCAGGGCAGGTGAGGTTGTGAATGGCACAGTGGACGATCCCACATTTGTATGTGAATAAACCTGGAGGAACAACTGGGGAGCAAGACAGACCAGCACAGAAACCCAGGGTTCCAGTGTAGGGAAATAAAGCCTTAGAGCCTCTGACTGAAAAACCCTGTGGGGGTTGCTGCAGTGGGAGAAACTCCCAGCCTCACAGAAGAATTCATTGGAGAGACCCACAGTGTCTTAGAATGTAAACAAAATAACCCACCTAGTAATCAGTATCAAAAGGGCCCAATTTGCTTGTGGGTAGTGGAGGCAGTGACTGAAAGCTGGCTGATAACTGAGCAAGTGGCATTGTTCCTTCCAGGAACCCTCTCCAACATACAGGGCCACAACACAGCAAAGACGGTTGCTCTGCCCCATTGAATACCTAAGGCTCCTCACCTTACTATGTAACAGGTGCACTGAGACAAAAAAAAAATATGTTCCAAATGAAAGAACAGATCAAAGCTGCAGAAAAAATACAACTAGGTGACGAAGAGATAGCCAACCCATCAGATACACAGTTCAAAACACTGGTAATCAGGATGCTTACAGAATTGGCTAGGTATGGTCACAAAATAGAGGAAAAAAATAAAAGCTTTGAAAAGTGAAATAAAGGAAAACATATAGGGAACCAACAGTGAGGGGAAGGAAACTGGGATTCAAATCAATAGTTTGGAGCAGAAGGAAGAAATAAACATTCAACCAAAACAGAATGAAGAAACAAGAATTCAAAAAAAATGAAAAGAGGCTTAGGAACTTCCAGGGCTACTTTAAACATCACAACATCTGAATCACAGGGGTGCCAGAAGAAGAGGAAGAGCAAGAAATTGAAAACTTATTTGAACAAATAATGAAGGTGAACTTCCCTAACTTGGCAAAGGAAATAGACTTTCAGGAAGTCCAGGAAGCTCAGAGAGTCCCAAAGAGGCTGGATCCAAGGAAGCACACAGCAAGGCACATCATAATTACATTACCCAAGATTAAAAATAAGGAGAGAATCTTAAAAGCAGCAAGAGAAAAGGAGACAGTTACCTACAAAGGAGTTCCCATAGGACTGTCAGCTGATTTCTCAAAAGAAACCTTGCAGGCAAGAAGGGGCTGGAAAGAAGTACTTGAAATCATGAAAGGCAAGGATCTACATCCAAGATGACTCTATCCAGCAAAGCTTTCATTTAGAAAGGAAGAGCAGATAAAGTGCTTCCCAGATAAGGTCAAGTTAAAGGAGTTCATCATCACCAAGCCCTTATTATATGAAGTGTTAAAGGGACTTATCCAAGAAAAAGAAGATCAAAAATATGAACAGTAAAATGACAACAAACTCACAACTATCAACAACTGAACCTAAAAAAAAGCAAAAACAAGAACGAACTAGGCAAACAACTAGAGCAGGAACAGAATCACAGAAACAGAGATCACATGGGAGGTTATCAGCACAGAAGGGAAGAGGGAGAATGGTGGGGAAAGGTACAGGGAATAAGAAGCATAAATGGCAGGCACAAAATAGACAGGAGAAGGTTAAAAATAGTATGGGAAATGGAGAAGCCAAAGAACTTATATGTATGACCCATGGACATGAACTAAGGTGGGGGAATGATGGTGGGAGGCAGGTGCAGGGTGGAGGGGAATAAAGGGGAGAAATAAATGGGACAACTAAAATAGCATAACTAATAAAATATATTAAAATTTTTAAAAAATGAGGAATGATCTATGGAAGAATGGGAGGTAAAAATGTTCTAGACTTCTGTACATAAATAAATCACATTGTGGAAGAGCAGGAAACAGTCCTCTACCCTGGTAGGGTCTTTTGGCTGATCTAATAACCAAATAGATATGAGACAAACTAACAAAAGAATATGACCAAATATATACAATGTATGTATGGGAATCCCACATACATAAAAGAGTCAGAGACCCCTGTTAAACAAGAAATTTTCACTGCCCAAAGCTTTTTCAGAAGAAAGTTTTATTGAGCCAGATGCTAGCCAGAAAAGTACCAGGCCCTAGGTTAGGAAGTCTAAACCACAAGCAGCAGGGCTAGGTAGAAAAGACAAATAAATCCACCTTTCTGGAGTTGATGAGGGCTTTTCCACATTATGTTTTGGGGAAGGCGTAAGTTGTTTTGAAAATTTTACATTGGCTGCAGATATGGAACACAGGAAAGGGTGAAATGGTGGCAGTTCTATGACAGGATAGGTTCACAGTCTGTAAGAAATACTTACTATGTTTGATTGGTTATTGAAAGAAACAGTCCTGAAAGTTCATGAATATGTGGGATGCTGTGGCATCTAGTGATTGTTACAGAAGTTGATTCAAAGTTTCCACATATATTCAGGAACATGAGCAGTCTATTGTTACTTGACCCTCAGTTATTAACTGATTGAATCCCCTTGTCTCTTTCTCTC
>CM052552.1:10189207-10213270 GCA_028533065.1 Trachops cirrhosus | reverse complement strand
GGGAGGAATTGTGGGGACAAGGTACAGGGAAGAAGAAGCATAATTAGTAGGCATAAAATAGACAGGGAAAGATAAAAATGGTATAGGAAACAGAGGACTCAAAGAACTTATATCTACAACCCACAGACATGAACTAAAGAGGGGGAATGCTGGAGGGTTGGGGGGCAAGGTGGGGGGATAATGGGGGAAAATTGGAAAAACTGTAATAGCATAATCAATAAAAATACTTTAAAAAAGAAAAAACACACTGGTTGTGCTGAATGTAAACTGTAATTGAAAAATAAAAATAAAAAAAATGAAAAATGTTGCTTGTAAGACAATCTACAGAGTGTTCAGACTCAGGTGATGACTATCTTTCTTCCAATGGGAGACAAAAAGTTTAGTCTCTGGAAAAATTGAGCTGCTGTGGTTTCAGACTCAAGGATGGATGATAGTGTAGGGTGGAGATAAAGCACAGAGCTGAGAACAAGAAGATTAAGTGAAAATCACATATGGAGCATTGGGACCTTCACTTCTTTCCTGCACTCTGTTTTTAGACATAACCATTACTATTCAGCTCTGTATAATGAAGTGGATAACTATGCTTGGAGAAACTGAGGTGCTTAAAGAAAAGGAATTCTGATATTTAGAATGTTCCTGTGAAGCAGCCAGCTTCTGCCTGATCACCATTCAAGCAAACCTACCAGTCAGCAAGCCTCAAGCCTTCACCTCACATTCACATGGAGTTTCTAATCACTTTTATAATCTATCACTGTTCTAGAGCCAAGAATTTCCAGGCAACTCTCCATCCTGAGAGAAATCCTTAAGAAAAAAACAGGTCGTAACAACACAAAACTTTAACTTTCCATGTATCTTTTCTTAGGTTGCATATGTTTCATCCAAATGAGGGTGTAACTCTAAACATAATAGGACCTAGGATCCAACACAGAATGATGCAAGGAACTTACAGGAAGTATTGTGCCCCAGGCCTAGCGAGCTGAAGCAGCCATATTGTATTAAAATCAGAGGGTACAGGGTGGTGGGAAAGAGGCTTGCGAGGAAAAATGGAACTGATAGAATTTTTGCAACTTTTTCTCAGTATTTGAATACTTGTAAAAAATATTGCTGAGCATTTAACAATTTTTGAGGGACAATTGGAGGAAAAGTTAATGCTAGGTAAATAGAAAATAAGGCAAATGAAAATGAACAGAAAATTGTAAGAAATAGAACCATGGTAAAATAATTAGTTCAGAAGTGTATATTATTTACATAGACATATTTTAAATAATAAAGACAAGTGAATGTGTGTGAAAGATAAGGCAGAGAGCTTAAATTTCTCATCTTCCATTATAAGAAGTTAATAGACAATGTGTAATGTTGGTAAATCAGGAAAGCATAACATAAGCATAACTCTTAGAAGTATGAAGAAACAGCTGAAAGTTTCAAATGGGACTACAGAGTAGAAAAATATGAATAAATGAACTGCTTTCAATTTAAACTTTAGTTTTAAATAATATACATATATTACTTTGGTAACATTAAGAAAATTTTAGTAATATAATATAGCAAGATGACATGAATTACCAAAGAAGCAGGATGTGAATATAAGAGTGTGGGTATATCTAAAAGAAAAGTTTCTATAATAAACAAGAAAACAGCCTGTTTTACCTCAAAAGCAATGATAGGGACAATACTAACCAGCCAACCTTTAAAAGAAATGCTTACCCTGCCTGGTGTGGCTCAGTGGATTGACTGCTGGCCTGCAACCAAAGGGTCACCAGTTCAATTCCCAGTCAGGGCACATGCCTGGGTTGTGGGCCAGGTACCCAGTAAGGGGCACACGAGAGACAACCACACATTGGTGTTTCTCTCCCTCCCCTCCCCTCTCTCTAAAAATAAATAATAAATAAAATATTTTTGAAATTTTAAAAAAATGCTTAGGTGTACTGATTCCCACTATTCTCTGGGGCTTGTTTGGAGCTTTTAACAATAATGTTAAGAACCATCCATGTTCTACAATAGATGTTTCTGAATAAAAGTGGCATTTCATTACTAATAATATCCTCTCTCTGTCATTTGTGCAGAAGGAATGCATTTTGTACTGCTCTTCCACTGTTACAGGTAGATGTAGGTCATTTACCTGATATTTGGCCTAGTTCTCACAGGCCAACAGCAAGCATTTGAAGGAGACCTGGCTAAGGTTAGAGGCTACTGCCTAGAGCCATGGAACAATGCTGAGCCAACTAGCCTCACCTGGAAGAAATAAATTCAAGTCCTGTTTTGCAGAGTCCCGTACCAGCAAGAGCCAATGTTTACTCCCAAGTTATTTGATTTTCAAGTTATCTGATTAAATAAAACTTTCCCCTTACCAAGAATTCAAGACTTTGTCTCATGCCTATGTGCTTGTTGCTTACTTATCATTCTGGTAAGGCTACTATATCTCTCTATATAGGTTAGGGAAATACTGCATGGAAAAGTCCTTTTAACTGTAATTACATTATATTTCCTACCTAATTCAATTCTGACACAGAATTTCACCCCACTCCCTGAATGGCATCTTAAGACTTTCGTACTTTAATTTATGGCTCTCAAGATACTTCCCAGTTTCTTCTATTCTGATGAGAAAACAAGACTTACATTTTTTGTGTGGTCATTACATTGAAATTACCAAGAGAAAATTATTGTACTTATTAATAACTGTCAAAAAAGAGTGAAAAATGTGTCTTAAACATGAAGACAACTGTATTTATGAATCCCTTCAACCGCTTAGAGGTATAAGATAACAGGGTAAATGTCATTATGATTTTGATCCAGGGTACTTTTTCATTTAAAATTTAGATGAAAAAAGAAGTTCCTTATTCAGTTAGAGCTGAGAGAATCATGATGAATAAAGGTCATTTACTTTATACTACTTTTAATTTGTTCAGGGTTGAATATCTTTGAATTTT
This sequence comes from Trachops cirrhosus, assembly GCA_028533065.1. Lineage (NCBI taxonomy): Eukaryota > Metazoa > Chordata > Mammalia > Chiroptera > Phyllostomidae > Trachops > Trachops cirrhosus. Next base: position 10,210,343 of record CM052552.1, on the reverse strand, counting down.
AAGCATCGAAAAGAAAATGCACTTCTTATCCAGGATAAATTATAAACAATGTGGCACTATGAAGTGATTAAATAGTCAATATTAAAATCTGGAGTTTCTCAGTGTAGGTAGATCAACTAGTTCCTGATAAAGGACTAGGCCCTTAGCTTTTTGTTTTCTCATCCTATACAGGGTAGGGCAAAGTAGGTTTACACTTATGAGTGTGCAAAACAGAGTTTATTATTTTATTATTATTTATTAATTATTGTATTATTTTCCACATGAACAATTGTAAACCTCTTTTTGCCCCACCCTATATTTTACAGCAGCAGAATTCCCATTCCCATTATCCAATTGTTGCTACAGAAAATAGAAAGGACCCACTCATCCTTTTCATCATCTTCAGTAAAATTATGAGGCCAGAGAAGTTTGCCTCATGTCCCACACAACATACACTCAACACTTCTTGAGGGTGTATTTGACACCAGCAAATACAGGACAAAAGGTTCTTCCCAGCTCCCTTTGCTTTGGGCTCTCAGTGTAACTTTTCTTTCTACCTCATGCTGAAAAAAAGTCTAGGGAATATCTTCTCCAAGGTTTTGAAATGCTTACAGAAGCTTCTAACAACAATGTAGCTTGCTTGCAACTCCTTGGTTTACCATCTGTGACTCAGAGCTAGGGGACTTTTTCAGTATCCAGCTCACACTAGTGAGCTCACAGCAGTACCCTATGTTACTTATGGGACTTCTTCCTCAACCTGAATTGATATTGGGTTTAGGTTATAGGCTTTTTCAGAATAATGCTACTCATGTGTGAGTGTTTTAGGTCTACTTCTCCAACATCCTGTGTGGCTATTTATTTTCCAAAACTGCTTCATGGTCCATCTTTGCACTTGGTTGTCATAGCAGCAGAGCTGAAAAAGAGCTCTTAGAAGACTCAGTATAATTTCTGGACTATTTGGAGGGCTTCTACCTCTGTGTTTTGAATAGCCTCTTGTGTTCCCCCTCCCCTTTTTCCCTAAACCAGGTTTGTCCTGATCTGCACTCCACCCCCCTATTCTCTTGGCATTACCTTACAAAGGCCACACCAGCACTTTTTGGGACTTAGATCTTTGCCAAGTCAGAGCCCTTGCCTCTGTAACACTCACTCCCCCACAAGGAAGAAAAGGAACCTTTTTCCTCATGAAACACTATTCCAAGCTTCTGTTAAACTCATTTTTTTCTGCTTCTTTGAGTTCCAATTTAAACTTAATGATTCCTTTTTTAATTCTTAAATACTTACTGCCTCAACTTCTTAATACATATTTTCTTATTCTTCAGGACTTTTTGTCGAAAAAATTCACAAGTATCCAGTATGGAATTTCTATCTTTATGCAGTTCATAAATCCTTAATTTTGATTCACAAACTTCACTTTTTATCTACAGTTGCCATTATTTCCATTTTTCTTTCCTTTCTCATCATACAGAGGCCAAGAAGCTGTGTATCTTGGATGATCTTCTCAGACTATCCTGTATGGCACATTTCTCCTTCTGTCTGGTACAGACTCTGTCTCAACAAAGAATGCATAACTTTCTGTGTCCCTGTAACCTGTTTCAACATTGTTTTTCTATTTTATCTATTAAAGTCATCAACAAAGTAAGACAAAGCCTGTTCCTTCTGTCCTTATTATGCTTATGCTGTATCTCTGTAAATACTGAGTATTTATCCTAAATGATGAGCTTCACTATAATGAAAGCATTTATTTAGGGATGTATTTAACAATTGCAGGGATAGTGAGAGAGAGAGAGAGTTGCTGAGTTTTGGCTCCATTTGGAAAAGAAATTCCTTCTTCATACTCTTCACTAAATGGGGCGAAGACCTCAGGGCCAGAAATAAGTACACAAAGTCAAGCTACAACTGAGTTTATCATGGGAACAAACTGCTCTGAGATTATTTTGAAAGATACATAAGAATGAGCTCAGACAATAGCAAGTCCAAAAAAACCCCTTCATGGAGAAGTGATGGCTTAATAAACTCAAGTTGCTATGGTCAAAGAAACCTCCCGTCCATGAGAAAGTTAGTTTGTGCTTACTTTTCCAGTCACATTAGGCTAATAGCACAATTTACCCTTTCCAAAATATGTCCTAAAGTGTGTTGTCCTGTGGATGGAGGGGGGTGACTTATTTGTGTTCCTGGAGAAAATAGCCATAGAGGCCAAAAGGAGGAAGCACAGGAAGGCAGATTTTAGGTCAATATAAAGAGTAAGTTTTGAACTGTGAAAATTGCCTAAAAATTAAACAGGCTGTCCCAGGAGGCAGTGTTCAAGCAGAATCTAGGCGACCTCTTGCAAGAAATGTCTTTAAAAGACTTAAGAATAAATGTGGTGGGGAGGAGGCTAGTATTTTTTCTGACCTCTAATAGTGCATAATTTTACTAGTTTTGTAGGTAGTCTTTAGCACCTGTTTATCTAAATATGTTCATTTATGCCATTGTAACTCCATCCAGGCATTCCTAGTTAACCAACTTCTCCCTACAGCTCTTATGCTAGATGAGCCCTGAAACTGGTCCCTGCATTAACAGGAAACATACATGAAGTTTCCTGGCTGTTACAGGTGTTCACATGAAATTCAAATATCCTTTGTGCTAGTCCTCAAGGTTGCTTTCCAATCAACTTTGCCCTGTTTTGCACCTTTATCCCTTGAGGCTCTTTCCGAACTTGGCCTTTATTTTTCAGTAAGTTGGTCCTCCAGGTTCTTGCTTTCCCCCAGATTGCTGACTCACTGCTCTGATCTTTGATTTACATGAGCTTTTTGGACTCCAAATTTCCTACATCATTTGCAGCATTTAAACATATGGGATCTAAAAACAAAGTGCCTGTTTCAATCCAGGTTGCTCTGCCACTTACCAGCTCTGTGGCCCTGGACAAGATAGCTGTCCTCTTAGGACTTCAGTTCCTTCCTTTGAAAGGTAGAGACCAAAAGTTAACACCTACATAATTAGGTTGTTGTGAGGATTAAATAAAGTACGTGAAAGGCCAACCACATCAGTGATTTCTGAAGGCATCAGAAGCACTCTAGGAAATGTTGGAGTGACAGTTAATAGAGATCTCTTTGGGTTGCTACTGCATTACTCCTTTAACCTCAACTGCTTGTAGATGGTCTTCTTGCCATTCCTTGCAGACATCTCAGTAGCTGACTGGGTCCCCAGCACTATTTTTGTATTACCTGCACTTTGAAACTCACCCAAAAGAAAATTAAACTGGCTTATAGTAAGACAGATATAGGATAGATACCCTACACATATCTTTTCCCTTTCCCTGTTAGATGACATCCATGTGACTGTATTTCTGAGATGCAATATAGCAGAGTAGGGATAGAGGTAGGCTCTGGAGTTGGAGTGCCTTAATTTATTTATTGGGTTAGCCAAAAAGACCATTTAGTTTTTTTTCCATAAAGTAAAAGACACATTTTTTTATTTTCAGCTATAACTTTATTGATTTGGATATTTTCAGTATGTCAGCTATCTCCCACATGGTATAACATTGATTGTTCTAATTAATGTCTCAGTTTGATCACTAGCAACTTCAACTGGTCTACCCCACTGTGGAACATCGTCCCCCCAGAAATCTCCAGCACGAAACTTTGCAAACCACTTTTGACATGTTCGATCAGTCACAACACCTTCTTCATACACTGTACAAATCTTTTTCTGTATTTCAGTTGCATTTTTATCTTTCTTGAAATAATAAAGTATAATATGCCAAAAATGTGGCTTATTTTCTTCCATCATCAATATTAAAATGGCTACACAAAAAATCACCAATTTTAGTAATTTATTAAAATGCACATTGATATCACAGCTGTCACAATACAATCTAACAAAATTATTTTCAATGAAGTTAAAGACAACTGAGTGCTACTAGAGTCATCTTATGGGAAAAAAACAAATGAACTTTTTGGCCAACTCAATATTTTTAAAGGTTTTATTTTTATTTTTGGAGAGGGGGACGGGAGGGAGAAAGACAGACAGACACGTTGATGTACAAGAGACTCATTCTCACAGGCTCCCAACTTGGGTTCTGACCCACAACCTAGGCAAGTACCATGACTTAGGATTAAAGAGGGACATTTTGATTCATAGGATGACACCCAATCCACTGAGCCACACCAATCAGGGCAGAGTATCTTAATTTAAACCACACCTTTACCACTTACAGGCCATGTGAGCCTGAGAAAGCTTCCATTCCAATTCTTTTTGTGCCTCAGCTACCCCAAATCTAAACTTGAGATGGAAGTAACAACACCTACTTCATAGAGTCTATGTGTGGATTATGTGAATTAATATACCTTAACAATATGTTCCTGACTCATAGCAGATATTCAATTGATGTTAATTATTATTACTTCCCCCTGTACAAAGGAGATATGTCACACTCCAGTAAATAATAGTGATTCTCAGTAGGATCAACCTAAAAAAATAAACCAGTTCGAGAGGCAAAGCATTTATTTGGAATCAAAGGATTGCAATTTGGGGAGCATAGAGTCAGGCAGAAACCAAAATAGTTTCCTGATTACAGGATGAAAGCAATGGGTTTTTATGAGAAAAGGGAAAGAAATAATTCCATGAAAAGAAGAAAAAATTCTATTGGTGTTGACAAGCTGTGCTACTCATGTCTATACGTGATTGGCCAATTCTATCTTCAGATAGAAAGTGCATAATCATCAGTCCTTGTAATCAGGACGTCCACTTTCCTGCTGACTTTACAGGTAATTATTTGTAAAACAATTGTGGCATGGCCCAGTCCAAAGGCTTGTCTCAGTCCAAAAAGATGAGCAAGGCAGTTCCTCTGGAATCACTGCTTCAGCTCCATTTTAAAATGGTTCCACTTATATCAACTTGCACACAGATTTGGAGAAAATATTGGACAATCCAGGGGAAAAAAGTAAGTATATTTTGAATTCTTTCTCTTCAGGTGTTTGAATAAAACTATCATACATGCATACAAGAATCACTGACCTACTCAGTTTCTGACCTAGAATTTTCCATACTCTTTATTTTGTCAATCATAGCTTTTAACCTGTCTCTGTATTTTGTTACTGTCACACATAAGTCCTGATACTAAGCTTCTCTAGAGTGTCACAGGGGATGTAACCTACAACCTCTAAGAGCCCTGAGCAGGCATCACATTCACATAGCAATATTAAATTCCAAATACATAGACCCCCAAACCTAGTGATGCTTATACTTGTGTCTAGGGAAGAGAGAAGCACCTCAAGGTGCCCACTAAGCATTAGGAGTATTAGCTCAAAATAGTCCAAACTAAGGAAGATGAGATAGAGACAGACAGGAGGTAATCCATCTGGAGAAGAGGATGGAACTCACTACAAAATTCTATGGAAATTAGAAATAAATACACTGTGGTTTTACAAACAATTTTTGCTGAGGAAAAATTAAGGGGGGCTAGCATCAGAAGAAAAAAAAGAGGGCTTACTGAAGATATTTTTAAGAGTAATATGGAGTTCTCAAACAGGTTTGGAAATACCCCATGTTTCTTATCTAGGGGTAGCCTGGGAGTGTAGGCAGGTAAGGATTGACAACTCACAGGTTCTGTTCCTGCATCTGTTGTGCCTTTGATATGTGACTCTGGGACAGTTTCTCACCCTCTCAGTGCCACTTATATTCACCATTTCTAAATTATGAAAAACCACCCTTGACCCTCAAATCTGGTTAAGAAAACAGAAGGAATTGTATCAGGGCCTGCCTTTGGGATCCATAGTACAGATATACAAAGAAGTTTCCCAGTCTTCATGCCATAGGCTTGTATATAAGTTGGACTCCAGCCAGAATCCAAAACAATGACTTATTTGCTAATTATATGCTTCCTTCCAACAAGCTGTTTTGTAAGGGCAGAATATAAGAAATAATTAGGAGGCCAGGGTTTGGAATCAGGTCCTAGCTCTCACACTAATTTGTATAACCTTGGGCAAGTTAATTATTCCTGTGCTGACTTCATTTTTTTCAGCTGTGAAATGGGTACAAAAATACAGTACATACTTCACTGGGTTTTTGTGAAGATTGAGGTAAAGTATATGAAGCACTTAGCTCAGTGCTTGGCACACAGTACATGCTAAATAAATATGACCTATCATTATAATTTAGCCTCACTATTCCACATTTAGGTGCATCAGGGAAAATAAAGGGAGATGGAGAAAGGGACTAATACAAAGAAAGGCATTGCAAGAGTTGTTGGTGGCAGTGAGGGCTCAGTGCCATTGAGGTACCAGTGTAGGTTAGGCAGGCATGCAAGTTAATAAAATAAAGGTGTACCTAAGGAAGGGAAAAGGCACTAACAGAAGCAACTAAGTCTGGGACTGGTTTTATGTAAATCAGAGTAAAAGAGGACTTGGGGCATCAGCTCTGACCATGTTAGCCAGAGTCATAGCTAGAGCTACATTCCTTGAGAGAAGACCCACTGTAAAGGGGATATGGGTGGCTAAAGAAAATAAAAGTCAAGGCAGGAGGATGGGGAAAAATATATGCAGGCCTTGGCTTCCCAGGTTAGAGGGCTGTGTCTTCATTCACATGTGCAAGGCCTTCTTATATGCTGAGGACAGCAATATATTCCCAGAGGCTATCTTGCTTCTGTGAACCCCTCAGCCAGATCATCATTCATTATCCTCTCCACTCATTTAATTAGCATTTACTGAAAATCTACTATGTACCATGTATTGTGATAGGACCTAAATATACAAAGAGAAAAGAAAGGATAAAAAAGACTTCAGTAACCACCTATTTTGTGCACTCCAGACAAGGGCCTACTTTGTTACCCTACCTTTACCCTGCCCCAAACTCTGATAGGTAGCCAGTGTTTCCATTGTGGAATCACCCACAGAACAACTGAGAATTCGTCCTGTGAATCCTGGAATTTGCTTACATAAGCATCCGGCTTGATTCTGAACATTACTTCCTTACAAATGACAGTTTTCCCCTATTCAGTTCTCTGACTCACCTCTCACAATGTTCTTTCCAGAGAAGACATCTCCCAGGTCAGGGGGTTTCACAATTATGTTTCAAAGACTGCTAATATTCCTCAAAGAGGTCATAATGTTTCTGAAAGCATTCATTTGAACTACAATAATTATATTTTAAAATTCATTAAAAACATAGTAAGATCATAACAAACTCAAATGGAAGAGGTAATAAATTATAATATATTAGAAACTATTACACTATTAATTTGTGTTACCAGGAGAATTATTTTTTGGTGTAGACCTTGACTGACAGCTATTCCTACCATTTTTATTGAATTCAAGAGTCCCCAGAGATTGCAAGTTAAGCTATCCCAAAATATTCTTTATATTTGCCATTTATGCATGTGAAGTAGGCATGTCTGTACGTTGTGCAACCAAAACCTCATAGAAAAAATAAATTAGATTCTGAAGTTGGACATAAGAATATAATCGTCACCCAGAGCCTATTTCAAAGGTTTGTATTTATCAAAACTTAATTCAGGTACTGATTATAACCTAAGTCAATGGCTTAAATTTGAAATTAAAATATGCTAACATATGTTTATATATTAGAGCTTTTTTTAAGATTCCACTTGATGAAAATAAAACCTACTGTGAAAAATAAAATGTATAAACCACTGTCCTAAGTAAATTCTGAGCTTCCCACAAAGTTTAGTGGGACAAAGTCAATTGTAAAGCAAAGCAAACACATGGCAAGAATATGACCAGAAACTTCTAAAATGGGGCCACTAATGTCAGGGGGCTCTAAATTGGAGTCAGGAGGCCACTACAGTACTCATACTTACCCAAACCCATACATAAATGAGAATTGAACTTTTGGACTTTTGTGCTTGCCATAGAAGCCCATCCTGGAACTTGTCTCCCTGTTTCCATGTCGATGCCTATCTCAGAGCCTCACCACCTGAACCTTACCAAACCTTTGTGAACTACTTATCAGGCTATATTAGACTCCAATAGGAAAAGTTTCCTTTGTGGGTTTAGTAAGCTACGGCTTTCTTTTTCTTCCCTGGAGCACATTTCAGGTTTTTTCCTGAATCTGTGACTTTCAGGTTAAAATCCTAATAAGACCCCAAATAAACTTTTGTTGTATTTTGCAGCATCACTTTTTTCATGTTAAACAATGGGCACCTGTGTTTCCACATTAATCCATCCCTTCAAGAAACTGGAAGATATTTTCATAGAGCTTTCCACTGCTGTTAAGGCTCTTTAGCCTGACAACATTCTTGTCATACATAGTATACATTTTCAGGATCCATGACACTCTTCTCTCTGCCCACTGCAACTAACATTGACTCTGTTCTCCTCTTACGATGAGTACAACTACTCTCCTTTGAAACAGTAAATGGCTCAGAAGATTATAAAGTACAGATTACCCTATATTCCCTGGATTCCTAGACTAAGTGCCTAGGAAACTGGAAAGAATACAAACCAAAGTGTTTTATATCTGAGAAGTTACCACCCATTTGTTATGCTTCACTCAGTATCCTTTAATCTTTCCCACTAAAATCATAATCTGCCCATCTCACTCTGGTAGGATCCTCAGAGTTCTTCAAACTAAGATCCAACAATTTTGATACAACTTATTTTAGTAGTGTAACTTGTCAATAGTGGCTTTTTCTTGCCAATCCAGTTTCCTGGGCACTCAATCTGGTCCACTGGTAGTCTGTTTGAATGGTCCTTTAGGCTTCTTTATTCCTGTTCCTGACTGGCTTGATTGAGCCCTCCCTCTCTGGCTCAATTGTACCCTCTTTTCAGCTCTGGCTCCTGCCTTCCTCAATCCACTTCTTTTTTCCTTCCATGCTTTCTCAGCAATTGCCCTAGCCCATCTCCTTTTCTTTTCTCTCCTCTTTTAGCACCAGGCTTCCCAGTGTACCTTGACCATCCACCTCTCCAATGATCATACCTGCTGTAGTTCACACCAGGTGATATTTGGTTTTGCTTTGTGATCATCTGGTGGGATGAAGATGATTCCATCTTTTTATAAAAATTGTAAATGTTGGTGCTGCAGGTACTTTTTAAAAAACAACAATTCACACCGCCTGTTTTCTTAATTCTGTAAACATACACCAATAAAATTGGTGAAGAGAGGAATAAAAAAACATAATATAGTTAACAATTCAAATAAATCCCTCTGAGCCTGAGGCCTTTCAAACATAATTTATTTTACCAGTCAGCATGTAGTCATGTGCCTCCACTCTCTGGTTTTTTGCTAACGTTCCTTTCTGTGCCTTATTTATATTCTAAAAGCCTGATTATCATTTAAATCACACCTAAAAGCAACTGATTGTGTTCTATTTGAAGCACAGCTGAAAAGAGGAGTGGGCATTTTCTGGGGCAAATCCCACTGAGTTCACCTCCTTGCCTTTCCCCTCCTCAAATGCATTTATCCAAATAAAATCACATTAAGGTGAACTTCAAACACATTCTTGAGGGGCAGGGCAGACTAAAAAACATCCAGCCTGAAGGGCTTGTGTAGAAATTGGAAGACAAACATCCTTTGGGTGGAGTCAGTGGTTTGGGGAATGAGGTTTCAGGTGCAGATGTTCTGTATATAATCCTCAACTACGGAGTTCTCATTTTCTCCATCATCCCACAGCCCACTGTTTCCTCAGGGAGCAGTCCACTGTTCCCTCAGGGAGCAGTCCACTGTTCTGTCCATTTAGCAGAAAAGAAATCTATAGTTGTGGAACTTCAGTGAATTAAGAGCCCCAATAAATTATGGCACATCTATATAATGAAATCTAAGCTGATATTAAAAGACTAAGGTAAATCCATTTCTGCTGATGTAAAAAAAATTCCAGGAAAATATTGCAAAAAGTAAAAAGGGGAAGCAGTTTGTATATGTATCTATATCATAATGCAATTTATGTTTTAAAACCCTGAGGACTATATATGGTATGTGAATATAAAGGTGTTAAAGGGGTTTGGGGGTTGGTGGAGGTGGGCAAGGGAGGATAAATAGGGGCAGAAAGAGACTTTGCTTTGGATGATGGGTGCATGATGCAGTGTGCAGATGATGTTTTGTTGAGTTGAAACTTTTATGGTTCTGTGAGCCATTGTCACCCCAATAAATGTAATTAAAAAATTTTTAAAGAGAAAAGAAAGAAGTGAAGATAAGGCTGGTAGGATACACGCTATTAATGTTTTCTACCTCTGGAAAAGGAAGTTGACAGGTGCTGATGGAGACTTTCCTCTCTCATTGTATATGCTTTGGGAAATTTTAATAATGAATAAGGATTATTTTTGTAACATACACAAGGATTTTTAAAAGTAAAATTATTTCAGAATGGGAAATGAGACCAGTGTGATCCTCATAAGCCTTCCCTTCAATTCTCTATTGTCGTCATCCACCAATATAAATTCAGAACATCTCGGGCTACAGAGGGCAAATTCAGATCCTGAAAGAGTCCAGGGTCTCTCACATGCTTTCCTTTTAGCCTAGAATATCTTCCTTCTTCTCCTTTCCCTTTTTGTACATAGTTAATTTCTTTTTGTCTTGCTGTTTCTGCTAAGATGTCACTTTATACAGAAAGATACCCTCACACTCTATTCCATGTCATTTTCCTCCATTCCCCCTCCTATTCTGCCCAGAAAGCAGGGCTAAATCAAGGACTAAGATAAGTGGAATGTCAGTCTAATTAAATTTCCAGTGAAAAGGGAAATGATAAGTTCAAGACACTATAGAGAAGGGTTACACCTCTAAGCTTAGTTGCCACTAAATACCTTGTCTTAATAGACACATATTGAGGTTCCAGAGAACCTTGACTTCCACTATCACACCACCTACCATTCAGCATCGTGATTGTCTGTTTGTTTGCCTGTATCTCTCGCTAAAATGCAATTTCTGCGTGACCATAAGGGAAGACTGCTTGTTCATCTCATTCTTCACTGTAACTCAGAACTAGCACAGTAGATACAAAATATTTGTCTTAGCTTGAGATGCTATAAGAAAATGCTACATAAACTGGGTGGCTTAAATAACAAATACTTATATTTCACAGTTCTGGAGGTTGGAAGTCCAACATCATCGTGCCAGTGGGGTTTGGTCCTTGATGAGGGCCCTCTTCTGAGTGGCAGAAGGCTGACTTCTCACATGGTGGAAAGGAAGCAAACTATTTCTCCAGCCTCTTCTTATAAGAACACTAATCCCATTCATGAAGGCTCCACCCTTACAACTTACAACCTAATTATTGACCAAAAGCCCCAGATCCTATTAAGATCACATTGAGATTTGTGTTTCAACATATGAATTTCAAGGGGACAGAAACACTTAGTCCATAGCAATATTTATACACGGGATAGATGTAAACATCACAAAGGTCAGAGACTTACTTAGGAGAAATGAGTTTGAAGATAGAAAAATGTTGTATCTTTACTCTAGGGACTGTAGATTCTCATAATCATAGCACTGAAAAAAACAAGAGGAACAGCTTTTAGTGGGAAAAATGTAAAGCAGCTTCTCCCTGATTAGATGATTCCCTTGACATAGGACAGGGTTTATCAACTGGACACTACAGACATTTTGGGCTGGATAATTCTTTGTTGTAGGGGGTGTGATGTACACTATAGGATGTTTGTTTAGCAAGATCCCTCCCCTCTACCCACTAGCTGCCAGTAACACAACTCCCCAAGTTGTAACAACCAAAGTCTTGCCAAATGTTGCCTAGGAGGTAAAAATCACTGACATAGGGTTTCCATGGATATAATACAGCAGTGCCGTGTAAAAGAGGCAATGCTTTCATGCTCATATACAGCCCCCCTTTGACCCATGGTTTGATTCTTACACACGGAAATGCCCAAATGAGCGATTATAATCACTGGGTAGGTAGGGGCTTGGAGCAATAGTTTTATCTTAACTAAGTGACACAAGGGTTAATGTGTAGTCAACCTTTACTAAGCATTCCCAGGTTTGAGACTCAGTTCCAATTATTCTCAAGTGATTCTGAAGGTTCATGACACATAGTCATTTGTCAGTGTGCTGGGGCATGAAATTGTACCATGTACTCGCTGTGGCTGGTGCATGGAGGTGAGTCACTTAGCTAGTAAGTGAACCTAGCTGATCACCCAACACAGACATTATTTTCTTTTTCTTTAAGCACCTGCATCTTAACACGGCTTTGCTCTTTTCTATTGGAAATGGAGGATATAGTAATTTTTAGGAATTGGGTAGGGGCAGGGAGGAGGTAGACTTTTTTATTAAAAGGCTGTACAAAGAATTTCAATTTGCAAGTAATGGTGATGAAAATGATGTAAGAGTATGGTGGCTTATATTATTGGTAGAATTTAAGAGCTTTATGAATTATTTTAGACATATATTGATAGGATTGTTAAAGACCCAAAGGGTTTCCTTAAAATTTTCAGTCACTTGTGATCAAGATGGAGGCATAGATAGAAATGCTTTGCCTCCTTGCACAACCATAAGAAGGATCACAACTAATTTCAAAACAAAAAACACCCAGAACTGCAAGAAAATTGAACTGTATGGAAGTCTAACAACCAAGGATTTAAAGAAGCCATATGCATCCAGATGGGTGGGAGGGGCGGAGATGGGGAGTCAGGGTGGAGAGGATGCAGTGTGGTGGCAGCAAGCTGGCAGTAGTGAGGCAGCCAGCACAATGTGCAATTCCTCATTCAGCTATGGTGGATAAAAATCAGGGAGACACCTTGTGAACAAGAAATCCCAGCAACAGAACAGACCACACAGCCCAGGGTTCCAGTGCCAAGAAAATAAAGCCTCATAACTTCTGGCTATAAAACCCAGTGGGGGTTGGGACAGCAGAAGAAATTGCCAGTTTCTCAGGACAGCCCAGAATGTATGCAAACCCACCCACTCTGGGAACCACAGCCAGGACAGCAGCTGGAGGGGCACCAGTCACATATGGAAAGTGGGTAAAGTGACTGGAAATGGGGTGAGTGCCAGGAAAGCCCCCAGAAGTCACCCAGCAGCAGCATTGTTCCATCTTTGACCCCTCCCGCACACACAGGACCACAAAGCAGTGAAGCAGTCTGCCTGCCCTGGAAAATATCCAAGGCTCCACCCCATTCAACTTAACAGGTGTGATAAGACAGGGATTCAAAGTGGCTCTACATAGTACACAGACACAGGGAGGCTGTCAAATTGAGGAGACAAAGACATATGGCCCAAATGAAAGAACAGAATAGAACACCGGAAAAAGAATTAAGTGATGCAAAGATAGGCAACTTATCAGACAAAGAGTTCAAAACATCAGTGGTTGGTCAGAATGCTCAGAGATCTCATTGAGTATGGCAAAAGCATAAGGGAAGAAATAAAGGCTGCACTAAGTGAAATAAAGAAAAATCCACAGGTAACCAACAGTGAAGGGAAGGAAGCTGGGATTCAAATCAACTATTTGGAACATGAGGAAGAAATAAACATTCAATCAGAACAAAATGAAGAAATAAGAATTTAAAAAGAGGAGACTTTAAGAAGACTCTGGGACATCTCCAAAGGGGCCAACATCTGAATCATAGAGATACCAGAATGAGAAGAGGAACAGCAAGAAATTGAGAACTTACTTGAAAAAATAACGAAAGAAAACTTCTCTAATTTGGCACAGGAAATAGGTATACAAGTCCAGAAAACACAGAGAGTCCCAAACAAATTGGACCCAAAGAGAGAAAAACCAAGATACATCATAATTAAAATGCCAAAGGTTAAAGATAAAGAGAGAATTTTAAAAGCAGTGAGATAAAGGCAGAGAGTTACCTACAAAGGAGTTCCCATGAGATTATAAGATCTCAAGACATAAACCTCAAGCACTTCAAGGATGTCCTAAAATTTAGAAGTCTCAGATGTGCCCTTTACTCTCTACACCCCAATCAAATTTCAAGCAGCTGGATGACCGCTTGTGTCCTTAATGCCACCAAACCCTCTTCCTTATGGTAATAAACAAATATATTCTCTATGTGTTATTTGGATTATGTAACTCCCATATTCTTAAGCATGTAGTACACCACCCCTATAGTATGTCAAATCCACACAATGATCTTGTTTGTGAGTGAAAATTTAGGCTCAGCACAAAAAGTCTACAGTCCTTGATTTTCCATCTCTCATTTTTCTGAACATTCTCACTCAGTTCTTCACTGTGGTCTCCTTTGCCTAAACCTAGATTCTTTCCTGTAGTCTCAACATCGTCTGTCTTGCCAGGAGAAGTCCAATTAAAGAGCCCTGTTTACTTCCTTTCTGCCATATCATATTACTTCTTGCCTTACACATTCTACTAAAGACTTACTACCATGAAAATGCCATGAAGTATAAACTAAAAGAACATAATTTGTGGAATCAGACAGATCTAGGGATGAATCCATCTCTGCTACTTCCCAAACATGTGAGATTGAGCAAGTTACTTCATTCATCTCTACAATCCTCAATAGATTTGTTGTAAGGATTATTAAAACTGAATTTATCACCTGATCTCCCCCTCCACTCACACACACTTGTCACTTCAAACTGGATTTACTTTTCATTTTTCTCATCATCCTTATTTCAGTCAGTGAAATTTAGTCAATGAGCTTATTCCAGAAACCTCCATCACAAAGTCCTATCTATGACCTTTTATCTCTTGTATATACTCTCATCCTTCCATCCACCCCATTACCATTCTTCCTTCATATCTTGCCTAGACCACTACATTAGCCTTCTAACTGCCTTCCTCCTTTCACTCTCCATTTCCCCCATTAATTCTCCTCACAGCCCCTAAGGTGATCTTTTAAAAATGGTTAATTAGATTTAATTGTGTTTATTAACTGTTTAAACACTTCAAATGGCTTCTACTTGAATTTAGGATACAAACCACATTTTGTATCATAACCTTCAGGAGCATCTATAATTTATCCCCAGACTATCTCTTTCTGGCCACATTTCCTACCACTTCTCTATATCTCACACCAGTAACTCCTCATTCTTGAATTGTAAGTGGTCTCCCTGCATCCACTCTTACCCATTTCAACCCATTCTTCAAACAGCAGAGTACCTAAGAATGCATTAAAGGATGTGGAGGGAAGATATTTCTACATCAACCAATTCTATCTCTAAAATATACCTTGAGTTCATTCACTTCTTTCCATTTTCACCCTGGTTCAAGTCATCATTATCCTTCACAAGAATTTCTCCAATACATTTTTAACAGGTTTTCCCACTGCTTGATCCAACCCATCCAAATAATTCTCCGTATAGTAATTAGGATGATATTTTCATAAGTTCAATGTGATCATCTGTCTCCCCTATTTAAGATCTCCTAGTAGCTTACCATTGACTTCAAATGATCAGTACAACTTAATAATTAATGAATTGGGCTCTGAAGAAAAAGTGGCTGGATTATTGGCTATAGAATCTTGGAAAAATAACCTTCCTGAAACTCAGTTTACTCACCCACAAAAAGGAATAAGGTTATTGGTGAAACTTACATGTAACACACATTCAGTAAAAATAATGTGTTATTATTGTTGTTAAAAATTCAATATATTTAGCCCTGGTGGGTGTGGCTCAGTGGATTGAGCACTGACCTGTGAACCTAAGGGTTGCTGGTTCAATTCCCAGTCAGGGCACATACCTGGTTTGTGGGCCAGATCCCCAGTTGGGGATGTGTGAGTGGCAACCACATATTAATGTTTTCTCCCTCTCTTTCTCCCTCCTTTCCCCTCTCTAAAAGTAAATAAACATATTTTTATATTGAAATATATTATATATTTCAATAATTTGGGGGGCACATGGAGAACAGACACCCCCAGAGGCCACACAAAAACTCTTTTAAAAGAAGAGCTAAGGCAAAACTCAAGACTGGACAGAGTGGAGAGTTTGGGCCCAAGACTCCAGAGAGAGCAGCAGACTAGGGACTGGACCACCAGGAGCTGAATGCCTGAGATTTGCTGCAGCCAGGGAGGTCCCCTCACAGACAGATGTCCCCTCACAGACAACCCCCACCTTCCATACTGCAGGCTCTGCAGGTCAGTGAGGCCTGGCTCAGGAGCACCCTGCTGGGTGTGCTTCCACAGGGGAAGAAGGAAAAGCTTTGAAAGGGCCTTTACCTGACACTGTGAGCTATACTGTTCCTCAGGCCCTGATACACTAAAATCAGCAGATCAGAGAGATTATAGACAGAAAGGTGGAAGAGGTACTGGCAGTCCTCTTGGTCATCAAACAAACCACTCCTGGACATTGGGCTGATGGAAAGTCAACAGGGAAGAACAGTGGGAACTAGCCAAATCTGAAGGAGACAGCACAGACTGTGGATCACTTGTAGTCTTGAACAGGCTGCCTAGGGCCAGACTAAGACACCATCTGACATTACCAGGGATATATACTGAAAGAGAAGACAGTGGCAAACACTGGACTCTGCTGAGACAAATCCCACCACAGTCTTCTTCATGATTTGTGCTATTCTCTCCTGCATAGCTTTTTAAAATTCATTTCTTGTCCTTCAAGTTTGTATCTATTATTTCACTAGATTTTATATTTTAGTTTATTACAAATCTGATATTTTGCTCCTCCCTTCTCTTACTCCATTTTATGTTCTCCTTCCTCTTCTTATTTTTGTTTTAAATTTTATAATTTCTCTTGCTAAGACTTATTTCTATTCTGTACTCTTACAATTTCTCCCCCTCCAGCATCTCAGAACCATTTTTCTTGTCATTAATCAGCCCACATTATTTTTACCATTCTTAAAATACCTTTATTCTCTCTCCACCTTTATCAGTCTTTATGTGTTAGTTGTTGATAGTAGTTGTTTTGCATTTCTTCTATTTTATTTCTAGATCTTCACCATTTTTGTATTTCAGATCTCAAATTTTACCATTCTCCTCTCCTATTCCATTTTGTCTTCCTCCTGCCCTTTCTTTTTTCTGTTTTAAATTTTAATTTTTCTCTGTCTTACTGGTTTTTATTCCTCAGTCTTAGTATTCTTTCTCCCTCTATTATCTCAAAATCACTTTTCTTTCCTCTAGACATCTCATAAGCTTCTCTTTCCTTCTTTTTTCCTTCTTACTCTCACTCCACCTTACATTAATCTTTGCTCATATGTTGTTGATATTGCTGTGATGGATTTTTACTCCAATGTGGTTCCTACTTTTCTCAATAAATTTTTAAAAATTTTTGTTTAAGCCTAATGCTATATGCTTCCTTTCTTTTATTCCATTCTGCCTTCTTCCATCCCTTTTCTACTTATGACGTACAGTTTATTTTCTTTCCCTCTTTGCCTTGTTTCTATTCCCTTTTATTATTTTTATTATTACTTTTATTACTTTTATTATTTCTCCTCCCTCTACCCTCTTAAAATCATTTTTTTCAGTCATGTCATATTCATTTTTCCTTTCTTATAATAGTCTTAATCTCTTTACACCTTTATTTATATTTTCTCATTTGCTGTTGATAATGTGGTTGTGGGTAGGGGATATTTTTGCCACTGAGGGTTTGTTTCTTGGGTTATTTGGTTTTGTTTAGGCAGCAGCTGTACATAGTGGGTGCTGGTGGGTGGTATGACTCTCAGTCAGCCAGCCAGAAGAAGGACCCAACAAAAAATGGCCCAACAACAACCAAAACCCAATTACAAAGAGACAGCCCACATAAATGGCATAAAGGGCATCCTGAGTGAATACAACTCAGAAGATCAAGGAGATAGCACCACTAAATCCCACAGGTCTCCTACCACAGAAGGTCACACCACAAAGTCAGGGAGTCAAAGCTGATCAATCTAATATTCAGAAATAAAAAACAAAAAGAGTCACCTAAAATGGAGAGACAAAGAAAATATCTCCAATTGAAAGGAAAGTAGAAATCCCAAGAAAGAGTGCTAAATTAAAATGAGGGAAACAAACAATCAGACAGTGAGTTCAAAATAATGGTTATCAGGATTTTCAAGGAGCTCAGTGAGAACTACAAGGAACTCCATGGAAACTACAAGAAATTTACTGCAAACTACACCAGCATGAAAAAAGACACAGAAACTATCAATAAGAGCCAGAAGGAAATGAAGAATACAATATCTAAAATGAAGAATAAATTAGAAGGAATTAAAAGCAGGCTAGATGAAGCAGAGGACCAAATCAGAGACCTGGAGGACAAGGTAGGAAAGAACTCCCAGACAGAGCAACAAAATGAAAAAAAGACCCAAAAAGAAGGAAGAGAGTTTAAGGGAGCTGCAGGACAACACATACATAATAATATTCATATAATAGGGATACCAGAAGGAAAAGGAGAGGAACAAGGATAGAAAACCTGTTTGAAAAAGCAATGACAGAAAACTTCCCTAACTTGATGAGGGACAAAGTCATGCAAGTTCAGGAAGCCCAGAGAGTCCCCATCAAGATGAACCCAAAGAGGCCCACTCCAAGATACATCATAATTAAAACAGCAAAATTGAAAGACAAAGAGAATCTTAAAGGTAGCAAGGGAGAAACAGCTAATAACATACCAGTGAGGTCCAATAAGGCTATCAGCTTATTTCTCAACAGAAAACTGCAAGCCAAAAGGGAATGACAAGAAATATTCCAAGTAATGAAAAGTAAAGGCAGGCAACCAAGACTACTCTACTCAGTAAGGCTCTCATTTAAAATACAAGGCAAAATAAGGAGTTTCCCAGACAAAAAAAAAAGAATAACACAATACATCTCCACCAAACCAGTATTGCAAGAAATGTTAAAGGGACTGCATTAAGAAGATGAAAAAAAGAGAGAGTGAGAGAGAGGAATACAGGTACAAAGTGAAAAATAGCAATTAACAAGTACCTATCTAAAATAACCTCAAATGTAAATGGATTAAAAGCTCCAATCAAAAAGTATACGGTATCTGAGGTGATAAGAAAACATGACCTGCATATATGCTGTCTATAAGACACCCACCTGAAAATGAAAGATCTACACAGACTAAAATGTAGGGATAAAAAAAGTATTCCAAGTAAATGGGCATGAATAAAAAGCTGGGGTAGCAACACTTATATCAGACAAAATAAACTTCAAAACAAAGGCTATAACAAGAGACAAAGAAGGTCACTACATAATACTTAAGGGAATTGCCCAACAAGAGGATATAAGCCTTGGAAACATATATGCACCCAACATAGGAGCATCCAAGTATATAAGGAAAATCTTGGAGGACTTTAAGAAAGATATTGACAGCAATACACTCATAGTAGGGGATTTTAACACCCCACTGTCAACAATGGATAGATCTTCCAAGCAAAGAATCAACAAGGATATTCTGACATTGAACAGCACTCTAGATCAAATGGATGTAATTGATATTTACAGAACAATTCACCCCAAAGAAGCAAAATATACATTCTTTTCAAACATACATGGATCATTTTCAAAGATAGACTACATGGTAGGACATAAAACAAGCATTAACAATTCCAGAAAATTTAAATCATATCAAGCATATGCTCAGATCACAATGGCTTGAAACTAAAAACCAACCTCAAAGAAAAAAATTCAAAAATATGCAAATACATGGACATAAAATAACATGTTATTAAATGATAAACTAGTTAACAATGAGATCAAGGAATAAATCAAAAAATCTGGAAATAAATTAAAATGAACACATAATAATCCAAAACCTATGGGACACAGTAAAGGCAATGTGAAAGCGAAGTTCAAGGCAATACAGGCCTAGCTGAAAAAGACAGAAAGTTCTCCAACCTAACCCTACATCTACAAGAATTAGAGGAACAAGAAACAAAGCCCAGAGAAAGTAGAAGGAAGGAAATAATCAAGTTCAGAGTAGAATTAAATGACATAGAGACTAAAAAAAAACCCCTACAATTCAAGGATCACTGAATCCAGGACCTGTTCCTTGAAAACATAAACAAAACTGACAAACCTTTAGTCACATTCATCAGGAAAAAACGACAGAAGACCCAAATGAATAAAATCAGAAATGAAAGAGAAGAAAAATCCAATACCACAAAAATACAGGAGGACTTCCAGCCAAGATGGAGGCATAGGTAGACACACTGTGCCTCCTCGCACAACCAATTTAGAAACAAAAAAACAACCAGAACTGACAGAAAATTGAACTGTATGGAAGTCGGACAACCAAGGAGTTAAAATACACACATTCATCCAGACCGGCAGGAAGGGCGGAGTCAGGCAGCCGGGTGGAGAGGGATCACGGCAAAAAAAGCAGTGGCACCGGGTGTGCAAGACCGCAGCAGGCAGAACCTGGGAGCACAGGCGGGGGCTGGCAGACTCAGTGAGGCAGCAATTGTGAAGCATGGTGGCTGGCTGACTGGACAGTCCCACATTCACATACAGATAAACCAGGCAAAAATAGACCATGCAACCCAGGGTCCCAGCACCAGAAAACAGAGCCTCAGGGCCCTGATTGAAAACACCTGTGGGGATTGAGGTGCAGGGAGAGACTTCCAGCCTCACAGGCGAGTTCATTGGAGACATCCACGGGGTCCTAGAACATGCACAAGCCCACCCACATGGGAATCAGCACCAAAAAGGCCCAGTTTGCTTGAGGGAAGCGGCAGAAGGGACTGAAATCTGACAGAGAGCGGAGCAGGCACCATTGTTCCCTCTTGGACCCTGCCCCCACAAATAGCGTCACAACCCAGCAACTGGGTTGCCCTGCCCTGGTGAACACCTCAGGCTACGCCCCTCACTACTTAACAGGCATGGCAAGACAAAAAAAATGGCGCAAACGGAAGAACAGATCAAAGCTCCACAGCAAATACAGCTAAGCGACCAGAGAGAGCCAACCTATCAGATGCACAGTTCAAAGCACTGGTGATCAGGATGCTCACAGAATTCTTGAATTTGGTCACAAATTAGATGAAAAAATGAAGGCTACTCTAAGTGAAATGAAGGAAAATGTACAGGAAACCAATAGTGAGGGGAAGGAAACTGGAACTCAGATCAATGGAGTGGACCAGAAGGAAGAAAGAAACAACCAAACAAAAAAGAAGGAAGAAACAAGAATTCAAAACACTGAGGGGCTTAGGAACCTCCAGGACATCTTTAAACGTTCCAACATCCAAATCATAGGGGTACCAGAAGGAGAAGAGGAAGAGTAACAAGTGGAAAAGTTATCTGAGCAAATAATAAAGGAGAACTTCCCCAATCTGGCAAAGGAAATAGACTTCCAGGAAGTCCAGGAAGCTCACAGAGTCCCAAAGAAGTTG
>CM052552.1:10170406-10188707 GCA_028533065.1 Trachops cirrhosus | reverse complement strand
GGACCTCCATCCCAGATTGCTCTATCCAGCAAAGCTTTCATTTAGAATGGAAGGGCAGATAAAGTGCTTCTCAGATAATGTCAAGTTAAAGGAGTTCATCATCACCAAGCCCTTATTATATGAAATGTTAAAGGGACTTATCTATGAAAAAGAAGATAAAAACTATGAACAGTAAAGTTACAACAAACTCATAACTATCAACAACCGAACCTAAAAAAACAAAAACAAAAATGAAAACAAACTAAGCAAACAACTAGAACAGGAACAGACATGGAGATCACATGGAGGGTTATCAGCAGGGGAGGGAGAGGGGAAAAGGTACAGGGAATAAGTAGCATAAATGGTAGGTAGCAAATACACCAGGGGAGGTTAAGAATAGAATGGGAAATATAGAAGCCAAAAAACTTATATGTATGACCCATGGACATGAATAAAGGGGGGGGAATGAGGGTGGGAGGGCGTGTACAGGGCAGAGGGGAATAAAGGGGGGAAATGGGACAACTATAATAGCATAATCAATAAAATATATTTTTTTAAAAAGAATACTGTGTGGACTATAAAGTAGTTCTGAAAATCTCAAATACAGATGAGATGCTGTTTTGAGGAATTAAAAAACTTATTTATATGAGCAAATAATAAATTGAGGAAATAAATGATAAAACTTCAACACTACAGTACACCTACAGAGAAATATTCATTACACGTGATATGTGTATATAAAATATATGATATATATCCTTATTAGTTGTCATAGAAACTTGTCTATTATTTAATATTGGTTGGAAAACTGGTTATACATGGTATGTAAACATGATACTGCAAAATGTGCAATTTATAGTATTGATTAAAACATATATATGTTTCCTAATATATATGTTTTATTATATATATAATTTTCTACTTTACTAATATAAATGTATAATTTTACAAGGAGAGACACCAAAATTTGTCCTGGTAACAGGTTCATAGATATGTTTAATATAGTCTTTATACTTTTCTGTATTATCTCAATGTTTTATAATGAATGTGTATTGTTTTTATAATAAGAATACAAAAAAAAAAGTTATTTCAATATTGGGCAAAATGCATGACAAAACAGGGAACAAAAATGTGAACTGATAAAAGCTCCCAAACAATAAAGGAACAACAAAAGCAGTAATTATGTGAGGTGAAGTGACAGATGTGTTAATTATCTTGATCTGAGTAATTATTCCACAATACATACTTAACAAATAATCACTCTAATATCTACAATTATATTTGTCAATTATTCTTCAGTAGTTAAAAAAATTAAAGCATTACTTTAAACAAAGAATGCATCAATGATATCCTAGAAATCTTCAATTAGTAATAACAGCATCAATATAATTAATTTCCACTTGTCATCCCTTGCGTGATAGAAACTTTTAAACCACACCCTTTCTCTGCTGTTTCAAGACAACACTTGTAAATTTATTTTCTTTTATTTCAGATAATATGCATACTAAGAGGGATATTTTCTGTCTGGTTCTCAATCCAAATGTCTCATGACTTTCTTTCTTTGTTCTTAATTAACAACATTCTTCTATTAAAACAGTAACACATTGCATATGGTAAAATTTTTCAACAAGGCAAAAAATATATTTGATAAAGTATATCCTTACCACCCAGGACACTGAGATCCTTTCCCTAGAGGCATTCACTATTAACAGTGTCTTCTATATACTTTCATATAAAAGTTGTATCTGTTGATCTATATTTGTTTTACACAAATGAAAGCATAGTATTGACACTGTTCTGCATTCTACTTTTGTACAGTTAACCATATATCTCAGAAACTTTTTTATAGGTACATATAAATCCACCACATTCTTTGAACAGCTTAACATTGTACAGAATTTATTAAAACATTTACCTGAATGCATGCATGAAGAGTATTTCTACACTTTTGTTGTTATAAACAGACCTGCAGTAAATATTCTTATGTGTGAATGTATATATATTTTAACATGTTATATCTACAAGATAAAGCCTGAGTAATATAGTTAATGAATCAACAGATATGTGCATTGTTTTAACTTGATAGATGTTCTTAAATGTCTTCCAAACTAATTCCATTATTATATCCTTCAATCAATAAAATATGAGGGTTCCTATTGGCTCACAGATTCATCTATTCTGTGTAGGTGACTATTCTTACATGTGTGAAGAAATATTTGAATCTTTAGCAATCTAAGTGAAATAATATTGTATACTTGTTTTCATTTTGATTTTTTAAATTATGGGTGAGATTAATCATCTTTTTCTATTTCTTACTTACAAGTCATATATATATTATTAGTCTGTTTGTGCACTTTGCTCATCCTTGCATTGGTTGGTCACTTTTTATTTGGAAAGACTTGGAAGGGTTCGCCCTGGCTGGTGTGGTTCAGTGGATTGAGCACTGGTCTTGGAACCAAAGGGTTGCCAAGTTAATTCCCAGTCAGGGCATGCCTGGTCTGTGGGCGAGGTCCCCAGTAGGGGGTGTGCAAGAGGCAACCACACATGGGTGTTTCTCTCCCTCTCTTTCTGCCTCCCTTCCCTTCTGTCTAAAAATAAAATAAACTCTTTAAATTTTTTTAAAAGAAACACTTGGAAGGGTTGCTTGTATCATATGAAATCTAGTTCCTTTTTTGTCATATGTGTTGTAAATGTATTTTCCATTTTCCATTTACCTTTGGACTTTTCTGGAGTGTTTTCTGTTGAGAAAATTTTTAAACTTTTCATGTCATTAAATTTATCATTATTTTTCTTTGAAGTTTCTGGTTCTGTGTCTTGCTTTAAAAAGGTTTTTTCTATTTCATGGGTATAAACATTTTGTCTACATTTTATTCTAAGAAACATTTTCCAAATCTCTCCTTTATGTTTAAATCTTTTAGCTATATGACATTTATTTTTAAGTAAGAAATAAGTTAATCCAGGTTTATCTTTCTTTCCCTCAAAATGAGTGACCAGTTGTCCTAACATCATTTATTGAACAATTGATGTTTTCCTCATTTAAAAAAATATTTTTTATCATATACTAAATTCTTATATTTACTTGGGTCTAATTCTGGACTACTTTCTGTTTTATTGCCCTGACTTTCTATTCATGTGCCAGTACCAAACAGTTTTATTTGCTGTGCCTGCATAATACTTTTTAATATCTGCTCAGGTGAGGCCCTTCTTGTTACTTTTCTTTTTCAGAAATTTTCTTTGCACATTTTGTTTTTAAGTTATAGCTGAAAAAGTTATTGCCTACCTCCTTGATTCGAGAGTGGTCAATGTTTTAGCCATATCTACTTCATCTTCTTGGTGACATAGGGAGTCCTGCCCGAGGGTTATAAGGATTATCAGACACATGACAAATACTTGAGAGTTGAGACTGAAAGCAAATTATTAGTCACATATATTCACAACCTGGAATGGAGGATAGCATGCCATGCAGGACCACACAGAGGTTGCATTCAGGAAGAGAGTGAATCAGGAGGAGCTGTGGAAGGCAGGCTTTGTAGTAAGAAGAGACTGAGATGCACCCTTGTTCCTGTGGAGGATATGGTTGGTTTGTGTAAATAATTCTGCTGGCTGGAAGGGAACTGAAACCTACATAATCAACCACTATGCCTATTCCCTGTGATAAGAAGCGTAATTTGACTAAGGTACCTTATCCATGTGATTACAATGAGGAAGGGAACTTCCAGTTAGGCCATTTGAGGACCTTCTAGTTTTTCAGAGATGTCAAGGCACACATCATATTAGGCCTTATTTTTATGCCTTACACCACAATTGATTCTTGATGCCTTGACATTAATTTAAACCTTGTTGATGACGGATAATTCTAAGTGGTAGGCGAAGTACCTCCCTAGGAAACAAAGTTGCTACTTGGGCCACATGGAAGGTTGTAAAAAAAATATATAAACATTAGAAGTGTTCCTGTTGAGGGAAAACGGACTCTTACACGATTCAGGGTGGCGGAGTAAGCCTTTTTATTTACCCGGGTGGACTCAGAGGAGAGGAACTCCAAATTCTGGGTGCGGGGGAGGGATTGGGTAGGTGGTTAAATACTCTCCTAGGAAGGCGGGAAAAGGCAGGGAGGGGCTACGCGGCACAAGCAAGGGGCAAAGAGGTGGAATGCGGAAGCTAAAGGTACAGAAGCAGAATTCGGCAGTTACCTGGGGCCTGGAACAAAGAGCCAGCAGTTATCTGGGGCCGGAATGAAGAGCCAGGAGTTATCTGGGGCCTGGGATAAAGAGCCAGCTTTATTTCTCATAACATTCCTATTCATGGTAAATGAAATATATTGAGGGACCTGTGTGGCATTGTTGTAGGGAGTGCATGTCCACAAGGGGTACAAATTTAGATTAATCAATGCCTTTAGCAAAGTCAACAACAAATATGTGATTCTTTTGACATTTTTAAAAACATAAACAGGAGTCTTTTGAGAAGCCTCATATACTTCCCAATTTAACCTCCTGCCCAGGACCTATAGAGAAGGTGGAAGTTCCATTGAATACCTTCCTTAAGAACCCAACATTGTACATTCTGAAAAGTGCAATTAGTCCTTTGGTCATTGTCAGTAATGGCTGGAGTTCCAAAGGGCATAGGGAGTGTTCTGATGAAACTTTATATTTGTAACTTTAATATATGTAGAGACATGTGTGACCTTGATTTATATTTTGGGTATCTGTGAGGCAAGAGCTTTGCAGAGTTCTTTACCCCCAAAAGGACAATTTTGAGGCAATGGCCTAATAATTTGTGAACGTATATAGATAGAGCCATTTACTGACCACAGCATTCAGTGCTACATTGACTGTCTGACATGTGACCACTTGTGCTGACCCTTGGATTCCAACCTTTATTAGGGCTATCCTGGTTAAGGGATGAAAAACAACAACTTTCCACTGAACTCTATCATATTTGTTAGTGGCAATATCATCTGTAAGGTGCACAAATTCCTAGTGTTATTTACTCAGTTGATCCTGAGGGACTCTCCAAGAAGCCAAAGAATCTGAAAGAAAGGTAACCTCCTCCAACACAATGGCATCTGGCAAGGGACTGGGGACAGGGGAAGCCACCCCTAAGGTACCTTAGGGGTGGAGAGGGCCCAGGTTTGGCTCCATCCTGTAGCAAGGAGTTCTTAGTAGCTGTGTTAACCTTGTAGGGTGCTGCTTTCATTAGCATATAGGTAGCTGGGCATATCATGTCATAGGCAAGCCCAGTACGTGGCCAGCTGTTGCCATTCCAGTTGTGACAGCAAGGCTGAAAAGGGTAGTTTATTGCATCAGAAGCCTATGGCCAGCTAATGACCATCATTGGTTGTCCAGAGACTCCAGAAGGCATGAGAGAAGATTGCCAAAGCCTCTGCAGTGAGGGAGTCTTTGAGGAGACTAACAGTACCTATTGATTTTAGTTTGGGAGGATTTCAGTCTTTTGTTGAAGAAGACCCCATTTAAGGTGGGCATATTTTCAAGTAGCAGCATCAGTGAGATAACCTAAAATTATAAATGAGAAATGTGTTGCCTGCAGAACCCAAGAAGGGCTGAAAGGTATTGGACTTGTGTTAAAATTGTGAGTGCTGAGAGAGTCATTAGCTGTTTCCTAAAGTGCTAGGAAAATGGAACAGCTCTTGGAGTACTAAATAACTTTCAGAAAAATAACAGAGGTGGTGAAGCCTTGATTTATGTGTGGAGCAGTGACCTCTCCCCTTTTTGTAAGCTCCTCTGTGAGTTTTTGCGTGTTCTTAGTGAGCATGTCGAATGAATTTCCTCAGAGGAGGATGTCATTAATGTAATGCCTTATCTGTGTTCCTAGAAAAAGGTGAATGCACTTAGAGTCTGCCCTGAAATGAGTGTATGTTATGGCCAGGCTGCTGCAGTATACCATGTGTTAACTGATAAAGGTGTATTCTGCCCTTTTAAAGGTAAAACCAAACTGCACTAAAAAGCTGTTGAAATAGACACTGAACTAAACATATTAGTTAAATATATAATAGCAAAATATTTGGCAGTTGCTTGTTAGATAGTCAGTAATTACAATAATACTGGGTGTGGGGGCCTCACGTTTTCAGTAAGTCACTGTAAGGCATCATCTATTCTTTCCAGGTTTAAGGTCAGGCCAAAATGGGATGTTAAATGGGGAAGCAGTTGAGATAATTACCTCATTCACTCACTAGGTCTTATATAATAAGTTTAAATCCTTGAAGACCTGGTTTAATTTACATTGGGCCTTATTAACTATTAACTGGTATGGTGGCTGTCCATGAGATTTCATTTTGTCAGATCAATTTGTGTTAACTACTTTATTTAATTTAAATTTATTATTCATTGAATTAGAATGCCCATGCTACTATGGGATATTTTAGGACAATGGGTGCTATGACCATGGAAAATTCAGTTAGTAGTTCTGACGGTTAACTTGAGGCACACCAATTTGACCTCTATTTTATATACTGCAACCCCCCTAAGATTATAGAGTGCCATGTTTAAATTTAGTGCATCCTTAGCTATAACTAATCTGAGCCCAAGTATTGATGATATCCACAAAGGTTTGCCAATTAGTTCAACTTAGTAGATGTTCAATGTAATTTAGAACCCACGTTGTAGAGATTCAAAAATTAAAGAGCACCCTTTTATCTTTTTGCTGTATATATTATTATATTAAATTTTGGGTTTCCATTTGGATCAAATTGTGGGGGGCATGTTCATTTTTTATTTGTTCCCTCCCTTAGTGTCCAGGTTTCTTTATTTTATTTCACTGATTTTGTTGTTACTTTGTCACTGGATATGCTACAGAAGTGAAGGGTTCTCTTACCCTACTCATATTTATAATTTTCTTCCTCCAGAGAGCTTCATATTCAAAGTTAGGGGCCTCCGCCATGGCAATGGTTGTATGGTTTAAGGATTCAAGTCTTATGTTGGGTTATAATTAATCACTTTGCTGTGCCATAGTGGCACCATTGCTGTTTTGTCTATAACTCCGACTCAGGATTTTTGTTACAAAAAAAGCATTGGTAGCGGGGTGGCACAGCAGAAAAGTGCTTGGCTTATAGCCATGAGATCAATGGCTCAAAATCATTATCTGCTAAGACCCTGCTTTTTCCTGCCACACAAGCTTCCTTCTCTCTCTCTCCCCCACCCTCTCCCTCTCTCTCCCTCTCCCTCTCTCTCTCTCTCTCTCTCTCTCTCTCTCTCTCCCTCCCTCCCTCCCCCTCTCATTCAGGATATTATTGCCTCATCCTGTAGATAGTTTGCTTCCTCCATTTAATCTCCGCAGGTCATGGTCCACATCCAGTAATTTCATTTTGTATATGGACCAGTTGGAGGAAAAAACACCATGATCATAACATCAACCCTTTGGCATCTCTTGCTAAGTAGCAGCATTAAGCATAGCTGAAGCACATCAGGGGTTAGGGATTTTGCACTGGGAGAGCAGTTGAGTTACCTCTGGTGTTTTAGGAAGGGCTGAGATCAAATGCTCCACCCCCTTTCATTTTCTTGTTAGTGCTTGGGCCACAGGCAGCCATGGACTTGCACTTCCACAGCTTTGGAGTTCTGGAGAGTGTACTACAGCAGTAAAGCAGCAGCACAGGAGACTAGTAAAGCTGTTCACCATACATGAATAGCAATAAATATAAAAAACTGATGTGTCATGCTTAATTCTCCCTGTGGTGGTGGGCTCCTTCCTTCCCTACAACTTCACAAAAGGCTTTCCCTGGGTCAATCACAGGGGTGTACAATCACAAACAATGTACATATGGCTGCCACAAGCAACCAATGATGTTTACCAGAAAACAGGACTCAATCACTGACAGGAGAAGACACTATGCCATTGCTGCCATTATAGGTGGGAGCCTCAGAAACCACCATCAAATACAGGCTGAACCCAACGGCACATCACTAGGGGGTACAACCAATTAATGACAAATCTTGTCTTTGGGACCAGAGCATGTTAGAGTGGGTGGGAATATATGGCAATGCATGACAGAAAGACAATAAAGTGTTCCACAAACCAAAGAGCAAGCCAGCGAAGAATTGGCAGTTCTCTCCCAGGCAAGCTTTGCTGTATCACAGGACGAATTAGTTAGCCAAGAGCCGTTAAAGCTGACCAGGTGTTATTAGTCATTGTTGGACCACATTGATTATGGTGCCAGTTGTTTTACTTGCCTCCCCTTTACCCTGTTGGTGAGATTCCCTTCCTAGGTTTATGGGAATGCCTGAGCACATGACATTGACACTCAAGAGATAAGATTGACAGTTTAATTGTCTCATATATTCACAACAATCCACAAAGGGCCACACTAGGGTTACACTCAGGAACAGAATAAACAAGCAGGTTCTTGTAGTAACAAGACAATGGGATGACCCTTGGTTCCTGTAAGAGGTATGATTGACTCTTTTAACTAATTCCTCTGGCTGGCAGGGAACTGTAACATGCTACTCAGGGATAAGCAGGCATCTCCATGATAAGGAGGGTTATTTGGCTAAAGGACCTTATCCTACTCCTTATCCTGGGAGCACAATAAGAAAGGGAACTGCAGTTAGGCCATTCAAGGCCCTCCCAGCTCTCCCAGATGTCAAGGTACACATTATATAAAAACTTAACTTTAGGTCTTGATACTGTATGGAATTTTTATGCCAATCAAAATAGAATTTTTATTTTTCAGTCCTCTCCAGTAGAGTTAGGACTAATTCTTTGTGGGATAATATCAAGCAGAAGCCTCTATTGTCAGTCCTGTTATATAAGTCTTACCTCTGGACATGGTTCCAGAAGCTCCATATAAAAAAATGCAGTAAACATGGAAATATATTATGAGGTCTGTCTGGAAAGAGTCCAGCCATTGTTAATATAATGAGAATGGTTTGTGTGACATCGATGTGACCTGGTGGCCAAGGAGAGTGGACTGGAATGAGCATGTGTGAACAATGACAACTTCATTGCACTACTCAATGGGGATGGTGGACAGCATTGAGTGAGCATGTGTACTGTGTGGCTGTCACATTCAAAATGACTCAGGAAGTAGAGCAACGAATATGCATTAGATTTTGTATTTAGCTTGAACATTGCTCCACAGAAAGTATTTGGATAATTCAGAAGGCCAGTTATGGGGAATTGGTGATTGGCACCTTCATCATGACAACATGTCCACTCATGCATCGCATCTTGTGCAGAGCTTTTTAGTGAAACATCAAATCACCCAGGTGACTCAGACTCCCTAAAGCCCAGATCTTGCACCCTGTGATTTCTGGCTTTTCCCAAAACTAAAGTTACCTTTGAAAGGGAAGAGATTTCAGACCACTGATGAGATTCACAAAAATACAATGAGGCAGCTGTTGGTGATTGGGAGAATTGTGTGAGGTCCCAAGGTGCCTACTTTGAATAGGACTGAGGCACCATTGTGCTATGTACAATGTTTCTTGTATCTTGTATCTTTCTTGTTCAATAAATGTCTCTATTTTTCATATTACATGGCCAGATGCCTTCTGGACAGACCTCGTATATCTTCAATATCCTGTTTTCATTTCCTCTGGGAGTGGTATCCAGAAATGGGATTCTGAATCATACACTAGATCTGTTTTTAGTATTTTGAGGAACCTAGATACTGTCTTCATAGTGGCTATACCCATTTACATTCCTACCAACAGTGCACAAGGGTTCAATTTTCTCCTCATCTTCACCACCACTTGTTATATTTTTTCTTCTAATGACAGCTATTCTCACAAGTGTGAGATGTGTATCATTGTTGGTTCTGTTTTGCATTTCTCTGATGATTAATTATGTTGAACATCTTTTTATGTACCTATCTGCCATTTGGATGTTTTCTTTGGAAAAAAGTTATTCCTTTGTTCGTTTGTTTTTTTCATTTTGCTTGACTCTGTGTGCTGGTTTCTATGCATTCGATGAAACAGCCACCTCTCCCAGTCTTGAAGGAGTGGTCTCTTGTAGGAAATGATCTTTATCATTAAATTCTGCCCTAGATTTTAGTTGCCTCTCAAACCTTTGGGATTGTCCAAATAGCCTATTTTATTTTTAATAGCTCCCAGTAGTTGAGAGTGTGCAAGACCTGTCAGTGTCCCAAAGGGGAGGATCTTAGTCAGCACATACATTCAGGCTGATTGGAAACCAGACCCCCAGACAGCAGCTTTTACAGCAAGTGTAAGCCTCACTGGACACCAGAGCCAGGAGACTTGAATGTGTGCCCTTTCCAGGAGTTACAAAACTCCAGGTTCCAAATGAACATATAAGCTCTTTTCTGCAGCGCAAGCTAAAGTGAGGCAGAGGGAGAATGCAAAGATGGTGGCCACTGGCCCATGTTCCCTGGGAGCACCTCTGTAAGCCTCTAGATACTGTATGTACCAAACCTGAAGCCTGCCCTTTGGGCCAAAGCTCCAGGACACCAGATATAAAAACCAGGGCACCAGACACCGATAAAAGCTACCCTTTGTGTGATACAGGTGGTCTGGTGTGAGGCAGAGGGAGAGCACAAAGATGATACCCACCATTTTGAGAAAGGCAGAGGGGTTGTGTAAAGATAGCACCCTCCAGCCTCCATCCTCGGACGTGTCCCAGCAGGCCCCTAAATGTGTGTTAAATTAGATGTCTGGTCCTCAGACCAGCACTGTAAGATTAGCAAATGAGCCTCTTTCACATGATATCTGAGCATCTTGCCATCTGCTGTGGCTGTACTGGGCTATCAGGTGGGTGACTCTGAACATGAGAGCCCTTTAAGAGCCATTTTTCAGATTTGTGGATCTTTTGGATAGAAGTCCCATGGGTTTTCAAAGTTAGATATTTGGGGGGCATATCTCTCAGGTGCAGGTCTTAAAAGTTGAGGTGCCTGATGTGGAATTCAAACCCTTTCCTCCTTGAGAATAAGCTCCATGTTTACTGTTCCTTCCAGATTGGGACTGGCCAGGCTGGGGGTGGGGTTATGGTGAGACTGGGTCTCAGCTTCTTCTGCTCACTTTGATGTGTTACTCTTGTTTGCCCAATGTGTAGAAGTTGCTGGGCTAGTTTTTAGGGGTTTTACAGAGGAAATTGTTTCACATGTAGCTGCGGATTTGGTGTGTTTGTGAAGGAGGTGAGCTAAAGATCTTCCCAAGTTGCCCATTTAATGCATTTTTACTTTTGTTTAAAACCCTTGGATCTAGGAACTGTACTGTCTAGATTGTCAGTCTGTCTCTCACAGCCACGATTGCAAGGTCTTTGGGGTGAGATGCCATCTTCTGTATGCTCTTTTCTTGCTCCCTATAACCTGGATCACTTCCAGGATCCCATGAGCCTTCTGCAAATGCTAATCATTTCAGGGTAGCCTCCATTCAATTCAGCTCAGAGCCCCCAAAACGATTCAAACATGGAGTACAACTACAAAATCACATAGAGAGGAACCCAGTTTATATCCTTGTAGACTTCGAATCTTGACACTGGAATGCAGTAACTCCTATTTTTATGGCTTTATGATTTTTCTGTATCTAGATATAGTATGATTATTTTCCACACAGTGATTAAAGATTATAGAACTTCCTAAATTGGTTAACTGACAGTTGGCTATTTTCACCTCTAACTATTGAGACACCATTATCTTGTTTCTGAAAGTGTCTGAGAGCCCAAATAATTAAAGTTATCTTGTGTACTCCTAAAAAAAGGAAGATCTAACACACTAACAAAAAGCTGTGAAATAATGCCTGTCATTCCAGTCTTTGGATTCTTTTAGAAATAACTTAGTAGAAGTTCAAAAAATCATTTGATAAATTGTCACCTAAATGAATATTGTATTTTCTGGGTATTTTGTTCCTCAAATACTTTCTCCTTTCCATTTAGAGAAAGGAGGAAGAGGAGGAGGAGGGGAAGAAAATGTATAAACCATATAATGTTTCTCCTCAACTATTTTTTTCCCTGCTTTTAAACATTAACTGACATCCAGTGGAGGTGTCTCTAAGCACAATTAATTTTATCTTTTCAGATTTTGAAAATGAAAGGGTTGCCTATGTTTGCAATTATTTGGAAGTGTGAGTAGAATGAGGAGGGGGAGTTGGATAACAATAGCTGTATCTCACCTCTCTCACTTTAAAAAAGCCTCTATTTCTATCTTCACTCCTATAGGAATAGGAAAGCCACCTCTTCTTCCTGTACTTGCAATAATCTATATTAAAAATTATTAATATGGCTTTGCCACCTTAGGTGGCAGAACACTTAAACAGGTCTGCAGGGTGTGGTGATGTGGAAAAAAAGCCGAAATGTTACAAAAGTAATGCAGAAAAGGAGGATTTTCATCTTGTGACTTTCAAAATCTGGTTATGTATACATTTTAAATAATTAGCTAGTACATTTTATTGCTGCCTTGGTCAGGGGTCAGTAGTAGACTTCTAAGTGTCCCTAGAGATAAGCATACCATTATCAGAGACCAACCACAAGTTAATCCTATACTTAGACAGATTATTCATGATTTCAATGTTATTTTTATTTCATTTAAAAAATAAATCTAGTAGAATAAGAGAACATAGTCTATATAGTTAGTTTTTTTTCAAGATTTTTACACTTGCTTTAAAATCTAGAAGTTGTTTTGCTTTCGTATAAATGTTTCTTGTATGCTTGCTGCAGATTCTATGATTATAAGAATTGGGTAATAATCATATGCCTTTTAAACCAATTTGTTAATTAGGTTTATCAAATCATTCAAAACCTTGTTATTTTGTCCACTTCACTTATTAATTAGTGAAATCAATTTTTAGAGAAATTTTATCATGTTAGATTGGTCTGTCTATACACGTAATTTTGTCAATTTTTTCTTTACATATTTGAGGATAGATTATTATGTTCACCCAGGTTATAGAGTTTCATATCATCCTGGTGAATCTAAGTGTTTTTCACCACACTGTCACTATTTTTCCCTAATTCTATTTTACATAACATTACTATCAGTATATTTTCAAGCTGTTTTTGTCCTGGTATATTTTTTCTAACCTTTAATTTTCAACACTTCTGTGTTTTTATATTTAAGTTTCATTTTTACAAAATTATGTAGCTGTATCTTTAAAAATCAATATTAGAATATCTTTTAATTGGTGATTGAGGTTACTTCACATTTATTATGATTACTTATTTATTTCAACGATTTCTTCTATCTTATTTTTTGCTTTCTATTTATCCTTATTTTTCTCTACTTCTTTTAACCTTCTCTTACTGCATTCTTTTTGACTGATAAATGCTTTTCTCTTATTGTTTTGGAAGTTATCTACTCAGCATTTTTATAAATACAGGCTTAACAATAAGAAAAAAGTTAACCAAAAATTTTTTGAAAATCGTGCAGTCAAAAAGGCCTTGCAATCCAAGAGGCCGTCTTGTAAATTTTCTCTCTTTCTCCTTTAGTATATTAAGGGCCAGGCCAGGACACAGTTGTACAGAGAGAATATGCATATATGAAGAAGGGAAGATTTGCAATTTTCTGGCCCCAAGGGATTAGAACAAGGATGTGGATGTTATTTACTAAGTAAATGATAACCAAATTGTGGGTCCCAATTAGTGTCTTAAAATAGTGAGGATAACCCTGAGGGCAGAGGGGGGTTTTCTTTCTTATTCCCAACTTAGGACTCATAAAAGCAATACCCTCTCAAACTGTCCCTACATTAACTTCTGCAAACTGAGCTCCTGGGGTTTGATTTTACTAAGCTACCTTACTCTTGTCTAGCTTAGATATTAGATTAAAAGTCACAGGCACTGCCTGTTGACCCTCCATGGCAGGGAAAGGTGACCCAGCAGCACAGGCTGGGCCTGGACAGGTAGGCCAGTTGGCCCAATTGGAGCCCATGGACAGAATGAGGAGTAAACAGCTAGTGCAAATTAAGGTGATTCTGATTTAGTCAACAATAGTGTCACCTTTGTGAAAGCCAGACATGAGGATCATGAGTTACACTAGCCGCATCTCTGGCTCTGAATGACAGCACAGCAATATGCAACCATGTGGGCAAGGGATATAGCCACAGCGACAAGAGGAGGTGAGAGACCTAATGCAGTGGTTCCCATATTCATTCTGCAATGAGACCACATAAGGTATTATCTCTTTCCCCAGATGACTAGCCTTCAACTAGGAGAAAAGTGGAGGGGGTGGGGGGACTGTCTGAGAGACTAAGCTATTTCAACAAGAGAAACTGAACACTCTCTGAAGAGACTGTTTAGTTTCTTAGATCAGATTAAGGTTTAAGGTGGATTGGACATTAAGTTAATTTTTACCCCCACCAACCAGAAGGTGGGAAACTTGAGAAGGCCAAATGAGTTATAGACAAAATAAATAAATTACATTTTCTCTGCACAGTGAAATTTTAGTGTGAGGTAAAAATTTTAATGTTGGTTTTGAAACCTGAAAAGGATAGAAACCCTAGATGTTAACTATGCCTCTTAGCAATTTTTCAGATGGTTGTTTTTACTTCTAGGCAGAAAGAAACTATTGAAGTAGGGGGGAAATGACAGGAGATTTCAATTTCTGTTATGCTGATCCTTGATTCCTGTATAAATCTGAGTGAATCACTAATTCTTAGCAAATGGTATTGAGTATATAAAAATTTAACAAAGGTTCCCATAGATGCACTGGCACCCAGATGCTTGCATAATCTTCCCTTCATATTTTGGAGAGATAGTAAAGGAAAGAGAATGCAAACTAGACTGATGTATGTGAAACAACACTATCATTACATACGGGATAAAAAAGAAAAACAGTCAAAGAAATAGTTTAATAATAAAAAGTATAATGAGGGTGTTAACATACTAACACTGAGATGAAAATTTTAGTAATAGATTTCATGGCTGTTATAAACAATTTTATTTACATAGTGCAGAATATTCCAAAAAATAATTATAAGTATATAATGTAGTTTGAAAAATAAAAACAAATCTGATTTGCAAAGATGTTCTGTTATTAATAACATACTTTTATATCATACTTTACAGTTTATAAATCTCTTTCACGTTCATTTAGAAGCTATATAATTGATTTTAAATATGAATAAAAATTAACTAAAACATTTCAACTAAATTTATTCTGAAATATATTGAAAAGATAGATGTAATATATACATATGCCACATTATTTGTTATATTTCTGGAATTAATTGATTTAAGTAAAACTGATTATGAATATTTTACTACTATATACAGTATTATCTCTTTTTATATATAGGTTCTTCTTGGAAAGATGAGGCTCAGAGATTTTTTTTCTCACACATTTCTCCCATTTTTTTGTTTCTGTGAATCTTTATATTTATTTACTTATTTTTATCTCAAAAGTATTTTTTCATTGTTGTTCAAGTACAGTTGTCTCCATTTTTACTGCGCCATGCCCCCCGCCCCACCCATCCCTTCCTCCTACCCTCCAACCTACCCCTGTTGCCTTTGTCCATGGGTCCTAAAGGACCCATGTTCCTTGATGACCCGTCCCCCTCTTTGCCCTCAATCACCTCTCCTCCCTCCCCTCTGGTTACTGTCAGATTGTTTTTAATTTCATTGTGTCCATTTATATTTGGCTTGCTTGTTTGTTTTGTTGATTAGGTCCCGTTTATAGATTCATAACAAAAATAAATATGTTGTATTCTCTGTAAGTTAATTTGAGATTTTGTATTCTGACATGTTTAGGTATATAAACTCAAGCAAGGCAGTTACCTAATAAGGCTTAATTTCCTCAATGCAAATTGAAAAGGTTGGATTAGCTGCTAAGACTGTGTCCAACTCTTGTATTCAAATATTTGGCATAGTCTTTGTACCATAAGTACATTAACACTTTTCATCACCTGACTATATTTCTTCTAATTTATGAGGTATCACTGTCTAGGAGACCTTATCCACATGCTCAATGAGTATACTTTCAGCTAAATGAAAAAAAAAAACAAAGGCTAGAAGCGCTGTGTGGATTCTAATTCTTCAGTTTTCGTCCATGTTCTAAATATGATATGATCCAAGTGCCACTGAACACCAAAGACAAATGTCTTTCATATAGAAGCCAAAATAATTATGCTGTAGAAATTGCAGAAGGCATGATTAGTAGAGTGGATTTAGAATGAAGCACCTGGTGCACTGTTTCTGGTTTTTCAGCTGAATCATTGAGAGAAATCAGTTGCTTCATCCATTCTCTTGTTTTGACATTTGTAAAGTAAAATTCATTTCTGGACCTTCAGATGGCATGCTTATGCCCATTCATGGGTCAGTTTTTTTTGTTGTTGTTGTTGTTATTTCATGGTATGGAGTTTAAGATGGCCCATAAGCAGCAGACTGCTTGCTGTCTTTTGAGCTGTGATGAATGGAAACAGTAGAATTATCTGGCCACATCAGATGCTACAACCCCATTAAAGATAGGACCGCAGTGGCCTACTGGAACTACTGGAACCCCATTCAATGATATACGGTGTATGTGGGTAAAGAAAAGTTAAAGTTTCTTGAATTAAATTGACATACCTGCTAATGCATGTTCTTCTTTGAGTCACAGCTGCTGCTGTTGCTAACAACAAGAACAATATTTACCAATTTTTGAGTGCTCACTCTGCCAGAAACTTCACATACATTATGGTATTTGATTCTCAGAACTTGAAAAAGTAGATGCTAATGATATATTTCTTTTACAGATGAGGAACCTTATCTTAGATATGTAATTTATTTGGGGACATAGAGTTAAAGTTTGGTGACACATAAATATATACCCAGGTTGGTCTGACTCCGAAGCCTGAACTCTGTATTACCAAACTATCAGACATATGAGGAAAAATTGTTGCAGAACTATTAGACTTTGGGTACTTTACAGTGAGCCATGTTCTTATCATTGAAAGTATAGCACTCAATTTTAGAACTAAGTGGATTTTACAAGGCTTATAGAATACCATAAGAAACCAGGGCTAATAAAATATAACTTTAATCTGATATAGTTGTAACTAAATACTCTGATAGAGGACTTAAAAATATCAGTGGTTGAATGGCTGAATAAGACTATTATTACTAATAAGAAATGTAATATTGAGCCCTGGCTGGCGTAGCTCAGTGGATTGAGCGCAGGCTGCAAACCAAAGCATTACAGGTTCGATTCCCAGTCAGGGCACATGCGTGGGTTGCCGCCTGGTCCTCAGTGAGGGGCACTTGAGAGGCAGCCACACATTGATGTTTCTCTCTCTCTCCTTCTTCCTCCCTTCCCTTCTCTAAAAACAAATAAATAAAATCTTTAAAAAAATATCACTCTCCATATACAATGTTTTTAAAAATAAAAAAAGGAAATGTAATAGAATTTTCTTACAAGGAAAAATTTAAGTAATCTATTCAATATGATGTTATTAACGTACAGCTGTAAAAGTTAAAAATGAAAAACTAATACTGTAGCTTCCTTCCTTATGTATCATATAATTTTTGTTTTTGCATTTAAAAGTCACACAATGTTTAAGTTCAGAGGAAAGATAAAGACCACTTGGTCCAACATATAAATTTACAAATTAGGAAATATATCACCCAGAGGTTATAAGGCTGCTCAAGGTCACACAGGAATTAGTTCCAGAGATAGTACTAAAACCTTGGTTCCTGATTTCTTGAGTCATCTTTATAGTCTTTTAAAATTTCTTTTAATTTTTTATTTTTTCAATTACAGTTTACATTCAATATTATTTTGTATTAGTTTCAGATGTACAACATAGTGTTTAGAGAATCATATACTTTAAAAAGAGGTCATGCCAATATTTCCAGTACCCAACTGGTCAGACAATTATATAATTTATAAGCTAAACTCTCTGATATTTCAAGTCCCTACCTAGTACCATATACAGTTATACAATATTATTCACTATATTCCTTATGCTGCAGCTTATATTTCCATGACTATCTCAAAAGTATCAATTTGTACTTTTGAATCCCTTCACCTCTTTTACCCAGGCCCCCAACACCCCTCCCCCTGGCAAATCATCAGTCTGTTCTCCGTATCTAGCACCACGGACGTTTTTTAAAATTTCATTTTGTATTAGTCAATAATATTATAATAGCTATGTATGGAGCCAGGTGAGTGCTAGATTTATCACGGTGATCGCTTTGTCAGGTATATAAATATCTAATCACTGGGCTGGACACCAGAAAGTAATGCAATATTGTACGTCAACTGTAACTGAGAAATAAACAATTATTTTTAAAAAGACTAACAAACAATAATAATGATGCTGAGGAGATGTGTCCTGAGTTTTGAATTTTATTCGCAACAGGCTTATCCAAAATCAAGCGTTCAAAATGACGCCCCACAATGGGTCTGTAGAGTTTGGAGAAGAATATTCCTGATCTTTGTGTCTCCTTGCCACTT
>CM052552.1:10151460-10169906 GCA_028533065.1 Trachops cirrhosus | reverse complement strand
TCAACTGTAACTGAGAAATAAACAATTATTTTTAAAAAGACTAACAAACAATAATAATGATGCTGAGGAGATGTGTCCTGAGTTTTGAATTTTATTCGCAACAGGCTTATCCAAAATCAAGCGTTCAAAATGACGCCCCACAATGGGTCTGTAGAGTTTGGAGAAGAATATTCCTGATCTTTGTGTCTCCTTGCCACTTAACACAATGCCTGTCCCCAGAAAGAAGGTTAATAAAAGCTTTTAAAAAAATTATTATTACACATAGTAAGGTTCAAGCTTTATTCTCATGAATGAAATCTCAAGTGGTAAAATATGAATCTGTACAGTGTGAGCAAGTGTCTGTCTGTATTCAATACCAGCTCGAGCAGCCTGAGGCAAAGAGGTCGCTGTTTCCCTTTCCTTCCGTTTTGTAACCTTTGCGTGCACCTCCTAACAGTTCCCATCCAGCGGCTCTCTCACGCTTTCCAATTGTATCTTTTGGGTGCTGTCCCCTGACTTGATGCTAACTAAGGCTCTGAAGTGGCTGACTCTATTGAGAGTGGCTAACCCCTCACCACAAGGGGGCACTTGACTTCCCATGAGGAGTGGTGGCGGCTGAGTTGGGTGGAGAGGTCAAGGTCAAAGGTCACACCCTGTTGCGGTGTGCAGTCTGAGGTAAGACGAGTCAGGGACTGCTTCACTCAAAATGGCTGTAAATTTTAAGGACCCAGCTTGTGGCTTCCGTTGCAGGGAGGTTGTAGATTTTATAAATAGTAAAATCCTGCAAAACGGAGGCACTCCCTCCTTCTACCTGAGGCACTCGGGTGAGTCCTGGGGTGGTACTGAGAGGAAGTTGAGGGATATCCTGACTGACTCAGAAATATCAGGAGCCAGGAAGAATGCGTATGCCTGGAGCACCTTGGCCCTGGCGGTGCGCTTCGCAGAGAGGCAGAGAAAGGAAGACAAAGGAAAGGTAATAAAGCTCCGGAAGCAGCTTGAAGAGCAGCAGCTGCTCAATGATGCCTTGGTAGGGATGGTGAATAGACTCAGGGATAGCCAAGAAAGCGAGAGGGGCAAAGCCCAGTTACAACTTCAACAGAACCTCGCAGCCCTTCGTGGGGTACAGGCAGAACGAGACGCGATGAGGAACGTGCTTCTTACGGTGTTACACGCGCAGTCTGACAAGCAGGGAGGGCCTGCGGAAGTGGACGAGAAAAAACAGACAGACACAGGTATGGTGGTTTTTGGTCAGACTGCAGCAAGTTACCGGGGCGCAAGCGATAGGGCACGGAGGGGACTAGGCCAAGAGATTTTCGCTATTCCTATGACTGCCGCTAATCCTGGGGCTGCTGCTGCTCCAGGGGCCGCTGCTGTAGGGAGAGGGGCCAAGGAAGGGAAAGTGACTTCTGGATGTGAGAACAACAAGCATGTAGCAATTTGTCCTTTCTCTGGGATCTTGGGGGCCCAGTCCCGGGCTAGTCGGTTGCAACCCCTGGATCTCTCTGCATCCTCTCACTCATTCCCACCCACTGTGTCTTTCCCAGGCGCAGCAGCACAAACTGCAGCCGGTCTCACTGTGAAAAGTTTCAGGACTAGATGGGCGGGTAAGCATTCTGACAGCCGTAAGTTCTTGCCAGGAAGATTTGAGGGACAGCCTGGCCTCTATCCCTCTGCAAGCCGTAAGGTTAGTCACAAAGTTAGGGACTGGGACTGTGACCTGTGCCGTGCGAGGAATTTCTCACGGAGAAAGCAGTGCTTTAAATGTAACGCACCCCGGCTCCCAAAGGGAAGTTAAGACTCTGCCCCCAATTAGGGACCTCACTGAATGCTGACAAATTCATTTCCTGACATCCTTTTCTGATTTAGAAAAAGAAGAAGAGCATGTTCTTGATTAGACGTTATGTAAACAGACAAGCAAGAGGAATAAGACATAAAGATCATCTTAAACCTTGCCACTCAGAAACAATTCGCATTTTTACCTATTTACTTTCAGGTCTGAGTAGAACTACATATGTGAGTTATAATAAATTATTATATTAAATAGCTTTCTTAGGAAAATAGAATCATTTTGAAAATTGAGTTTATTACTTAAAAGCATTCTCTTATTCGTTTGATAAATTTTGGGAACCACAGAGAGAAAATACAAATAACAATAAAAAATCACAAAAACTACCATCACTTAGAAACAATCTTTAGAGCTCGGTTTTTGCCAGTCGCACTATCGTTTGCAGACAGACCTACACACATACAACCACACGTGTGTGTGAACGCGGAAACATGCCATTTTTGCGTCTACAATGAGATCTAACTGAACATGTATTTTGTGAACCTACCTGAAAAAATTGCATTCATTTAAATTTGGGAAATTCGGGGACACACATGCTTAATAACCATAAAATGCTAAGTCAACCACCTGGAATCAATGCCTCCAATATTTACATATATATGTAAAATGTTTAAAATTAACTTTTTCTTCTTTCTAAAGTAAGAAACAGCGGAGAAGCAAAAGA
Organism: Trachops cirrhosus; assembly: GCA_028533065.1. NCBI lineage: Eukaryota > Metazoa > Chordata > Mammalia > Chiroptera > Phyllostomidae > Trachops > Trachops cirrhosus. The sequence continues at coordinate 10,167,417 of CM052552.1, read as the reverse complement.
TGAAAACAAGTTTTACATATAATTTCATTATTCAGGAAAACATTATTTTTTTCTATGTAAATACCTATTATTTTAAAAATGTCTGTATTTAATGTTAATAAAATGTCAATAATGTTAAGCTAAGTATGTACCCATAATTTTTAAATTTTTACATAACATTTAAAATAGTATGTTTATATTCTGAGCTTAACATTATTCCCCATCTTTCATGGAGGGGTATGATTTCTTAGACATGGCCATTCATTCTTTAAATGGGTCTGCTGGAGATGCCTTTTGTTATTTTATTTTCTTCTTTCTTTGGGCCATTCAAAGAGCCAGCGCTTAATTTCATTTATCAGCCCTATTACTTACATACTGTCAAACTCATTCATTTTTCTCCCATCCCTTCTACTTTCTTGAGGATTTGTTGTTATTTTTGCTTTCAATCTCACTTCCTGATTTTATGTTCAGTTGATTTATTTACGTTTTTTTGTGTAATGTTTGAAGAGGAGAAATGTCTACCAAATGCAACATGTCCTTTATGCCACACAAAGCATGTGTATATGCATATATGCATGTGTGTGTGTGTACCTGTAGACATATGTCTGTATATACGTTTGTGTGTGCGTGTGTGTGGGTGGTATATATATTCGTTTCCCCCTGCCGTGGGATTCTAATTCAACACTCCTAATTAAAATGGTAACAATTGAGAAGGGGAATTTTACTTGGTAAATACTCTTGCCATGTTTTCTGACTATATTTCAACTCTGTGGTGGGGGTGCAATCACCACAGACTGCCAAATTGGGAGAACAAGCATGGTGTATTTTAATCCATGCAAACATTAGGACATTTGCACTGTTTATGCAGTAAGTTTCTGAGTGTTCCATGTTTATTTTAGTACAGAACAAAACCTCTTGAAATACCTAAAAATGTCTGCAATTGTTGTGTGGCTTTTGAGGGGAGGACTCAATGTAAGGTGAATGTCATAATAATGAGAATACACTGCAATCCAGTTTGTGTATCTTCAGACATCGATGTTGTCAAAACTCATAAGAAACTGTAGAAATTAATCCGCAGAAACTTACTGCTTGGGGAGTTTAAAAGTTGCGATAGTAAAAAGATTTTTCCTATTGATTCTTGATATGCATGTCATTGGGTTTTCTGATGTTTTAGGTTGCTTTATGGGATTTTAAGATGACGAAACACTCTGGTAATGGATCAAAGTTCTCTATAGCTAAGAGCCACTGAAATAGTCATGTTCACTACTCAAAATCATCTGTGGGGCCAACACTCAGAATAGAAGAGCATTAATGAAATAGTTGTGATGGGGGGGAATCTGTGTTCAAAGTTAGGGACTTAAGTAAAGAAGCATAGATTTGCATTCCGGCTGATAAAAATAAAAATGAAGAAGGCTTTCTTTAATCAGAAAATGTCTTTAAGTTTTATTTTTCAATTATAGTTTACATTCAGTGTTAATTTATGTTAGTTTCCGGTGTACAGCACAGTGGTTAGACAACCGTGTACTTTACAAAGTGTCCCCCCGGCCTCAATATTTCAAGTACCTGCCTGGCACCACATAGATAGTTATTACAATATTGCTGACTCTGTTCCCTATGCGGTACTTTACATCCCCATGACTGTTCTAGAACAACAGATTTGTACTTCTCAATCCCTTCATTTCTGTATACCCACCCCCCGCCCCGCCAACTCTCCTCCATGCTGGCAACCATCAGTCTATTTATTCTCTGTAAAAATTAGTAAGATTTTGAAAAGAGCCTCGAAAACGAGTAGTTTCATGGTTTCCTTTCAATTCACATAGATGACAGAGTATTAATGGATGTTATCTGTGATATACTAAGTGACCTACACTGTTAGATTTCTTACTCTTCGCTTGGCGGCAGGCTTTCCAGTAAATTCAGGGTGTCCAGTTAAATCTGAAGTTCAGAAAGAAATGACAGATTCTGTTTTAAAATAAGTATGTACCAAATACTGCATGTATTTTTGTTTGCTGTATCTGACAACACTACCTGGAGGGAGACTCAAATGAAAACGGTACCAATGATTCTGGAAGAGAGGAGCATTTAGACCTGTGCAAGTTTGGAGGGAATTCCAGGATCCACGGTTGAAGAGCCAAAAGGAAGAAAAAGAAAGCGGAAGCTTCTGAACATTTGTCAGCAGTGAACTCTAAATGCATGAGTTGGGTATGACAATATATAGCATGGTATGGTAGTCATGATTGGGGAAAAGAGATTTGGAAAAAGTAGAGATAAATTGGAAATATGTGCTCTTGCCCTGAAATCCCTTGCTCTGTCACTACAGTCACCCAAACAGTCTCTAACATCACCTTACCCATTGTCAGTAGCATGGTGGAAAATCTGTGCTGTAGCCTGGCGCCCAGAGTTTGGCTCCTTAAACTAGTCTCCGTAAGAGGAACCAGGGCTCCTTGGAGGGTAGCTGGCACCAAGCCTTGGGGCAGGAGAAAGCGAGATGAGCCTGGAACATCTTGCCATTTACAGAGAGTGAGGATGCTGACTTGGGGGTACAAAGGACAAAGAGACTCGAAGAAGGCTGTCACCCAGTAGAGTGACATATTGAGCATTAAGAGAGATGCCTGCTTGAAGAAGTGTCTCACTGGGCAGAGAGAGAAAATTGAGCATCAAAAAAAGAAAATAAGCAACAGTTGCAATCAATCGAAGCAGCTGAGTCCATTAAAATTTAACCCCACGAAGATACTCAGAGCGCACAGGAAGTGTAAAGCATGCACAAAGATGCTGTGATGCACACAAGAATTTCCCATGCTGTCTATAAAAATGCTATATGTTGATCGACCCACTTTATGCAACCCCTACACTCAATGTTTTCGTCATGAAGACATTCCCACCAATGGTGCAGACATGTGGAGTGCGTGTTAATCGATATATACAAAGGTAGCAATGTTAACTTGCAGAGGGTAACATGTGGGGGAATGCAAGGGTGAGCTTCTTTGGGTAAAGAGATGATATAGACAGACATATACACAAGTGAGAGTAATACTCTTCGGAATAAAAATGCACTGTTTTGGAACTTGAGAATCTGGTGGGTTAGAGAGTTTGTAAAGGCTTTAAAATATTTTGAGTGTTGTATTATTAGAAACAAAATGTTATAAATTTCTGGATTTAACAAGATTTCCTGGTCCATGAAATACATGGAGACACATAAGAAGTAACATGCTGGGTTGTTTTCATTTTGTGACCACACATTGAGCTTGCACGCTCAAGACTGTTTTTGAGTATAGCACTTGTCTGATGTTCATCAAGATGGTGTTATCTCAGCGAGCATAAATAAACCAGTTATTGTGAATACACATTGCCTCGTGTGCTCTGTGTTGCTGTTGCCACATGGAAAGAAATCTTAGAGGGAGGAGGGCAGAGTCAACAGATTTGCTCTACACCAGTTCTCTTAAAAGCTGGACATCCCCCTCCCCCAAAAGGGGTGAACACCCATGAAGTCTTTTTCTCTGTCTGCTCCCTTCCCTCAAATATCATTAATTTGTGATTTGGTTTGTGTCTAACAACAGGAATAAGGGTCCAGACTGTAATATGCCAGACTTGGGTTCTGAGATGACATATTTATCATGGGAGATATCGGGACTTGGTTTTCAGATTGTAAATTTATTGAAAGCTCTTTTATTCTGGGGAATCACCTGATTTATCTATCCTTTTGCAGGTGGGGCCAGTGTTGGGATACTTTTGTGCCCTAGTAATTAAAGCATTTAGGCAGATTATATAGATGATTGACTGCGGGTCAGAATATTCGATCTCTAGATGTGCTGCAAACAAGGAGTGTGTGTAGACTTGAGCACCTCTAGACAGGAGAGCGTACAGCGAGTACTCCCCCCGCCATTTCATTCTTCCTGTTTGATTCAGTGAGTCATATGTCCAGGACAATACACAGTATGTGTTTTTTCCATCTGTATTCCATGACTTGTTGGAAAATCAGTTGCAAGTGTACTTCTGCCCAGGCCCTGCACCACGCGCCGAATTTCCCTCAAACTGGTTTACACAATTGAATCACGCTAAATCAAGGTGCATGTCAAATAGGGCTGCAATCTCATTTGAGACTGGGAATTCTTTTCCAAACACTCAGGTTGCTGGCCGAATTTAGTTTCCTGCGGTTGTACATGGGCTGCGTGAGAGCAGGGTGGATACGTGAACAAGTTTGCCTAAATCTGAATCAGTACTTTTAATCTTATTTGTCAGTGTTGTTACTTTCACAATAACTTGCATTGAAAACATGACCATTGGTATCTTTTACTTGTTTCTTTGTTTTGTTGTTTAGGTTCCTGTTAAAGGTGAGATCATATGGTAAATATAACAAAAGACACTGAAATAGAGGACAGGTTGTCAGGGCCCAGAGGGGAGAGGGGAGGGAATTTCAGGGGAGAAGGGAAGGGTTTACAGGAACAAATATAGAGGACACATGGACAAAACTAGGGGGGTTGGAAAGGGGAGGGATGGCTGGGTGGGCTGGAATGGGAATAAAGGATAGAAACTGTACTGAATAATCTAAAATAAAAAAAATTAATAAAAAAAAGAAAACATGACCATTGATTATCTTTGTCATTATCACATTAAAGTGGAAATTCAAGAAAAGGTTCCTAGATACCATGAAATCAGTTTTCATTTCTTCGTGGCACCCATTTTGGGAACACGTGTGGACAGAATAGAGCTCACTAGGGCCACCACACTCAGGAGCACGCACGACGCACTGGCTGCAGTGGTGGGTGGTGCAGGTTTAACACTTGGGGCACCGGCTGTGCCCAGGAGCCAGGTGGGGAATGCTGGGGTGAGGATTCCCCAGCAGCTTGTGGGCAGCCTTCTTGCTGTAGCGCTTAGTGCACTCAGGATCCGCATCCCGTTAATACCAAGTGATATCATCTGCCTCTTTCCTGATCTCCTCCTTGCCTCCCAGTCTTGGAGGTACTACCCCAGTACTCAGGGTGCTGCTGGAGAGAAATAGGTTTCTCCAGCAGTGTCCTGGACGGGGTCCAGACTCGCAATGTTTTTCTCTGCAGCGAAGTGCTGGAATCTCTCCTTGGGAAGCCTGAACTTCTACAAAGTCTCTCTCATCTGTGGCTATGTGCCCAAGTCAGTACTCTCCAGGTTTTCCCCGATGGCCGTCCAGAGGGTTTGGGGCCCCTTTACCAGTTCCTGCCGGTTCTGCAGCCCATGCCCACGCCTGTCTGCCTATTACCTGACACGCAGATGGATGGGACTCCTCCCTGGTCCCTTGACATATGGAGCTGCCTCCCACAACTCCCACAGAGGCAATTTGTTCGTGGACGGAAGCCAAACTTTAGTTGTTAGAAGGGAGGGAAGGTGTGGCGGAAGAAGGGACGTCTCATGGAGCCATGACGCTGAGGCCACTCTTCTCATGTCACAATTTATTGAAGCATCTCCTGGTAGTGGGAATTGAAAGTTTTTGCTACAACAAACAATGGGCTACTAGGAATTCTTTCATGCACATTCCTATGCACTGCTGCTCTTATTTCCTTATGATAGCTGTACAGAATTGGAAAAATCTATGTGTGTTCTTTGTTTTTTAAAAATAAAAAAAGCCCTAGCAATGTGTGTGTTCATCACCAGGGCCTCTTTCATGAAGACCCCTTTGTCTGCATCCATCAGCATTTCCACTTGTCTGTGGTGTTGTTTTGCAGTGTGATGAGTATAGGTGCATCCTTTTTTCCCAGAATAACGTGCATTTAATTGAATGCTTGAGAAGTATCATTTTACAGGTTTGTTTGGTCATTTAAATTTTGTCCCCCGTGGGATGTCTCTTTTCATCCTTAGCACATGTTATGGTGATTTCTTTGCCTTTTTACTTTTCAATTTACAGGAGCTCTTTCTATATTATAGGTGCGAATGTTCTGTCTGAGTATATGTTACCATATTTTCCCTCCAGTTTTGCTGTCTTTTAAGGTGATTTATGTTACATTTTATCAGAAAATACTTTAGCTTTTGCACACCAAAAATCTTATATGCCCTATGTTTTATAGATTTTAATTTTATAATCACTTTAAGAAGCTCTTGTCTACCTCCAAGTTCCTTTTTTGTTCAGAGGTCTCTGATGCACCTGGAACTTATTTTTCATTATGGCACGACATCTTTTCTATCAAGGGATAACCAGTGGTGCCAGGATCTATTATTAGATATTTCCTTCCCCTGAACTGAAATTAGGTTTTTCTTTTTTTGAAAGATGTTATTGGCTAATTTTTAAAATTTATTTATTTGTTTGTTTGTTTGTTTGTTTTTAGAGAGAGGGAAAGGGATGGAGAAAGAGTGGGACAAGGACATCGATGTGTGAGAGAAATACCACCAGGTTACCCCTCATGTGCCCCCAGCCTCCTACCTGGCCTGCAACCCAGGCGTGTGCCCTGAGCAGGAAACGAACCAGCAACTGTTCAGTTTGCTGGACGACACCCAACCCAGTGTGCTCTACCAGTCAGGGTGAAATTACCAGTAACTTTTCTTAATTACTAAATAGTTATACATATTCCCTGGACACTCTGTTGCAGTCAACTCATCTACTTTTTAAAAATTGATTTTTTTTCCTTTCAGGAAGCCAGTAGAATTGTATAATTCACTCCCATATGCCATTTACTCAGATTCACAGATTATTTTTTGTTGAGTTTTGATGTAGAGTCTTTATCACACTGTTTCATGACATTTCCATCTTACTTATAGTCTTTGTTTTTCATGAAGAATGCATGCTACTTTTTTTCACATGCCTTTGCTGCATTAATCACGTTTTGGTCCTTTAGTTTGTTGATAGACTTTGCTAAAGGTGACTAGTTTTTGCATTCCCAAAACAAATTGCACTTGGTCGTGATCTAGTCTTTGATGCATTAACAGTTCTGATTTCTAACATTTTGTATATAATTTTTGCATCTGTTTTGGAAAGGTTGATAGTTCTGCATTTCTTTCTTTTCCACTGCCTGTATGCGGTGCTGGTGTTAGGGCTGTATTAGCTGCATGGAATGAATTTCTAAGCCTACCGTCACATACTGGGCGGCAACAGTATAATTTTTCATTTGAATTATGTTCTTCTGAACTGGTTCTACATTAATATGATTCAAAGAGCAAAATGATCCAAAAAGGCAACATTAAGCCTTTCCTATCTCAGCCTGTTCCTATCTACCCCTTCCCTACTTCACCTTGCTGCCCCTACAGATGATACACACAGTTCAGTTCTATGAATCCATTCAATGACCCTTCACGCAGATACACTCAAATATAAATATGTGTTTTTATTTCCACCATAATATTCTTTCACGTGGCTGTACCACGCTTACTGGTGGACATACTTGTTCCCCGTATGTGGTTATTACAAATGAAGCATTCAGATAGAGCATTACACAGAGAGCATTTCTTACATGTGCAGGCATCTCTACAGGATAAATTCACTGAACTAGGTTCCTGGATCATTAGGCAGAACAGTTGTAATTTTTGTTGCCATTGCTAAATTCAGCTCTCTAGGTACTGAATCCCTTTTGCGTGCCCCCAAACAATGTCTTCTGAGACTGCCTGTTTCCCCACCGCCTGGAGGAGGCTGAAGGGGCTCCACCAGTTTTAGGAAAGGTATTCTAGGTTGCTGTGTGGCAGCTGTTGCAGCAGTTGCTAAAGAGCTAAACAAAAGAGGTTCTAACCAGGCATTCTTCCTCCTGGGCCTAAGTAGAATGAGAAGATAAAACATAAGATGAGGCAGATATTTTGTACACTTTTCTCCCACTGTGGGAGCAAGGGAGTAGAGATGTGCTTTGTGAGAAGTTTCGTTTGTCTCTGGGACGAAAAGATGGGAAATAATTTGGACTCTACGGTGATCAATTCCATGGAGAGATGAAAAGTGTTGGGCATTGTATTTGCATGTATCTGCTTTTCTCTGATCAACATTTTACAAGTTTCTGTGATGAGCTGTGTTAGATAATTGAGCATAGGTGAAGATGGGCAGAAGACAAGGTTACTTCTTGGCCTAATTAGTATTAAGAATGTACATTGGCTGATGTTTGCATTTTGAGGTGTGTACGTCCTCAGTGAGTATGCTGTGGTAGGACTCAGGGGTGTGGGGCCTGACTCGACATCTGTTTCATGAAAAGGTATGACCAAGATGGGTTACTCCTCTTTCTTCTTGGGAACTCCCTCTGCCTGCCTGTGGATTTACTTCTCTTTCCAGGTTCTCCTGCACACAGCCAACTCAGTTTCAGCCTCTCCCTCTGATTCTTCCTCCTCTGACCCCTCTCTAAGAATGTCCGTCCTTCAGGGTTCTTCAGCCTTCCTCTCTGCTCACTCTGCACTTTCTCTGGGAATGGTCATATCACCCTTTCCCCATTTGCCTCCCAAAGTCTGTGTCTGTAGGCTGATCTCCCAACCTGTATTTTGAGCTAGAGGTACCTGTTACAAACTGAATTCATTAACCCTTCAACTTGCTTTTAAAATTAGTTTCCTTGATTAATTTTGAAATCTTGGGTTCACTTTTGGTTATCTTCTCTCTCAGACCCCCCCTATCCAACCAGTTACAAAGTCTTGATGATGACTGTCTCGGGGCTTGCTTTCTCCATTCTCACTGCCCCTACTCCAGGGCAGACCATTATTCTCTGCAGCCAGGTGTGCTCAAACAAGTAGCTTTTGAGTAGTCTCCACGCCTGTAGTCTCTGCTACCCACCCATTGATTGCCAGGGCCCTGCCTCAGAATATAGTCTGCGCTTCACAGCCAAAGTAATCATTTTAAAACAAGCTTGAGCATGCCCACCCTGTGACCAAAAGCCTTTAAGGATGCCCTATTGTTCTCAGGACAACGTCCAAGGCTGTTAGTTGGTCACTGAGGGCCTTCATATTTGGTCCCAGTGTGCCTTTTCGGCTCTATTTCCTGCCATTGGTTTCTACCAGAATGCAAGTGTCATAAAGCATAACAGACTTTGTGTGTCTCGTTCATTTGTATCTATGATGCCTAGAAGAGGGCCTAGCACATACAGGCACCCAGCAAATATTTGTTGAATGACAGCTCTACCATTACCAGAGAGATGCTAAGAAGTACCGTATACTTTGACATCACCAGCCCAAGGCTCCCAGACACCCGCCTCTGCCTGCTGGCTGCCTGTTAGGCTCAGTCTCCGAAAGAGCCTCTGGAGGCACAGGAGTGACTTGAGACAGGTTCTCAGTGCCTCACCCGGTAGTGGTGAGTGGTGTTCAGCAGATTGATCCAGGTTCAAAGTCGACATCAGTGCTGAGTCTGAGGCCACCCATCAAGAGTCCTCAGGTAGCTGCCACCCCCTGAGCGCCTGTGGACCTGGTGGTGGGTCGGGGTCTCAGGATTTCCCTCAGGCTGTGGCCAGCAGAATACAGCAGGCCCAAACAGACCAAGAGGTGGCCTTACGGAAGGGGGTTCTGCACGTGACCAGCGGTGCTGGTCTGGCATGTGAGGGAAAAATGGCTTCCACCCAAGAGCCACACAACTCAGTTTTACCCGGATTCAGCTGGGCACTCCCGGAATGTCTTCTGCAGGGCAGGACGAGGCTGGCCACAGTCTGCTGAAAATACTGCAGGACCGGGCCATGGGAGTCCCACTTTGGAGGGCGGAGCTAGTGGCTCTCCAGTGGTGAGGCTAGTGCATCTATCTCTTACTGAAGGCAGAGTGCCACTGTGGTGGCTCCCGAGGCTCCTCTTCTCTAGGACTCAGGGCCTGTGCATGCAGGGAGGGGGACATGCCACTGCAGAGGCCCTGGAAAGGTGGGGAGGGTGCCAGTGCTATAGCCTTCAAGGCTGCACCATTGGCCTGTAGGGGTTGGGGCTGGGCGAGGAGTCACTGCTCTAGCCCACCTTGAGTCAACTCTGGCCCTAGTGGTGGAGGTCTGAGGGCAGTGTGCCACTGTTCCAGTGCATGGGACGGTGCCCTGGGCCACGGAGTCGCTGCCTGGGACCAAGGGGGTAGGGAGACTATGCTCTGGTCCACGCGCAAGGGGATGGGGAGAGGGGGGTGCGAGTGAGGGTCCACTGCTTTATTGCCAGGACCTTCTACTCGGCCCGGGATGGGGGAGGCTGTTCTAGCTTGTAGGACAGCCACTCTTGCTGGGAAGGGGGTGGGGCTTGGCGAGGAGTCACTGCTCTAGCCCACCTTAAGTCAGCTCTGGCCCTAGTGGTGGAAGTCGGAAGGGCAGCCTGCCACTGCTCTAGTGCATGGGATGCTGCTCTGACCCACGGGGCCCTGGCCTTGGATCAAGGGGGTGGGGGACGCTGCTCAGGACCGCGGGGTGGGCGTGGGGAGGAGCCTGGCCCCACTGCCCTCTTGGGAGGACCGACTCCTGGGCCCCGGATGGGGGGCGCTCTTCTAGCTTGTAGGTCAGCTGCTCTGGCCTGCAGGGGGCGAGGTGCTGTGCGGTGCTGTACTCTGGAGGGCCTGGGCTCTGTCCCAGCCCCTCCTCCTGCCACCCCCCCTCCCGTCACCCGCCCTCCCGCCACCCCGGGGGGCGGGGCGGGCAAGGGCAACAAGCCACTGCTCTAGTACTCTGTCTGGCCTGGAGGAAGGCAGAGGAGCACCCATGCTCCTGAGCTGGCCCACAGATGCTGTGTGTAAAGTTTTATTACAAAGTCAAGTTCTTAAAAGTTTTAGTCAGTTTTACAACATTGTAGGGCTGAGATTTCTGTTTCCTCGCTGGCGTTCATCTGGGGGCCACAATTAGCATCTACAGACCTCTCTCTGGTCTTTGTACATACCTCCCGAATTCTCAGAACTAGCGATGTGGCATCAAGTCCTTCTCAGGCCGCCATCTCTCTGACCCTCATTCCAGCATCACATCCCTGTAACCTCAGCAGGGAAAGGGCCTCCGTGAGCTTTTAAGGATTTATGCGATTACATTGGAGCCACCCCGACAATCCAGGATAAACTCTGCACTTTGAGGTCCATAACTGAATTTGACCCGGAAAGTCCCTTTTGCCTGTAACAGCTGCCAGGGAGGAGGACGTGAACATCTTCTGCGAGCCATTATTCTGCCCATCACACAACAAGAGGTGAGTGGTGACTTGTGAGAGAAAGAATAATGTATCGGACTTGGTGGTTACTTAACTTACTAGCGCTTGCCGTGAGACAGGGCTCAGAATTATTTGTAGGAAACAGGATGTGGAGAGTGGTGGCATCATCATTCCAGGAGTGGAAATGGGCCTATATGCATAACAGTGTGTTTGAGGTCATAAAGTTTTCAGATAGTTTCAGATAGTTTTGTTTCAGAACACAGCATGTGGCAATGTCCTGCTGACTATTAGAAGGTGATATTTGTTCCCGTATCCTGTGATGTTGATTGCTTTGCATCCAATGCCGGACTATCTGTGGTATTAGTCTGCATGTCAAAGATACATTTAGCTAAGAAGCAGAGGAGATGATTTTTAGTGGGACTGACTGAAAATTAGATGAAGAGTTTTCTGTGTGCAAGACCTTGCCCTCAGTCTTGCGGGCTCAGAAATCAGATACCTCTTTGTCTTCATTCTTTTTGGCTTGTGATGCTCTGATAGCCTCCCTCAGTTTTCTTTTATCTCTGTAACTTAAGTAATATCTTATCACATTATAGATGTTTTAGGAGAAATAATTTTTTGCACTGCTTTCCTGTGTTGCTGGAACCGGGATCCAAACCTGTGGTAGGGTATCACGGTGCCCGAGTCAAAGTTTTATATGGTGCCCGAGCTCGGGAACAAGGAAATGCTGAACGAGTAAGTTCCCAAATGGCACAGCGGTTTCTGCAAGAGTTCCTGCCTTTCACAAAGTGAGCGATTTTTTTTGGTCTTTTCACCAACTGAATTTAGCCTTTGAGGTTGGTCTGCCTTCTCTGCATTAGCCCAGGTTGTATTTCTCAAAACAGTCCTCAGAAGGATGGTAGCCTTTGTCTCTGAGTATCAAATTTCAGAGCTCTGATAGCCCAGCACTGATTCCCTTGGTTCAGAAGGGTGCATCTTCCCCCTACGAAAGCTAGGTTAAATGGTACTGGCCCCGCCTAAGGGAGCAGAAAGCCCCTAACGCAAGTACTGATACTCATCTTTTCCCACTTTCCCCTACATCCCAAGGCCTCCTGATCTGTTTCCTCCAGTATCTCCTACTTCATTTAATGGCATCAACATTCACAGAGGTTTTCCGTTCGCCTTCATTTACCTCACTCCCAGTAATCAATCAACGAGTCTACCTGATTTTACCTCCAAAACATGTGGTAACTACATGAGGTGATGGATGTGTTGATTAGTTTGATTGTGGTGCTTATTTTCCAATGTATATTTATATCAAAACATCAAGTTGTACATCTTAAATATATACAATTTTTATTTGTCAAGTACACCTCAGCAAAGCTTGGAAGATGTAGAATAAATAAGTAAATGAATAATGCTCCTTTCCATGTAATTCTCTTGCTTGAAATCACTCACTGACAATCTTTCACCTCCAGGGAGGATAAAAGTCAAAACTTCTTAGCACAACTTACTGTGTCATTTATGTCTGGACTACCTCTGCAGTACACATCACACCACAATTACACAGCACTGTTTGGAGACCCCTGCGTACCTCACATAGTTATTGGCCTCGAGTCATTCTGTGCCCTCTGTCTGCAGTGTCTTTACCTTTCCTACAGAACAACCGTGGGTAGTATTTTAAGACTCAGGGAAGGTACCACCACGAAGCTTTCCATGACTAGCTCTCCCAGCTAAACCTAGTGTTGATGTCCCTCTTCTGAATTACTGTAGTTTATAGTGCCTACCTTTACCCTAGAGCTGAACATGTTATAGAGTGCTTCCACGAGTGTTTTATCCTTGAAGAAAGGAAAATACCTTCTTCGTCTCCATTTGTGCAATGCATAAAAGACTCTCTGGCACATGTGTAAATTCCATAAAATATTTGACAAATGAATCAGTAATATAATGAATGCATTTACGGGAATGCATTTACTTTATTCAAACTGAAGTATGAGTGTATGATAGAGGGTAGCTGTTGAAGTAGGGAGAAGAGGAATACCGAGAGCCTAGATCATAACGAGTAACGGTGCAGCCTGACTTACCCAATCAAACACCTTATTGTGGTTACAGAGCTGAAACAACTTCAGGCAGATTCAGGGCACACTGACTGATTCCGGTGCCTCAAGGCATACCTTGGTGGTGAGTTCCTGCTTTTATTCCAACATACTTCATGTTGGCTCAAATGACTTCACCTAAGGAGCCCCACAGTGTGGCACAATGTCAGGCCAGGAGTCTGCCTCCATTGGGGTGGGTTCTGCTGAGCACTAGTCAAAGGTGATCACAATTGATGATGAAGGCTCATGACATCAAGAATGCAGTGTAACACTGAGTACCTCAACTACTAACTACCCATCCTGGTATGGTCCCTCAGTCAACTGGGCTACAGTGGGCTATGGAAGTATGTCTTCTGACAATCTCACTGACATTGACAGGATGCCTTCTATCCTGGGTATAAAAATAGTATGGCTTGAAAAAATGGCATTATAGTAAGCAATATACTATAATGCCAAGGAAACCTGACTTGGAATTCCATAATGCTTAGGGTGAATAAAATAAATCCACATCTCTAATAGGATTCAATGTCAATTCATTAATGTGGTACAACATAATAACTACTGATACTGGTCCGGTCTGTTTTTAAGGCCGTTGCAGCACAACTAAAAGGTAAGGTTCTACCCCAGGAATGATCCTGAGCGATGAGACCGTGTTCTGTTCTTGTGATTGTACAACTGCATCAAATGCATCGGAAAATGGTAGGTGCATATTTTCCATCAAAACCCAGACTGCGCCTGCTTCTCAGATGTGGGCAGCTTATCAGGTTGCCATCTCTGTCTTGTTTTGTTCCCCAACGGGCGAGTGTTTATCTATTTTTGCTTTGGGTTCTAAGGGTAAACCACCGCCCCACAGTGGTAAACACAGCACTACTCACTGACCATACACCTCAAATAGTGACTCAAATAGCTAAACACGTAGTGGGAGGAATGGTGAATATTGTCTTTATGCAAGTCTCGGGCTATTTTCCTGACTTTCTAGTTCTCTCTCTTGATTATTAAAAACAAGATAATCATGTGAAGGCCAGTGCTCAGAGCTACAAGCAAGTGCTTATCTAGCTCAATAAGCACTTAAATGTTAAGAAAGCAATTGCCGGAGACTCATTTTTAAACATGGACAAGGCCACATAGTTATATTTTTCAAAGACCTTTTGTTATCAAATTCTTAAATGTGATTTGTCCAACTTATGACTCGAGGACTAGAATCCAGAAGACAAAATGGAACTAAATCTAAAGGTGGACATTGGCTAATTGTGCCGATAGTTGACTTCTCATATGGAACATAAGGAAGCAGCTTATTACATTTTCTCATTCTACCTCTTGAGAGAATCTTAAGGAGACAACACTGAGACTTATGAACACCTTAGCCATAAAGCTACAAGAAAGGGATTTTAGGTCTACTTTTATGTGAATGTGGATTTTTATTTTCCCTCAGTATCCTGGGGAAAGTATTACCTTATCGAAACAGTAGGATGGACTTGAACTAGAGCAACCCGATTCTTGCCCCTGATTTGTTTTTCTCTCACCTCTGAGGAACTGTTAGCAAAGCGATGTCAGATAAACTCTGTGACCTTCTTTCACTCATCTTTAAAATGAAGAGGCTGCACTATTTTGTATTACAAATTTCAATAGATGCTTGTTGACCTGAATGAATTTATGAATGGATCTAATGATGATATGTAAAGTTCGTTCTTTCCAGGATAATGTGTGGGTCTCTCATTAGTCCTGTCATTGAGCTTAGCCATGCAGAAGCTCCATCTGTAGTTGATGCTACCAGAGGGATTCTTGCATTGGGCATTGATTGGCTGGCAACTCCTTAGGGATCTTTCACCTCTGCTTATCTATGGTGCTATCAACACACAAGACACGGTTCTTGGAGCTATTGTTAAGCCATCCTAGTCAAAACTGTGAAAGCATAGAACCATTCAAATGATGTACAATGTTTAAAAATTAGTCTCATTAATAATTCCAGAAAAACAAATTGAAAAAGTAACACGATGTCACTTTTTCCTAGCCAAGTGGTTTACTGTGAACCATGAAATGATAGTGTTCCATATTGGCAAAGGTGTTGGGTACTCTCACAAACCCCTGTGGATTGTAATTTGATCCAGATTTTTGGAAGGCTCTTCCCCTGCCTGGCTGCTTCTTATGCTTCACATCTCAGCCTAGAAGGCTATTCATCAGACTTTCCTTGCCCACCTGGGTAGAGTCTCCTTCAGTCCCCACTCTGTGCCATCCCTGCCAATTCTTCCTTTCATAGTATGTATTGTAACTAATAATTACATATTTATTTGTGTTTTTAAAGATGTGTCAGGACTCTACAGAAAAAAAGAAGCAATAGGAGACTGTGTGTGCATCTCCCATTGTGTGTGTGTACACACACACATATATTTAGAGAAATTCATTGTCGCAATTGTCATGTGTGATTGTGGAAGGCTGGCAAGTTTGACATTTTTAAGGCAAACCGGCAGACCAGAAACTAGGCAGGAGTTGACGTTGTGCTCCTGAGATGGAATTTCTTCTTCTTTGGGAACCTCATTTTTGCTCATAAGACCTTCAGCTGATTAGATGAAGCTCACTCAAGCTGTGAGGGCTTGTTTACTTTATGTGAAGTCAACTCATTAGAGATGTTAACCATATCTATAAACTACTTTCAAAGCAACACCTGGATTATTGTTTGATGAAAGAACTGACTCCGGTATAGCCTATTCAACTTGACATAAAACTGACCATCACAACAGATATAAAAAGCTCCATCAAAGGGCATAGACCATGGCTTTCTTGGTGTACTGCTAGCGCTATACCAGTAACACAGTATATGTTCAGTACTCATGATAGTTTCTAGATATTTGTTGAATGAATAAATGAATGCATGGTATCTGGTGACCACTGAAGCTCTCACATCCTA
>CM052552.1:10130983-10150960 GCA_028533065.1 Trachops cirrhosus | reverse complement strand
AAGTGGCAAGGAGACACAAAGATCAGGAATATTCTTCTCCAAACTCTACAGACCCATTGTGGGGCGTCATTTTGAACGCTTGATTTTGGATAAGCCTGTTGCGAATAAAATTCAAAACTCAGGACACATCTCCTCAGCATCATTATTATTGTTTGTTAGTCTTTTTAAAAATAATTGTTTATTTCTCAGTTACAGTTGATGTACAATATTGCATTACTTTCTGGTGTCCAGCCCAGTGATTAGATATTTATATACCTGACAAAGCGATCACCGTGATAAATCTAGCACTCACCTGGCTCCATACATAGCTATTATAATATTATTGACTAATACAAAATGAAATTTTAAAAAACGTCCGTGGTGCTAGATACGGAGAACAGACTGATGATTTGCCAGGGGGAGGGGTGTTGGGGGCCTGGGTAAAAGAGGTGAAGGGATTCAAAAGTACAAATTGATACTTTTGAGATAGTCACAAGGAGATAATCTATAGCATGGGAAATGTAGCCAATAATGTTGTAATATCTATGTGTGGTACTAGGTGTGTCCTAGTAGAATTGGGTGACACTTTGTAGGGTGCTTGATTGTCTGGCCAGTGTGTTGTACATCTGAAGCCAATGCAAAATATCATAGAATATAAACTATAATTAAAATTAAAAATAAATAAATAAAATTTAAAAACAGTATTTGAAATTGATTAAAACAATTTTTAAAAATATGCTTATATTGATATTTCAAAAGCAAAACCCTCATTAGACAACATTGGATGTTTCTACTGCATCAACTCATGAAGAATATTGATAAAATGCTAGAAGTCCATCCCTTATCTAAAATACAGTTTATAGAACTTTCCTTGTATAAACTGTATTTTAGAGTTATCAAATAGTCTAACACGGGAAATTCTTTCTTATAGGAATCCTACCCTTTGCAACAACATGGATGGAACTGGAGACTATAATGCTAAGTGAAATAAGCCAATCCATGAAAGAAAAATACCATGTGATTTCACTTATAAGAGGAATCCAATGAAGAAAATAAACTAGTGAGCAAAACAGAACCAGAGATATGGAAACAGGGAACAGACTTATGGCTGCCAGAGGAAAATGGGTGGCAGGGGAAATGTTGGAAAGCAGGGGAAGGAACTAGTCTAAGAACATGGATGAATGATCATGGACACAGATATTGGGGTGGAGATGACCTGTGACAGCAGGAAATGGCTTGGGATGGAGGAGGGCAAAGGAGCAAAAATTGGGACAACTGTAATAGAGTAAATAAGAATCAAATTTTAAAAAAGAAAAAAGATCCTGATAATAAATGCCAAATGAATAATAAGTTTAGAAAATGACCAATTTACAAACTCTAATGAAATAGTGGATATAGACAACATTACCCAGTAGATTCTAGAACTATTAGGTGAAAGGTGGATGGGGAAGTTATTTTTGTGAGACCAGACTGACACCATCTTAATAAAGTGATTAAATTCCATTAAAGTGAGACATACAGCTTCACGGTCCTTTGAGTCTGGGGTTTGGATCACAAGGATGGTGTGGGATTGGAGTTCATAAATAAACAGTTGTCATAGGTAGTACTGATGGAATTAGAAAATCATATATAGAGAAGTTAGCAAAGCATGGAATGAAGGTTGTCCTTATCAGCAGGTCACAGGATAAACCGAACCAGGTTTCTAGTGAAATAGGAGAAAAATTCAAAGTGGAAACAAGGACCATTGCTGTAGACTTTGCATCAGAAGATATTTATGGTAAAATTAAAATAAGCTTGACAGGACTTAAAATCGGTGTTTTAGTGAATGACTAGAGAATGTGATATAAGTATCCTGAATACTTTTTGGGCATTCTTGATCTGGACAGTACCATCAAGAAACTAATAAATATTAATGTTCTTTCTGTTCATAAGATGACAGGATCAGTGCTGCCTGACATGGTAGAAAGACCTAAAGGGGTGATTCTGAACATCTCCTCTGTCTGAGGCATGATCCCTGTTCCACTGTTGACCATCTACTCTGCAATCAAGACTTCTATAGATTTCTTCTCTCAATAAATCCATGAAGAATATAGGAGCAAAAGCATCTTGGTTCAGAATGTCCTGCCATTCTGTGTAATTATGAAAGGCTAAAATTGGAAAGCCAGCTTTGCACATCCTTCCTTTTGTGAAGTCTGAAATGAAAACAGTGACTTGGCATCCCAAGCCAACAGAAGGTCATTCTCTTAAGGGCTCAATTATTTCAATCCTGCCTTCTTGGTTATATCTTTAAATGTTCATAAAATTTGGCATGTCTGTGCAGGCTCACCATCTGAAGAAAACCAAAAACTAAGCATTGATAACTGCGTTGAGTAACTTGGTCAGATGCTCCAGCCTGTACACTCTCACTGCAAATCAGCCACCCATCTCCAAAATGTACAGTTGTCATTTCAATAGGTACTAATACAGGTAAATGTAGTCACACTCAGGAAGAAAGCAGAAGATATTTTCAGCAGTTCCTGACATATATTCTGGATGCTACTAGCAGTTATTTTGAGGTTTAATATAAATGCTCATATCACTGGATATAGAACTATTATTAGCATGAACAGATTAACAGGGAGTACATTTATAGCCAAGTACATAATGATAGAGTCAGACATAATGCTCAACAATTTCATCTGGCCCAAAATGCCAATGATGATGATTCTTGTATTTTCTCTGAAACATACTTTAAAAAGTCATAGCTAGCTACTCTTCCTTGTGTTTAACACTTAGAGAGAGTGGAGATTAATGGATTCATTTGTGGGAGGACATACTGCAATTTGCGTAGCTCCTTGTAAGCTCTTCTAAAGGCATGCCCCAGTTCACACATTTATATGGAACTATTCTTTTGCAAAGGTAGTTAATGACATAAAAATAATTCATGAAATACAGAGTTTTGTTGACACATGAAGCCCATGAAAATATGCTTTTCTCTAATACATGGTTCTTCTCAGTTTAAATGCATGTAAATACTTAATGCTATATGGTACGGTTTCTATAAGTAAATGTGCATGGAGATTAGCCTATGGTACCACTAAAACTCTGACCCAGGAAAGTGACCTGCTTGGAGTCCAGCTGCCTCTGTTTCTGCACTGCACTAATGCTGCTTAGATATGCAACAACAGGGTACTCCTAGAACAGTAATGACATGAGAAAAGTAGCATTACACTTTTGAATTAGTACCCTATAGATAATGATATAATTACATTTAATGAATAATGATATAAACATGGGGTTGATTGAAAACATATTTCATTGGTGCTTGAAATTAAGACCACTTTTACACTGCCTTTGGGGAAATTGCCAAGCACTAATTCAATATTGTGAAATACGCAATCTAGTAAGTAGGTATTCACCTAGGCTGTGACTCCAAGGCTCTGAGTTCTAAGCACTAGTAAATTAGCAAAAAAATTGTTTAATTGGGGTGTTTAAGTGTTTCTAACTTTTAATTTTATCAACCAAGGACATAAAACAAAAAGAGAAAAACCAAATTACCATCATTATATAAAAGATATTTTAACATACAAAAAGTAGGAAGAACATAATCTCAGAATAAGGAATAGTCATTTAAATTGAATAAATTTAGCATTATGAAAAACAAAAACAAAAGTGAGACATACAGACATTGTGTACCTCATAATATGATATAATAAATATACAAAAACATCTTCAAAGTTTTGTCACAAAAAAGTTTAAATTGATTCCAATCTACCTTTTAGATTTAACTAGCACTTCACAGGAAACAGAAAGATGAAGTTAAACAATCAATCAATTGTTAAATGTAAGTTATGTCATAGGTAAACGACCTGGATTTTTCAACAGATCTATGACATAAAAATAAAATGGAAAAGAGTAACTGACAAATAAAAGGCAAATTCATAAGTAGACCTTGACCTTATTTGAATTCTAATCTGAATAAACTTAAAGTAAGAAAAAGTTTTGAGACAGTGTGGAAATTTCAATACACAGTATTCAATAGATAAGACTGAATATGGATTCAATACTGGGTGATGTTATAGACTTTTTAAACATAACAACAATGCCATTGTTCATCTATGTACAATGTCATTGTTGCTATGTTTTAAAAATGTTCTCAGACATGCATAAAATGACATGATATCTGGGATTGGCTTTAAAATACTCCAACTGTGTCTGCCAAATTTTGGAGATATAGATGAGAAAGAACTACTAGCCAACTATTGATAATTAGGGATACTATATGATGAGTACATGTATGCTCATTTAGGTTCATTTACATTTTAAAAATCAGATCCCACCCTGGCTGGTGTGGCTCAGTGGATTGAGTGTCAGCCTGTGAACCAAAGAGTCGATGCTTCGATTCCAAGTCAGGACATAAAACAAAACGAGAAAAACCAAATTAGGTTGCAGGCCTAATTTGCAGACCTAGGTTGCAGGCCAGGTCCCCAGTAGGAGACATGAAAGAGGCAACCACACATTGATATTTCTCTCCTTCTCTTTCTCCCTTCTCTCTAAAAATTAAATAAATAAAATATTTAACAAAATAAAAATCCAAATTAGATCCCTACCTTATACTTGACACAAAGATGACTGTCAAAATAAAAACTTTAAAAGATATAGAAGAAAAGAGAGAATAATGTGATTGTGATAAGAATTGTGTAAGACTGTCTTAAGGCACAAAATACAAGGGTCATGAACAAAAAGTTTCATAAATTTAAGAAGGATATATATTTTAAAAATCTTTATGAAAAACAAATTAGAGATTAGGAGATGATATTTGCAACAAGTATAACTTACAAAAAATAATATCCCCAATATATAATGTATTCTTATACATCTATAAGAAAATATACATAAGTAATAACACAGCAATAAGAAATAACAGGGTCTTATAAATGACCAATAAGCTTCTGAGAAGATACTCAACTTCAGTAATATTCAGGAAACAGTGATATACCATTTCAAGGCAATTATATGGACAACATAAAAAATATATGACTAAATCAAATAATGGTGAACATCAGGGGAAAGGAGAATGTTTATATGCTGTTAGAAGTCATATAAAGTGGTAAAACAATTAGGAAAGGCAATTTAGCTATAACCAGTAAGATTGTCAATGTGCACACCACTTATAGATAAATAAACTATTTTCACTTGGGCAAAAGAAAAGATGCACCTATATGGTTTATTCCAACATTTTTAGTTATAGAAAAAACTGGAAACAATATAAATGTATACCAATGGGAATCATGTATAATAATGTGATCTAATTATACCATGAAATTCTAAAGAACAATAAAAGGTAATTAACTTGATATACATCAACATACATTTCAAATGATGTAATTCTCAGTGAAAAGAAAGACTTCCAGAGCTTCAGATCATGATCATGTACATAAAATTAAATAAAATGCATACTCCATTTTATATATAATATATATTGTTCAAGAATACAAATTTTTGGTATGAAATATATTTCTAATAGACAGGAAGGATACATTATAAATTCATGATAATTGTTTTTTCTGGATAGGAAGGAGGGAACTAGAACTGGAAGTACACAAAAGGAATTTCAATTTTGTTCTTACATTAAAATAAGTTAAAATAAATATGAAAGTATGTGGTAATTCTTGATTCTTGATGCTGAACACATAGATGTTTTGATATTCTTTGCAGATTTTGGGGGGGATTATTTCTAAAAATAAACAGAAGAAAAGAATATTAATTGAAAAGCCTAACTTATGTGATATTGAGTTGATAATAAGTGAAAATTAAAAGGATATTAAACTGTATATTACCATTAAAATGCATTTTTATTTCAAATGCAAATATCGTATTTTTAAGTAGATAAATAAATCCTCCAGTGTAACAGAAATTATAATAGTCATTTTGGTGACTGTAGTACAAAAAATCTGAAAACTGATGTGTTAAAGAAACAAAATAAACAACTTTGAAACATTAAATTGATCTTTGAAAACATATGGAGTCAAACACCATACTGTTGTCTGTGTCTGAGGTTTTTTCTTTGCTTAATCCCTTCACCGTTTTCATCCAAGCCTCTATCCCCTCTCTCCTCTGACAGCTGTCAGTCTGCTCTCTGTATATATGAGTCAGAGGAAAATGGGGGTAGGGGAAGGTAAAAGAGAATCAAGAAGGAATAAATGGTGGTGGAAGGAGACTTGACTTGGGGTGTTGAACACACAGTACAATATACAGATGATGTATCATAGAATTGTACACCTGAAACCTATACAGTTTTATTAACTAATGTCACACCAATAAATTAAATAATAATTATAAAAATAAAAAAATATGAAGTCAAAACAGAAATAAAAATTGCAAGTATTGTAGAATAATGACACTTAGTTTTATGATATAACAAAACTACTCAGAAAACTTTGATAGAATTAAAGATTTGTTTCAAAACCAGAAGATGTAAATAGATTTACTAAGTTTTAAACTAAATAAATAAACGAGAAAAACAACAACAGAATAAACCTAAGGAACATATTTTAAAAATTAATTACCAAAGCAGAAATTCATGAATTAAAATAAGGAAAAATAGTACAATTATTGAATAAATGAAAACTGAGGCTTTCAATGAAAAAAATTTAAAATACTGATACTTTCTACAATATGGATGAATTTCAAAAACATTATGTTAAATAAAAGAAACTGACCACATAGGACTACGTATTGTGTTCCATTTATTTGAATTGTCCGTACAGAAAGTAGATTCAGTGGTTGCCTGGGACTGGGAGTGGAAATAGGGACTGACCACAAATAGCACAAGGAATCTTTTTTTTCAATTACAGTTTACATTCAATATTATTTTCTATTGGTTTCAGGTGTACAGCATAGTGGTTAGACAATAATTTATTTTACAAAGTGTTCCCTTTGATATTTCAAGTACCCACCTGGCACCATACATAGTTATTACAATAGTATTGACTATATTCCCTGTGCTGTACTTTATGTCTCCATGACTACTCTATAACTATTTGTATTTTTTAATCTTTTCACCTTTTCACCCAGTCCCACAACTTCCCTGCCCTCTGACAACCATACAGTCATCACTCTGTATCTATGAGTCTGTTTCTATTTTGTCTGTTTGTTTACTTTAGTACTGGGATGGTGGAAAAGTTCTAAAACCAGATCTTGGTGGTGATTAATTAACTCAATAATCTTACTAGTTGGAATCATACAGCATATGCCCTTTTCAGACTGGCTTCTTTCACTTAATAATATGTGTTTAAGGTTCTTGGGTGTCTTCTCATAGCTTGATAGCTCATTTCTTTTTAGCATTAAATAATATTCCATTGTCTGGATGTACCATTGTGTATTTGTTCATCCACTTATTGATGGCCATCTTGGTTGCTTCCAGTTTTTTTGAAATTATGAACAAAGCTGTTATAAATATCCATGTGCTATTTTTGTGTGGACATAAGGTTTCAACTCCTTTTGGTGAAAATAAAGGAGCACAATTGCTGAATTATGTGAACATATTTAGTTTTCTAGGAAATTGACAAAGTGGCTGTAGTATTTTGCCTTCTCACCAGCAATGAATGAGAGCTCCTATTGCTCCACATTTTACCAGCATTTAGTGTTATCAGTGTTGCAGATTATGGCCATTGTAATAGATGGGTGGAGATATCTCATTGTTATATTAATTGGTAATTTCATGATGACATATGATGTGGGGGATCTTTTCATATACTTATCTGCCATCTGTATGTTTATGCAGGTCTATTTCTGGGCTTTTTATTCTGTTCCATTAATCTATTTGTCTATTCTTTTGCCAATATTGCATTGTCCTAATTACTGAGATTAATAGTTAGTTTTCAAGTCAGGTAGTGTCAGTCCTCCAGCTTTGTTTTTCACCTTCAGTATTGTATTGGCTATTCTGGGTCTTTTGTGTCTCCATATAAACTTTAGAGTCTGTTTTTTAATATCCAAAAAATAACTTGCTGGGATTTTGATTAGGATTGCACTGAATGTAGGGATCAAGTTGGCAAGAACTGCATTTTACATTATGGATAAGTTGGTACTGGTTCACCTGTGCTTTTTTGTTGATGTGGCTTAATTTATTTTAAAAATTTTGAATAAATTTGGATTTTTTTTAAAGTTGCAAAAATAGTAGAGAGTTCCTGAGCTGTGTGGGGCTCACTGTGGGGCTGAAGCAGGCAGGCAGTCAGACTGGAGATGGACAGTGGCCTGCAATGGGTGGCAGAGGAGGAGCCTGGATAGGGGAGGATGGCATGGGCAGGCCAAAGCTGCTTTTCCCCAGCCCCTGGCTCGGCTGTAGTCGCTCAGGCCATGATCCCAATTCCATCTGCAGCAGCTGTACCAGCACTGGGACAGGGATGGTGGCATAGCCAGCATCCCATATTTGGTAGCCCCAGAAAAGCTAGTATGTAGGCCTCAGCCACCCCAGGTTGGACGTACATTCTCCATGGACACCATCCTTAGCATGTGCCTTCTGGGCCACTGGCCATGAGATGCTGATGGGGTCCTCACCTGCTGTACCAACAAGGTCACTCAGACCCCTCCATCTTGGCAAGAGATTGATGGTGAGCATGCCAGCTGCTGTACACATAAGCACTCAGCAGCCTGAGGTAGCACAAACCACCACAAGACTACCAAGTTGAAGCAACAACTGCAGACAACAAAGCTAAGCCGCAATGGGAAAGAGAAAGAACAGGACTCCCCACTGCAAGGGGCCTTGCTGCACAGGGAACACTGAAGGTGTCCTCTCTCAGCTTCCCCTCCGGCTTCCCTGTCCTTCAATGCAGCGTCTGCCTGCACAGAAGCCTGGTAGGGCTCAGTCAAGAGCTGGAGGAGGTGTGTGTGAAGGAGCAAGGTGAAGAGGAGCTACTGTGGATCCTTCATATGCCTGATGGGCACCGTGCCCTAACTCCCCATGCCCTCAGAGTAACAGCTGTGATCTCCCCCTCCTCCTCCTAGAGCCTGGCAAACTGGCCAGCTCTTCCTCCATTTCCCTGGCATCCCTCCAGCCTTCTGGCCAGATGAGCCATCAGGAACATCTAGGTGCAGTGGAGGGCTGGCATTCATTCTCCAACAAAAAAGTCTTCTCTCCATGTCACCTTGCCTTGAAGATGGCAGCCCATCTCTAGTCCTTGCCTTTTTTTTTTTTGCCTCCCCTTCACCCAATCATAGCTACGTCTTCAAATGGGAGCCACTGGAAGGCTGTGAGAGTGTGTGTGCTTCAGGAAGCTATTTCTCCAGGTCCTGAACTGGCCTTCCTGACTTCCTGTCTTGACAAGAACAAAGTCAATTTCAACCTGACTGGCTTGGCCTTCTGCCCTGTAAGCTTGATGAAGCCTCTCTCTCCCAGGATAGGCTTTATCTTCCATTACTGCCCCTCAAGCCCAGAGTTCCCCTTCCTCCCACCAGCCCCAGGCCATGGCCTCAGAAGGATCCAGAGGCCTTCAAGGCCTCCTCGCTGCCATTCCAGCAATGGCAGCACACCGTGCCCTCAGAAGAGCCATTGCTTTTCCTGAGTTCCCTGGTGGTCTGAGGGCCCCACACTCAACACTTCACCATGGAAACCAGTGCCTTGGTGGCAAGCCCCTCCCTGGCTCCCTTGAGGTGAGGAATAAAGGATCCCTTTCTTTTGGGCCTTCCAGCACTTTCATTTATTGTGTCAAAACCCTGGGCCCTCTTTCTGGTGGATACTGTGTCCTCTGAACGGGAGGTGACCTGCCTTCTTCACTAGCAGTTGGGCAACTCACAAGTCACACCTGTGTTCTTGCTACCTCTCTCACTTGTTGGAAAAATTACTCGGAAAGTCTTGCTTGGGTCTTTCTGGGTATGAGTCCAAAGGATTGTTTATGGTACCCTTGTCCTTGTCATTGAGCAAGCTGTCCATGATCAGCAGAGAAGGGACACCACAGATTTCCTTCCCTCTCCTCCATAGACACAGAAAAGGAGACTGGAAGGTATGGTAGATATCCCCATTCTCTCAGCCTCCATCCCCATGCTTCCCTCTCACTGGGGGAACTGACCAAAGCAGCCCTAAAGGGCCTAGTACTTGACCAATCCAGCTCTGGCAGAGGGGGGAAGCTAGCGTTTTTCAAAGTAGCATTTTCATCTGGCTTTCATTCAAGATTGTCTTAAATAGCTGACCAACCTGCCCAGAGCTGGCATTCTTCCAGGTAGCAAGTGGCAGCTCTGCACCCTCCATCTACTCCAGGACCCAGTGAAATAGAAAAATGCCTGTTTATTGTATCAATGTAGAAACTCTATTTTCTCCCAAAGACACTATTTTTGCAGCTGTTTAAAGTTTGTATATTTTCTATACTGCAGAGCTTCACAAAATTAAAGAAGAATGTTAATGTTCAAGTTTTCTTATCAAGTGCTTAGAATTTTTTTTTTTTTTAAATCTTGGTGTTAATATACTAAATAAGTATTCCCAGTCAAAAAAAAAAAAAAACACACACACACAGTAGAAAGTTTCCATATACGCTTCGCTCAGTTTCTCCTAATGTTAATACCTTATTTAATCACAATATATTTATCAAAACTGAGAAATTAACATATATACAATACTATTAAGTAAACTACAGACTTCATTCAGATTTCACTGGTTATTTCACTAATACCTTTTTTATGTTCCAGGATCCAACCCTGTATACTGCACTGCATTGACTTACCATATTTTCTTAGACTACTCTGAGCTGTGAAATTCTTCAGTCTTTCCTTGCCTTTCATGTCCTAATACTTGTTTTTCAACTTTTTTAATTGTAGCACAATTGCAGTTGTTCCCATTTTCCCTCCCTATTAGTCTCCCCTGGTCCTACCCACCCCCCTCAGGTCCTAATACTTTTGAAGTGTACTGATCAATTATTTTCTATGATGTTGCTCAACTTGGGTTTCTCTGATGTTTTCTGATGATTAAATTGAGGTTATGCATCTTTTGGAAGACTACTTCGGGGGTGGTATTTGTGCCCTTCTCAGTGCATATTCGGGGTACATGATGTCTATATGTCTTATTATTGGTGATATTAACCTTGATCACTTAATTAAAGTAGTGCCCACCAACTTTCTCTAGTGTATTTTGTTCTCTTTTAAGCAATGAATATCTTGGAGAAGATGCTTTGAGACCATACACACTGGCTATTTCTCTACAAAACTTTGTCCACTAATAGTAACAGCCTTCAGCTGTTATTTCCAGCATCAATTATTATTGAGTCTTTTAATGGTGGTGTTCTACTATACACTTTCCTACATTTGTTAAGTATATTTTTCTATAAGGAAGATTTGTTCCTTATTCAATTATTTATTTCTATCAGTATGGACTCATCAATATTTATTTTATTCTATAGAATATAATCCAATATTATTATTATTTATTTTATTGTTCAACTTATTTCATTTGTGATGTAAAGCCTAAAATTAAGTCCTAATATTATTAGGTGCTGCCTTGACCTGTGGTGAAATCAAGAGGACCTCAAATGGTCTAATCACAAGTTTCCTTCCTCATTTTGTTCCTGCAGATGAGTCCTAAACTAAATAATCCTCCTTATCAAGGAGACCAGACAGTGTCTGCTTATCCCCAGTAGCAGGTTTCAATTCCTTGCCAAACTGTGGAATTATTCCTACAAACCAATCACGTCCTCCTATATGAAACAAGGATCATCCCACCCTCTTGATATGACAAAGCTTGCCTCCTATCATCCCTGCTTGCTCCCTGTGTTGCCAAGTGCAACACCCTTGTGTCTTTATGTGATGTGTATTGCCCTACTCTCCTAAGCTGTGAATATATGTGACTAAGAAACTTTTGTCAGTCTCATCTATCCAGTGTTGAGGGTCTTGTGTTTGGCCATTCCTATGACTCTAGGTTGGAAATATTTTCCTTAGTAATATGTAAAGAGGAGGAGATTAAAACATCATCTCAAGCCACTAAGATTTATTTCAGGTTGTTCTTGTACCCTTTTGACTCGCAGAAGTGGTTGTTTCTTTGGCTGAGCAGAGAAAACACAAGATGAGCCCGAAGCATCTTATGGTGCCAGTAAGAAAATGCTCCTTTAGCTCCTACCCTTTGCAACAGCATAGATGGAACTGGAAAGCATTATGCTGAGTGAAATAAGCCAGGAAGTGAAAGACAAATACCATATGATCTTGCCTTTAACAGGAACCTAAACAACAAAACAAAGAAACAAGCAAAATATAACCAAAGACACTGGAATAGAGAACAGGCTGACAATGACCAGAGGGGAGAGGGGAGGTAATTTCAGGGGAAAAGGGGAAGGGTTTACAAGAACAAGTATAAAGGACACATGGACAAAAACTAAGGAGGGGGTGGTAATGAGGGGGGAGCACTGGGGGTGGGCTGAGATGGGAGTAAAGGACAGAAAACTGTACTTGAATAATTAAAATAAAAAAAATGCTCCTTTGCATTTTGTAAAAAAAAAACCATGCAAACAAAGTTGTTGTATTCCCCACAGACTGTTGCAGTTTCCAAAGTTGTAGCCTTAGTAATTTGTAGTATAGTCATTTTTATATTCTTTAGTTTAATTATAATTCTCAAAGTCTCTTATAATAGTAATACTAAGTCTTAGCTTCCAGAAATGCACCAGAGCTATTCATTTTATGAAGTTTACTAACAATTGTGTTTACAACACAACCTTGGGAATCCCCTGTGTGTCTTCCATTAAATTGCCAGATCCTCCACATATGTTGCCTCCCCATGGAGAGCCCTGTTATGTTCCTTGGTGAGTCACATGAAGTCATATACAGTAAACTTCATTTAACCAGCTACAGACTACTGAAGCAGCAGTCACCCCTGGGTAGCTGGGAGTCATAGCAGGAAACGAAAGATAGGCCAAATATTGCTACTTCAAAGATGGATGTCTGAAATTTTCAAACAAAGTACTTTGAACAATTTTGCATTGGCTAATTCATCCAAAAGAGCAGCAAATCATGAATAGCATTTCCAGCTTAAAAAAGTGGAATTTTGTTTGTTTCTGTTTTTCTATTTGTCTATTTTTTTATGTGTGGCTTCAGATGGCTTGAAATGCATTCCTCAAAATAAAATTCTATCTTATAAATAGATAATAGTACCTTATGAGAAGTGACTATTATATAACAAAACAACATAAAACATTAAATTTGTTAGAGTGGTGGGGTTACAGACATTTTTCTCTAACTAGTTTTAACAATGGGATTATATGTTATTAAATGAATGTGATCAAAAACAAAAATGCAGAAAAAAGTGTACTTGAAATAAAATTGTTCCATTAAAGCTGTCATTCCAGGAAAACACACACTTTCCAACAATTGCACTATAGCTCCAAGATCCTTTTAGAACTCCTTTGTGAAAAATGTCATTGGAGGAAGTTTATAAACCACATAAGAAATATGTGATCACTATTCTAATAGTCAAAACTTATTTGATTATATGAAAGTCATGTTCCCTAGTTTAATTGCCCACTTTATTCACAGCTTCAGCTCCAAATTTTGGCTGTTTCTATAAATAAAATTGAAACACCATAAAAGTTGTCACAACTCAGACTATTTTAATAATCTGGAGGAAACCCCGTAAGTTATTTTATTTTATTTTAAATATAATCTTTATTGTGTTTTTTCATTACTCTTTAGTCCCCCTTATACCTGCTCCCCCCAGCAATCACCACCTTGTTGTCCATGTCCATGAGTCCTTTTTCTTTTTTGCTCAATCCCTCCACCCCCTAACTTTCACCACCCCCACTAGCTGCCATCTGTTCTCCATCTATGAGTCTCTCACTGTTGCTCTTGTTAGTTCAGGTTGTCCATTAGAGCCCACATATGAGTGAAATCATATGGTATTTGTCTTTCTCAGACTGGTTTATTTCACTTAGCATAATGTTCTCCAGTTCCATCCATGCTGTCACAAAGAGAACAATTTCCTTCTTTTTTATGGTCAAATAAAATTCAGTTGTGTAAATGTACCACAGTTTTTGATCCACTCACTTACGGATGGGCACTTATGCTTTTTGCAGCACTTGGCCATTGTAAATAATACTGCTATGAACATTGGCATGCATAGGTTCTTTTCAATTGATGATTCCAGATTCTTAGGGTATTATCCCAGCAGTAGGATCACTGGATCAAAAGGCAGTTCCTTCTTTAGTTTTTTGAGGAAACTCCATACTGTTTTCCACAGTGACTGCACCAGTCTGCATTCCCACCAATAGGGTACTAGGGTTCCCTTTTCTCTACAACCTCTCCAGCACTTGTTGATTTATTAATGATGGCCATTCTGGCCATTGTTAAGTGGTATCTCATTGTGGTTTTAATTTGCATCTTTTTAATGACTAGTGATGTTGACATTTTCTTCATGTGTCTATGGGCCCTCTATATGAGAGGTTTTTCTTCAAAATTGGTGCTAGATTTTATCAAAAACTTTTTCTGGATCTATTGATATAATCATGCAATTTTATCCTTCATTTTATTTATGTGGTGAATCACATTTGTTGATTTGCAAATAATGTACCATCCTTGTATTCCTGTAATAAATCACACTTGATTATGGTATATAATCTTTTTTCATGCATTGTTGTATTTGATTTGCTAATATCTTGTTGAAGATTTCAGCATCCTTCCAGTGTATTATTTACTTCAGATATTGCATTCTTTGTTCCTGACTGATCCTTTTTTATGGTCTCTATATCTTTTTTCATACTGTTGAGTATTCTTATAATTATTACTCTAAACTCTCTATCTGATAAATTGCTTACCTCCATTACATCTAGATCTTCTGGAACATTCTCTTGTTCTTTCATTTGGGATCTGTTCCTTTGTCTTCCTATTTTGGCCACTTCTTTGTATTTTCCCCCTTAGATGTTAAACTAATCTTCCCTGAGACTGACCAGTTGTTAAACTAATCAAGCTGTAGTCAGTAGTCAGGCTTAAGCACCACAGGGTGGGACAGAGTAATTTCTGTGGGCGGAGCTATTACTTCCCCTTAGGCTGAGGCTATTCATAGAGGAGTGCTCTGCCTCAGAGAGATGGCTCCTGCAGCATGGGGGGTGACTCAGCACATGCATCCTGGTGGCTGTTCCCTCATTTCTCTCCCCAGAGGCACAAACCCAGACTCTCCTCAAGCTTCTCTAGTCCACTCTGCTCTCCCTTTGCCAGCACCCAGGGTAAGTGGCTACAAATGAAAGTCTGTTAAGAGGCTGTCTGCATCTCCAGCTGTCTCTCCTTGGCAGACAGAAACCCTGCTGCTTTTCACAGCTGGATGTTATCTGTGTTCCTTTCCCAGCTCTGGTGCTGTAGGCTGGGGAACCCAGCCCGAGGTTTAGCTCCCACACTTCTCAGGGGAACTCCCCGGCTGTTCAACTATCTCTCCAGCACTTCAGCTGCTACCCATGAGAGCCCAGCCAGCCTTCTTGTGTCTCCTCCACACTCACTACCAGTCACATTGTGCTGAAGTGCTTTTGTTTGTCTGTCCATGGTTGTAAGGCTTCTCTCCAGCTACTGTTCAGTTGATTATTCAAGAAGATTTCTCTACAATTTAGTTGTAATTCCAGAGTGATCCTGAGAGGAGGTTAGTGTAGCTTCCATTTAATCCTCTGCCTGCCATCTTGGATCTCATCTCCATAAGTAATTTTGGCTAGCTTACAAGGTCATCCAAATTTCCTTTAGCATTTAGTATCTAAAAATTTGCATACTGTTATCCCCTCAATCATCACATCCAAGATTAAACTACTGGCCTAATGGCCACTTAACATAACTCAATGGAAGTTTTTATTATGTTTTACAATTTAAAATTTCACTTGTATTATTTAATTTTATTTTCCTCACAGTCCCCAGAAGTAGTTACTTTTACTATTTCATATGAAAGATAATGAAAATAAAGTACAGGATGACCACATAAATCTTATTGTTAATAAGTGGTAGAATTGGGATTGAAAAATTTTTTTCTGACTTCTAGTACAATGTTCTTTTCATTTTACCAAACTGCCTTCGCTTCACAGTTAAGTTTTCTTCTTATTCTTAATATCTGACTTACTATTTTGGACTACTTCAAGGTAAAAGTCTCCACTGGGCTTCAATCAAGCCTCTCTGTATGTATATGAAAGAGATCTCTTCTGTTGCCCCAACTACACAAGACAAGGCTCAACAACTTTCCAAGCAAACTGACTGCTCTCCCCTGAATCCAAAATATCACTAAACACCCTTACTCTCTAGTTTTCTTTGGAAACAAAGCAATCTTCAGAGTAGATGGATGTCTTTATTTTAGGCCCTTCTTTCCCCTTCTGCTTTTATCCCTGGAAAGCAATATGTGGAACAAAATTCATATGAATAACATTCACATACACATTTTTGCCCTTGCTCTGGTTTATATTAGAGGTAAGGAAACATGAAGATGCACTACTCAGTTACTGCTAGCATGACCAATCCTCTGGTTTGCCCAGAACTGAGGAGCTTCCCAGCATGTGGGACTTAGAGTGTTAAAACTGGGACGGTTCCAGGCAAACAGAGATGGTGGGTCACCAACATCCATATACAAATCCAGGAAAGTGAGAAAGTAATCTCTTTATCTTCTGAACCAGAAAGCAAATTTCTCAAAGTCTCAACCATGTTATGTAGGCCTATTTTAGCACTCAACACATACTGTTTAATTAACAGATTGAAAAGTTTAAAAGGTTTTGGAAAACAGAAACTATCCATCAATTGTCAAAAAATGTGTTGTAATCTATCTGATTACCTGGAAAGATGGGTCTGAAAATAACCAGGTTGTAAAAGATGCTGCTGAGATTCTATCTTCTTATAACTCTCAGATTCATTAAGGAAAACAATAATGCACCCTACACTGACCTCACATGCAGTTAATATTTATTTTATACTAGGTCTCTGATAACCAAGGCCCCTGTCCTGAGGGAACTTGCAGTCTATTGTGGAAGGCGTGAAAACAATTTCCAATGCATTGCAATAAATACAGCAATTAAAATATGTGCAAATAGAAGACGGCAGCGAGATAGGTGGTAGTGGAGTCTACTTCCCCTTGCACATGGATGAAACACCTAGCCGATCTAATGAGGAACAGAGCAAACAGCCAACAGTATCCTAGCATATATGAAGATAGGAGACCAAAAACTGTAGAGGACATTGAAAAACCAGATTATAAGGAGAGTGCTTCAGGACAATAAGGTTCCTAGGACCAGCATAGGGACCAGGGAGACTGTAGCCCCAGGCCCGGTGCGCACCGGGTCTGCCACAGGGTTCTTGGGAGAGAGCTGGGTCAACTGCTCCCTCCCCTGCCAAACAAGGTTTGAGCAGCACTGGGAGAGACCTGGTTGCTTGAAGTCGCAGAGAGGAGCATAAGGACTAAGTGGCAAACACACAGGGGCTGTGAGCACCCATGGAGTTTGTGGACATCAGTTGGGGAGAGTTGAGAGTTGGGCCATGGTGGTCCCTGACAGGCCTTGACCCAGATAGTCTCTGGTCTGACCTATTTTCTACCCTTTACTCTCACTTTACCTCATAATCAGACCACCCACAAGCTCACTGCTTTCTAGATCAAATTCACAATCCTCCCTCCCAACAAGAGTCTTATCTTCTCTCCACCCTTTCTAAAAAGTGACTAGTTGGGTGAAATATCACGGTTAACACTGTACATATCCGAAGCATCTCCTATCTCTTCTCTTCAGGCTAGTACTGTAAATATCATAGAATACACTCCTGCTGTCTTAAACCATTTTGCCTTACCCCTCCAACTGATCATAAAATGTAGGTGGAAGCTATGAACACCAGGATACCTGCTGGAAGAGGAAATCCACCAATAAAGGAACCACCAACAGACAACAACAGAAGAAGGTGAAGAAGGGAGTGGAAGCCAAACTAACTCAACCCAGGACCTATTTGGAAGTACAACTAAATAGTGGAAAAATTACTCAGATCAAACAACTGAACAATAGCAGGAGAGAATCTTTAAAACCTTGTACACATGGAAGAACCAGCTTCAACCAAACCTGCGCACACCTGTACAACAGAATACAAGAGGTGGTGGGCAGAGTGACCCTCAGTTAACCAGCTGGTGGGAAGGACCCACCAAAAAAAGACCCAATAACAATCAAAACACAAAGACACGCACAGAGTCAACATAAATGACAGCCCAACAAGACCAGTGAGCACGGGAAATCAAGGAGTCGGCACCACTGAATCTCATAGGTGTTGTACCATAGAAGTTCACACCATAAACCCAAGGAGTCAGAACAGATCAATTTAAGAAGCAGAGGCTAACAAAAAGAGTCTCACAAACAATGGGAAGACAAGGAAACAATCCCCAAATGAAAAGAAAGGAGGAAGCCTCAGAAAGAATACTAAATGAAACAGAGGTAAATCAACTATCATATTGAGTTCAAAGCGATGGTTATAAGGAAACTCAATGAGCTCACAGACAATAACCAAAAACTACATGGAAACTACAATGAACTCACTGGAAACTATATCTACATGAAAAAGGAAATAGAAACTATCAGCAAGCCCTAAGAGAAAATGAAAAATACAATTTCTAAACTGAAGAACACAATAGAAGGAATCAAAAGCAGGTTCAGTGAAGCAGAAGATCAGATCAGCGAGCTGGAGGACAAAGTAGAAAAAACACCCAGAATGAGCAAGAAAAGGAAAAGAGGCTCAGAAAGCATGAAGAAGGGTTAAGGGAAATTCAGGACAACATGAAACGCAATAATATCTGTATAATAGGGATACCAGAAAGAGAAGAAGAAGAGCAAGGGATAGAAAACCTATTTGAAAAAGTACTGATGGAAAACTTCCCTAATTTGATGAGAGAAAATGTCACACAAATTCAGGAAACACAGAGAGTCCCAATCTAGAGGAACCCAAAGAGGACCATAATTAAAATGGCAAAATTCCAAGAAAAATAGAGAATCTTAAAGGCAGGAAGAGAGAAACAGGAAGTAAGATACAAGTGAGCCCCAACAAGATTAGCAGCTGATTACTCAGTGGAAATTCTCCAAGCCAGAAGGGAATGGTAAGAAATATTCCAAGTAATGAAAACCAGAGGTCTGCAACCAAGACTACTTTATCCAGCAAGGCTCTCAATTAAAATGGAAGGCCAAATAAGTAGCTTTCCAGACAAAAGAAGTCTCAAAGAATATACATCCTCCAAACCAGCTCTGCGGGACATGCTAACGGGTTTCCTTTAAGAATAGGAAGAAAAAGTAAAAGAGAGGGGAACACAGGTATGACAAAATGGCAATGAATAAGTTCCTATCAATAATAACCTTAAATGTAAATGGGTTAAATGCCCCAATCAAAAGACACAGATAGTGGAATGGATAAGAATACAAGAATCACCTGTATACTGCCTACAGGAGACTCACCTCAGAACAAAAGACCTACACAAATTGAAAATGAAGGGCTGGAAACACATATTCCAAGCAAATGGACAGAAAAAAAAAAGCTGGGGTAACAATACTCATATCAGACAAAATAGACTTCCAAAAAAGGGCCATAAAAAGACACCCAGAAGGTCACTTCATAATACTCAAGGGAAGAAATCACCAAGAAGACATAAACATTGTAAATATAGATGCACCCAACATAGGAGCACCCAAATACATAAAGAAATCTTAGAGGACTTCAAGAAAGATATTGAGAACAACACAATTATAGTAGGGGATTTTAACACCCCACTGTCAAAAATGGATAGCTCTTCCAAACAAAATATGAACAAAGATACTGTGGCATTGAACAATGCCCTAGATGAAATGGACTTAACTGATATATATAAAGGCCTTCATCCCAAAGAAGCTAAATACACATTCTTTTCAAATGCACATGGAACATTTTCAAAGATAAACCACATGATAGGACACAAAACAAGCCTCAACAAATTTGAGAAAACTGAAATCATACCAAGCATTTTCTCTGACCACAAGGGACTGAAACTAGAAACCAAACTCAAGGAAAAAAACCCAAAACACTCAAAATCATGGAGATTGAATA
>CM052552.1:10114364-10130483 GCA_028533065.1 Trachops cirrhosus | reverse complement strand
GGTAGATAATTTACATAGAGTTGAAAAGACTCACGCTGGATTTTGGGGCTGGTATTACCTAACAGATACAGGATTGATTAGTCTAGTTTCCTGCCAGAGCCTACATATCTAAGAGCATCTTAGCAAGCAGGTCTCACAGGATTTTACATATCTTATGCCCCAGGTCCAATTCACCCCAGGTGTCTGCTGACTCTAGTCTGAGCCTCACTGCCCCTGCTATTTCCGAAGGCCCTGAGGCAGGTGGAAGAGACAAAGGCAGCCAGGAGACTTGGATTTCTCACATCCAGAACTAGGACTCAGGCTATTTGCAAAGCCGAGGGGGCAGGGGTGATGTCGATCACTCCCTCACTTCCACAGCCCCTTGAGTCTCTTCCCTGATGGCTTATTCCCACGTGATCGTGTCTGTCTCAGGTCCATTCTTTCCAGAGAATGGTTGCCCATCATTGACTATCCAACCAAGCTAAAGGGAATAGCAGAGCAGGCAGTACCTATGTTCAGGGAAATAAGTTTTGTCTCCTTAGGCCTCCCAGTTCTGGGAGATTTCTCACTCAGCTTTAGCCACTGGGGGTTACAGCTCCTGAAACCAGGCAGGGCAGACACCACAAATTGTCATTCCCACATTAACTGATTTTCATTGAGTGGCACTTCAAGGTCATGAAGCTCTCTAGCTTAAAGGAAAGAGAATGGGTTTTGCATCCATTGTCTGATAGTTTTATAAAGGACTTTATACTGCGCAGAAGAGACATACAGCCTCTGTCGACCGCACAAAGCAATAAACACACCTTTATTGCTAATTACCATTTTCTTTTTTGTGCTACTGTTTGCCAAATGGCAATGAAAGCGGAAGCACAGATGCTCATTAACATCCTTCTTGATTTACTGATAATTCAGCACTGACAGTTTAATAAGTTTAGGACTCAATCCAAAATTATTTGTCACCACGTTTTTAAGGCAGTGTCTTTTCTCACCTCTTGAACTGAACAACCTGTCCAGTTTTGTAATAATTGCACCGGAAACATCAGTGTTCTGAATTTATATTAGATATTTTTAACAAAGAACTGAAAAAATGTCTACCCCATTCTTCAATTTACCTTCACAATAAACTCTGTGAATAAGAAAAAGGTTTTCCTCATAGGCACAGACAACAGTATGGCGGTTGCTGGAGGGAAGGGGGAGGGGGATAGTAAAGGGTAAAGGAGACCAAACATATGGTGGCAGAAGATCATTTGACTTTACATGCTGGGCACACAGTGCTATATACAGATCAAGTCTCACAGAAATGTACACTTGAAACCTATATGATCCTATTGACCAATGTCACCTCAATAAATTTAATAAAAATAAAAAAGAAAGAGGTTTTACAAAGCTTATTCCCCATAAGGAGAAACTGAGGGATATGCCCAAATGATGTTTAAACTTACTTGACCTGCCTAGAGATGAATATGGAGATCAAAAACTGCTGATTTGTTTGTCTTAGAGATAAGAGACTCTTTTTTTCCAGTTTTATTGATATATAATTGATATATAACATTGTATTAGTTTTAGGTGTACAACATAATGATTTAATATATGTATATATTACAAGTGGATTAGAACAATATCCACCCCTCACATAGTTATAATAGTTTTTTCTTATAAGAACTTTAAAGATTTATTCTCTTAGGAACTTTCAAATACATAATAAAGTATTATTAGCTATAGTCACTGTGCTGTACATTATGCCCTGGAAATTGTTTATCTTATAACTAGAAGTTTGTACCTTTTGACCACCTTCACTCACTTCCCTGACTCCCAACCCCCACCTCTGGCAACCACTGATCTGTAAGAGACATTTTGAAAATGGGTCTTTAATCTATTTATGGATATCTTGCTGGAGAAACATTGAATATGATATAATAAACTCTTTTTAAAATTTTTTATTGTTGTTCAATTACAATTGTCCCCATTTTCCCCCCATTACTCTCCTCTGCCCAACCACCTCCCATTCTTGGTGGAGAAACATTGAATGAGATATAATAAACTCTTTTTGAACCCATCTTAAATGACTGGTCTATTATGAGATTTCACATTTACTCATATAGAAGTAAGAATCCCAGAGTAGGCCTCAGCAGATGTTCCTGAGATAATTAGAAAGCCCCAGCCAAAAACATCACTCCCTTTATTTTTGTCACTTCATTTTTTATGTTGGAGATAAGAGATATTTCATAATGGCCAGTTTGTAAGTCCACTGACATTGAATAACCCCATGTTTTAAAATATGATTATTTTTTTGGTCCACTAACTCCCCATCTCACACATATTCACCTAACACATGACGATAGAATCACTGGACAGATTTCTTTGGTGTAAAATGTACCAAGACATATACAGTAGTTGGTTAATAGCTGTCCTAGTTGATGTTTTCATCTAAGACATTTAAAAAACACACTAAATATAAAGCCCAGATAATACATGCACTTGTACATATCAGAGTAGCATGGTGGTAATAGTAGTGGGAGCCTCCTTTTTACAGATTATTTTCTGTAACTGAAGTCTTTGATTGAGACTTTGATTTGGCATTTTCCTTTTAACAAAATTACTAGTGGATGCTAAGACATTTTTACCCTTTTCTTTGTGTAAAACCATCATAGAATGGCAAAGAGACAGATGCTCCCTGTCTCTGAGCATCCTCAAACACACACACAAAAATGTATGCAAATGTTCAAAGAAACTTTACTTGCAGTATCCCCAAACTAAAACAAGCAAAATTCCCTATAATGGGTGAATACTTACACAAATTGTTACATTGATACCATGAAATTCTACTCAACAACAAAAAGGAACAAGCTATTTATAACATATAACAACTTGGTTAGTTCTGAAATACATTATGCTGATTGTAAAACAGGCAATCTCAAAATATCATATCCTTTATGATTTTATTTGTATAAGATTCTTGAAATGACAAAATTATAGAGAGGGAGAACATAGTAGTTCCTAGGTTTCACCATAGCGGTGGGTGGGGTGGTGCGGTGTGTGAAACTATAAAGGTGTAACACAAGGGATCTTTGTGGTGATGGGGTAGTTAGTTCTATATCATGATTCTGGTGGTAATCACATGTGATAAAATTACATGGTAACAATGTCATTTCTGGTTTTGATATTATGGTATGATTACCTAAAATGTAACCATTGTGGGACTGCATGAAGTGTACCTGGGACCTCTCTTTATTATCTTTGCAACTTCCTATGAATCTATAAGTATTTCAAAATAAAAAGTTAAGAAAACACAAATTTTTTAAAGATAAATGGATTAAAAAATACAGAACAGTTTCTCTAAAGCATTATTCTCAGTCAAACTTTAGTTTTAACCAGATGCAGAGTATTTCAATGCCATAATAATTTCAAATGGAAAATCTCATGTTCCAAACATTATTGTCATGACTTAATCATTGAATTTGCTTTAAAAATATTTCTTTTACTATGATTAAGCTGTATGAGTATCCTCTGATTTTTTCCAGTTAGAATCATTCACACAAAACGTGGTCTCCTTACCCTAATTTGAGATTGTAGAGAGCATGGATATTGATCAAGAGCTCATCCAAACTGACAATGAAATCCTGCATACAGTGGGATGGAAAAGACTGGATCATAAATTTATACCGAGTGGACAATATGATGTCACCAGGTGGCAGTAGAGTATTATAACCACCTGTCTAAGAACTGTATATTTGACCTGCAATAGTCACTATAAAAAGCTACTTCATCTCTATGGGTATCCCCCATATTTTCTAATGTTGCTGTAACATATATTTAAATCCCATAAAAATATATAAGCAATTTTGAGCAGAGAATACCAAAGTCATGTTAAGATATATAGGCTTAAGAGTTAGCTTGGCTGATTCATAAACTGAGAGACTCACTGCTTGCCACATGCTAACCTTGCAGGGTGTCCAGTTCATGCCTCAGAAAAACTCATACTTTAACAAAATTACAGATTGTTACATGCAATTAATATCTGGGTCTTCTGTGGATACTTAAAACTTTGAATTTTAAATCCTCAAACACTAAGGATTTACTATACTATGTTTAGGGGAAGGCATTTGATTAAAAGATTTAGCCTTTCTCTTGTTTCAGGTATACAAATGGAATTCTGTATTAACTAGCTAAACTAACAATTTTAATCAGTAAAGCATATGTGTTTTAGAGAAAATACTTGAAATGAATCCATGCTCATATATAATTAATTACATAACTATTTCAGAATGTGTAGTTATTAAAATGCTCACATAATCATAAATTGTATTAAAAATTATACCCACAAACCAATGAAGTCCATGGATCAGATTATATGCCTGAAGATTTTAAAAGACTAACAGAAATTCATGAAATACAGTTCAAATAATTGAGTCTTTTTCTTCTGATTAAAAGTAAAGAAACATAATAGCAGACTTTAACTCTCCAGAAGGCATTTGCTTTGTGTTTTTCAATAACTTTGGAAGATATGGAAGAAGTTATAAAGGCAGATTTCAGCTTACGCTAAGAGAAAACCTTGGAATAAATGGACCCTTTGTCTGCCCTAGAAAGTAGTGAAGTCCTTCCTTTTATGGCACTTTTCAAGCAGAGACTTGAAGCCAAGTTTCCTGTCAGTGATACTGTACTACTCAAATATTCATTTTATTTTATTTTTTATGATCTCTTCCATGTTATTCATACTTTATGATAAAAGTAGCTAATATTTTTTAGCTTTTCTAGTCTTCATTTACAGGCTATGTATTGAACAACCATACTGTGCCAGGGATAATTTTAGATACTGGAGGATACAGAAATGAAAAGAACAAATAAAGGTTATCTCATGTAGCTTACATTCTATTGGGGAAAGAGAGATGATAAATAATGTAGCAGGTAGTTATAAGAGCTATGAGGGAAAATAAAGTAAATCAAGGGTTATAGGAATGGTGGAGAGGGATGGTATTTTCAATTCAGAGGGTAAGGAAGGTCTCTCTAACCTTCCTTAAGTGACATTTGAGCACAGGGTACAATAAAGTGAGAAAGAGAGCCATGTGGATTTTTGGAGGAGACATGTGTTCAATAGGGGAAACGAAGGATGCAAGGGCACTGAGGCTGGAGCTTGCTTGGCATGATGAGGAGACAGAAAGGTGGCTTTGATTCCTGACTAATCTACTTCCTCATCTTGTACATTCTCTCCCTTTCTTGAAACACCTCAGCCATACTTACTTTTGTTCAGTGTGTCAGCAGATCTTCTGCCTAGGCTTTTTCATGTCTGTGTTCTTTGTCACAAGCACCATTTCTCTCCTTTTTTGTCCAGCTATCATCACCTGCCACCTACTCACCCTTTAGGTTATGGCTTTTAACCACAGTTTCCTCTGGGAGGTTGCTCTTGAATTTCCAGGACTGCGTTCGATGTATCTCTTCTTGGACTCTATAGTGAGAGAAGTCATATATCTCAGTATCGAAACAAGAACAATTTTTAAGATAAAAAAAGTGATATCGGCAGCTTCATTGAGCCAACAGATGTAAATTCTACTTGTAACAGTTTGTATTTTCCCTATTGACACTTTTCACGCAATATTTTGATTTTGTCCCCTACCAGTAGGGGACTCCATAAGAGCAAAAATCTTGTATATCTTGCTCCTGTTTTTATCCTGGAGAGACTTCTTCTAGGATCACAGGTGGCAAACACAAGGCCTATGGGCCAAATCTGGCCCTCCACCTTGTTTTATTCAGACCCGCACCTTTTTTCTACCCAGCGGCAGTGCTGAGCTCCTTACCCCTGGTTAAGGAGTAGTTACATTTATACAGTGCTCAAATTACATTCGATCCTGTGAATGCAACTGTGAGGCTGATGTGGACCCCGGGGAAAATGGGTTTGACACCTCTGAATCTAAGTGTTTGGTAAAACATGGCCGCTCAGTGAATTTTTACTTAATAGGTGAACGGATACAGTGAGATCCCCCAGAAAAGGCTTGATTCTGAGAAAAAAAAAATTCTCTACTCCAGAAGTGTTTATATGTGTAGTGACATATATTTTGTGTTTTTCTTCGGATATATGGTAGTCAAGTGTGGGAGGGTATGTGGTGAAGAGTATGAAGTTAAGCTGGAAGAAAGAAAAAGAGAACAACATGGCTTGGGACATTTTTTCTCTTTGCAAATTTCTGCTAACAACCAATGTTATATACTTGCAACTTCAGTCTGAAATAACTTTCTTTGAAAAGAAAGACACCATGGGAATTTAAGTTATCAAAATTACTTTCCCTTAAAAGAACAATTTCACATCTGATGCTAGAATTTACAACTTATGATTTTGAGCCATTCCCTGAAATAAGGTGTGAAGTTGGCCATTATTAACTTGATATCATTTTCTCAAATATGTCTGACATTTTCAGAGGCTCTACTACTTGAGTTCCCTTCCTTTCTCTTGCAGTCTGTATGCATTTCCTCTCCATGTATCAGATGTTTTCACATCACTTTACTCAGATTGTTCTTCCCTGTACTTCAGTTCAGTTGGATATTTTCCACCATCTGGTTTCAAGTTGTTAAATGGGTATCTGGAGGCTAATATTTCCACATTCTAGTAAGAAATGGTAATTATAAAATATGTTGTTTTTATTACCCTGTGGTGACTGAAGGAAACCATAGGCAGAGAGCACTACATTTTTCTCTCATTTTAATGCAGCTGCATATCAATCATATTCTCAGCTACTTGTGGATTTCTTTTTCTCTGCTAGATTAATGCAGAGATTATATTTCTCAACAAACAAAATGTATAGCCTCCTACAAGTCACCAAAGCCAAAGTAAATTTGTCAACCCCACTGCTAAGTCGTTTAGCAGGTCTATGGCTCTCAAGGGAAGTTATTCTTCCTTGGCATAGCAGGGAGAATGGCATGGTATGATCATTTGTCCTAACCAATAACATGGGTATGAAAATAAGTTATCTTTATCTCTATCTGAATATCCACACAGCAATTGACATAATTTGTACACTCTCTTGACAATAACCACTCCAACAATAATTACTACCTAAGGCAGTTAGGAAATAAAATGTATTACATTCTGTGGAAATGAAGAATACTTACATCATGTTCATCTCTGAGATAACATAAAATTAGGTATTTGGTTAAACCTCAATTTAAAAAATGGTATCAACATTTTTCACAAGGATCTAAAATAAATTTATACTATGATCATGAAATCAATTTCACAATAATTGAGTAAGGAATAGACTGTTTCTTCAATAGACTTTCTGGTATCAGTTCAGAGCCCTCTTCCATTTAGCTGACTGATAGGAAAAAAATGTCATAATAGAATTTCTTTGTTTTAATTCTAAGGTTTAATCCATTTAAAAAAATATAAATTCAGTTGGGAGGAGAAACTATTGAGCCTTACCAGCCTGTCACTCGTAACTTTCAATGAGCTTATGACCTCACTTATTCAAAAGTGAAATTTTAGAACCAAAAAAAAAAACCTCAAGAGAAAGGTTTTGAGAATGCTGAGTGTCCAAGGAAATTAAGGATGTTGTACATTGTAGAGGAAAAAAAAGATGTGAAAAGAGTGGCTAAAAGAACTAAACTCCTACTTGGTAAATTTCACTGTTGTGCAATGAAAGTGGCCATTCATTCAACAATTATTCACTAAGCCCTGGGAATATAAATTACACAAAAACAGATATGCCCTTTTAGAGTTACAGTCTGGACTCTAGAAAGAAAATAAAGGCAATAATGACCATACAAATAAATAACTACAAACTAAGATTAATATCAGGAAGAAGGAAAGAGTATCAGAAAGAGATTTGACCTGAGTTCTGCTGGATGGTTGAAGAGAAATGAAATGAAATGTTCCAGAAACCAAGAGGTAGCATGTGTAAAGGCCTTGTGCTGTGAAGGAATATGGCAAGAAAGCCTTGAAGAGTAGACAAAAGCCAGACTACACAGAAGCTTATTGAACATGTTAAAGAGTTTTATCATGACCTAAGAGCAATGAGAAAACATTGAAAGATTTTAAATCAAGAGA
Source organism: Trachops cirrhosus (assembly GCA_028533065.1). Taxonomy (NCBI): domain Eukaryota; kingdom Metazoa; phylum Chordata; class Mammalia; order Chiroptera; family Phyllostomidae; genus Trachops; species Trachops cirrhosus. Next base: position 10,122,472 of record CM052552.1, on the reverse strand, counting down.
GGAACCATGGATAAAATTTGCATTAACATTTTTTGGCAGCAGTTAGAAGCAGATAGGAAGGGAGTGAGAGTGCGTATGATGAGACAAAATTAGGAAGCTGTCATAGTTCAGTCAAGAGATACTGCTTTGCATTAAGGTGATAGCAGTGGAGATTGAAAGAACTGGATGGATGTAAGTGATTTGGGAGATAAAATCCATAAAACTTAGTACTATATTAACAATGAGGTAGGCATGAGGTGATGAGGGTGCATTTTGATAATAGGAGATCCTGAAAGAGAACAGTATTTGGTGGGGTAGATGTGTGTGCCTATGTGTGTGTAATGTGTTCAGTGTTGGTATGAGGTAACTTTAAAACAACTGAGGAAAGATATAGAACAAGTAGTTGAATGTATTGTTTTGGATCACAGATGTCAGATGTCTGATATATAAAGATGATATGTATGACACTTAATTGTTACTACTTTTCTGGCTCTCTATCCATTACATGTATATACATTTTAAAACTTATTTGAGCTTATGTGCTAATTGACACCAGGGGAAAGATTATAGAATGAGAAACTAGTGGAATCTATGAACATATTAATTATCTAACACATAACACATAATGACTGAGTAGAAGAGGTGAGCCTGCAAAGGATTAGAGATGAAAGGGGAAAAATTCAGAAGAGTAAATAACAACTAAGTATTATGTTGTACACAGTAAGGGAAAAGAGTGTTTCAAGAAGGGATGTGTAGATTAACAGTGAACATTGCTGATGAGAGGTGAAATAAAATGTGAACTGTAAAGTCCATTTTGTTTAGTGACACCAGTGACATTAACCAGATCTGAAGTGGGTGAGTGGGAGACAAATACATGGAGACAGTGAGTATAAGTAATATGAAGAAATTAGCTTTAAACATGGGGTAGGAAAAAGTAGGTTTACAGTTGTAAAAATGAATAATACAATAATTAATAAGAAGACAAGAATAAACTCTTTTGTGTACTCACAACTGTAAACCTACTTTTGCCCCCTCCCTTGTAAAGGAGTTCCTTTGTCCTCACTGGGGACAAGGGTGATAGGCTGTTTGAAAATTTAAGTAAATGTGTGGATATTTGTGTCAAGAAAATTAGAAAATTTCTTCCTGAAAGTTTCTTTCTATCTTCTATTCTCAAATCTCTGACCCCCTCTCCCTCTTTATACACAAGCACAGAATAGAAGAGAGAGCATCAGCCAGAGGCTTAAGGATAGTAGAGAAGTTCTGTAATAGTGACTTAACCAGACAAACATGATAAGGATATTGAGTAGTGTTGCAGTCCTACATGTTTAAGTTTGTAAGTGTAAACTTACACTGACAATAGCTGGCTAGATATTATTGAAATGATGTGCTACGAAATCTATGCTGAATAAGGAGGCAAGTGATGAAAGACAGGATGTGAGTGAATGGAAGAAAGTAAAGGGATCAATAGACTGGAAGTCTCCATTACCCTGAGGTATGACCGACCATAGGAGAAACAGTTGAACAACCAAGCTGAAAGGATAGGAGGTTGAAGTCAGAGAAGGAAAGACTTTGATGATTGTGTATCTCAGGATTTAACCTTACTCTTTGCTGGTCCTACCCTCAGATCAGACCATAATTCTACTAACCGGGTTTGATAAATTCTTCCCTTGACTTTCTTCCTGGTACCCTATTTCTTCTTGCTTTGATCCACTTCCAAGAATTTTAGAAATTCGAGTCTTGCCTCTGAAACAGAGTTGCTGTGGCTGATTTCAACTCTCACCCTCAGCACCGTTCTCTTGCTTGAATCCATCTTAGTTTATCTGCCCGATTAATGATTTATTCTGCTTTCCATATAATAGAGATCTCTGGTTTGACTAGGATTGCTGCTATATAAATGCATTTAGTAAAAAAGATTAAAGGAGCTCTGGCTGGTGTAGCTTAGTGGATTAAGCACGGGCCTGTGAACCAAGAGATCACGGTTTGATTCCCAGTCAGGGCACATGCCTGGGTTGCAGGCCAGTTCCCAGCAGGGAATGCATAGGAAGCAACCATACATTGATATTTCTCTCCCTCTCTCCTTCTGTTCCCCTCTGAAGATAAATAAATAAAATCTTTAAAAAAAAAAGAATGCTGGTATAACAGAAGAGTGTCTCTTCCACCAGCTCTTAAAAAAAAAAAAAAAGATTAAAGGAACAGGAAAGGAGATAGGTTGGGATGACGTTTCCTAATTTTTTTGAATGATAATATTTGTAGAAGCTTTTTAGCAGACTGAAGAGAGGAAAGGGGTAGGCCCACAGTGCCAAGAAACCTCCCCAGATGCTGGAAAGCAGACACAGTGATTGTGTGATGTAGCCACAGCAACAGTAAAAAGGGAAGTCCAGCTTTAGTGGAACCATGCTTCAGGATGGAAGCAGTGTTCTTCTTGGAGTAGTGTCCCTAAGGTGGTGCTCTTGGGCTGTCTTTGTCTTGGCTGCCTGCAGCCAAGGGAGCATCCTCATCTGGTGAGAAGGAAAAAGGGAAACCCAGGATGGACCTACCCCCATGCCAGAGAACTGAAGCAAACCTATCATCGCCACCATCCATCCTACCAAAACCATTATGTCAATGCCAAAGAGCAGCAGCCAAGGTCTCCCAATGGAAAAGTTCATTTATTTTCTTACACCTAACATTTGTCCTAAAAGTGGACACATACACCATCTTCCACAGTAATACTGTCTACCTGGCCTTCAGAGTCCCTTTTGCTTCAAGACATGTTTGACGCTGCCAATCTCTGAATTCTGATATTCTACTGGGCATAATATTTAAACATAAAACTGTTCATTGTCTTTCTCCATAGTTAGGCTGGAAATACTATTCTTTCTCTTCTGGGTGTTGATGTTGGCTGTGCCTTATTAGCATATTAAAATGGCTGTACCTGAACAGACCATTCCTCCCTTGTCCAAATATCAGTGCAGAATCTGTTTGAAAATCCTAATCAAGCCCATAACACTGCCATGTGATCACACGTTCATTGGAAGTAAGGAATGCTTCTAAAGCATCACAGACAAGTCAAATTTATGCCATCCCTTCTGTTGTTTGTGGATCTCTTCATGGACCCAGTACCATACTCAAAGAAATTCTCTTGTCAATGTGAAATTGTGGGAGAAAATTCAAAAACACTATCCAAAGGAATGTAAGCTTAGAGTCTCTTGCCAAGAATCAGAAGACAGTGATGACTTTCAGCCGGCTCATCTGTTAAGTGAATCTGGAGAATTGAGAAGAGAATATGAAGAGGAGAAAATAAAGATGGAGGCAGTGTAATGGGACAATGACAAAAAAGAAAACAAAGCCAGTGTAGAATACATACAGAAATTATTGGCCAAGGAGGAAAAAGTGGGAAGAAAACACAAAAATAGAACAAAAGGGATAGAAGAACAAAAAGATAGAAGAACAACTGAAAACCGATGAAGAACTAACAAGAAAGCTAAGCTTTCATATTAATAATTTCAGTGAGGAAGGTGTCTTGGCTTCCCCCATCACAACCAGGTTGCAAAAGAAAAGTAACAACAAACAAACACACATTGGAGATATTCGGGAGTATTTGTCACCTGAATCTCAGTTGGGGCCAGTATCACTGTCTCAAGTTGTGCAAGAAGGTAAGAAAAACTCCATGTCTAAAGAAACTGATAGTAATGATATCAGTTTCTGATATCATTACTAAGTGGAAAGGCAGAAAAATTGAGAGAGATACGCCAACGCTTTCTTCTCAAATATGCCTTGAAATTCAAAAACAAACTGCAAAGTCTTCAATAGAGTCACCTATGCCTCAGTTATGTACCAGGGGTACAGGATCACGCCTTGAAAAAAAACTCAAAGTGAGACCAGACTAGTTTGATAGAGAGGTATGCGTCACAATTTATAAGGGACGCAAAATGAGAGTTCTATACTCTAGAGAAGCTGCAGTTAAGCCTTGTGTCAAAACAGAGAGTGGGTATACTATATTAGACATGGCACAGATAACTTGAAAACATACAGTTAAGACAGAAAATGAAGTGTCAGAATCTTATATATTGATCAGTAAAGAAGACATTTCTAAAAGAAAAAAAAACAGGAATTTTGGTTTGAAAGAGTCAGGGATCCATGCTTTTCTGAAAAAAAAAAAAAGGAGGGGGGATAATGTTCCCCAAAGCTTCCTCAGACCAACAGGAAACAGAAGTCACTGTCCCTGAAAAGCTATTATATTTGGAACATCTACCTTTTGAGAGATAAAATCAAGAAGAACCAGAGAGGTTTATTAACATTAGAGCTTCAGAAACAGGTGGATAAAGAACAAATGAAACCAACCGGGCAAAAAAGATCCCTGGATGATTATCTGCCACCTGCTACATCTTCAGGTCCAGACAAATTGCTAAGTGGACAAAGAAAGAATTCCAAAGACAGCAGTTGCAAAATACAAACTCAAATAAAGCATTCAAAAACTAAGAAAGACTCAAAAAATTAAAATTGGCAGCCTTCCTTTATGATCCAGTTGTAATATTCACTTAACGGTAATGGAAGAAAGATGCCAAATTCTACTAGAGATTATTGTAATGTATTTAAAAGTTCATTCCTTACAGATATTTCAGATATAAAGAAAGTAATGCATGGGTAAAGGGGGTGTTTTATAATCTAGTATAGATGGATTGTGAAGCTCCCTCTTTTTTCTCAAAACATGCATGTTTTATGCCCTTTCCTCACCTTTTTCTCCTGTGATAATCAAAGCCAGATTATACTATGCTAAGTGGTAAAGAATTCCAAGTTTAAAATTTAAGTTTCTTGCTACTTTCTCATGTATTTGTAAAGCAATTCAAATGCATCTTGCATAACACTAAAAAGAATCTAGATGCCATCTTTTACTTATTTTAATCATTACAGCATTTTCTTTCATATCAAGTGGGTTAGGATCAACATGAAATCTGAAAAAATCAGTTTTCTGGAAAATTAGGGTTAATTGACAGAAAGGAAACTAGACTCGAGACAAAATGTGTTAAGAGACGAGGTGAGGCTGAATGGGGCAAATTGATCATTTGGAAGCATTTGAACTGAGCTGGCCATCAGAAACTGAGTCCAGGATGGAGTAGGAGGTACAGTTTGGTACAGCATTCTCCCTCATTCTTAAATGAAATAGAAAACATTTTGGTTTTACAACTTTTCACACCATAGTATATGGTATCAAAATCAAAATTAGTTACTAAATTACATAAATTTTTGGAAATTCACACTTCTATTAGTCTGCTATTCCATGAAAAAAATAGGAATTTCTGTAGGAGAGTTATATAACAATATCTTATGTTGTGGAATCTGAAGCATAAATAACCATTTGCTTATTTTATTATATCATCATTTGTATTAATATTGGCTTTTATTTGTGTTTATGGACAAGAATAGAAAATGTGATACTTGAGGTTTCCCTTATATTATGCCTCAAAGTCAAATCAGAAGGCAGTGATTTCATTTTGTAAAATTTAACTTAGAGACTATTAATCTTTGTCTCATTAATATGAATAACTTTACGCCAACAAACAACAGTTTTAACAGTATTTCTGCCAATATTTACTTGTCTATCCTTTTAAGGTAAAAAATGCAATAAAATGTGCCAGGACTAATTTTAGTTTAAATTTGTCAATGTTTTAATACATTATTGAGATGTTTTTACCTCCAATTTTTTTAAATTTAATATAATATTTTTATTTATTTATTTATTTTAAATTTTAGTTTATTCAGTATAGTTTCTATCCTTTATTCCCATTCCAGCCCACCCACCCATCCCTCCCCTCCTCCCTCCCATTTCCAGCCCCCCTAGTTTTGTACATGTGTCCTCTATATTTGTTCCTGTAAACCCTTCCCATTCTCCCCTGAAATGCCCCTGAAATTTCTTCCCCTCTGGTCACTAACTACCTGTCCTCTATTTCAGTGTCTTTGGCTATATTTTCCTTGTTTCTTTGTTTTATTGTTCAGGTTCCTGTTAAAGGCTAGATCATATGGTATTTGTCTTTCAATGCCTGGCTCATTTCGCTTCGCATGATGCTTTCCAGCTCCATCCCTGCTGTTGCAAAGGGTAGGAGCTCCTTTGTTCTTTCTGCTGCATAGAATTCCATTGTGTAAATGTACCATAGATTTTTGATCCACTCATTTACTGATGGGCTCCTAGGTTGCTTCCAGCACTTGGGTATTGTAAATTGTGCTGCTATGAACATTGGGGTTCAAAGGTTCTTTTGGATTGGTGTTTCAGGGTTCTTAAGATATAGTCCCAGCAGTGGAATTGCTGGGTCAGAAGACATATCCATTTTTAGTTTTCTGAGGAAGTTACATACAATTTTCCATAGTGGTCGTAACAGTCTGCAATCCCACCAACAGTGCACTGGGGTCCCTTTTTCTCCACAGCCTCTCTAACACTTGTTGCTTTGTTGCTTTGTTTATGATGGCCATTCTGACCAGTGTGAAGTGGTATCTCATTGTGGTTTTAATTTGCATCTCTCTGATGGCTAGTGATATTGAGCATCTTTTCATGTGTTTCTGGATCCTCTGTGTGTCCTCCTGGGAGAAGTGTCTGTTCAAGTCCACTGCCCATTTTTTAGTTGGGTTGCTTGTCTTCTTAGGGTGCAGTCATGTAAGTTCTTTATATATTTTGGAGATTAATTAAACCTTTGTCTGAGGTATCATTGGCAAATATGTTTTCCCATACAGTTGGTTCTCTTTTTATTTTAATACTGTTTTCTTCAGCCGTGCAGAAGCTTTTTATTTTGGTGAGATCCCATTTGTTTATACTTTCCTTCATGTCCTTTGCTCTAGGGTACATGTCAGCAAAATGTTTCTGGGTGAAATATCTGAGATTTTCTTGCCTATGTTCTCCTCTAGAACTTTAATAGTGTCACGGTTTATATTTAAGTCTTTTATCCACCTTGAATTTATTTTTGTGTATGGTGTAAGTTGGTGCTCAAGTTTCATTTTTTTGCATGGAGCTGTCCAGGTCTCCCAACACCATTTGTTGAAGAGGCTATTGTTACTCCATTTTATGCTCCTGCCCCCTTTGTGAAATATTAATTCACCATAGAGATTTGGGTTTATTTCTGGGCTCTCTGTTCTGTTCCATTGGTCCATGTGCCTGTTTTTACACCAATACCAGGCTGCTAGGATTATAGTGCCTTGTAATATAGTTTAGTATCAGGCATTGTGATCCCTCCTACTTTGCTCTTCTTTCTCAAAGTTGCAGCAGCTATTCAGGGTCGTTTATGGTTCCATATAAATTTTTGAAGTGTTTGTTCTATGTCTGTGAAATATGCCATTGGTACTTTAATAGATATTGCATTGATGTGTAGATTGCTTTGGGTAGTATGGACATTTTGATGATGTTAATTCTTCTGATCCATGAACATGGTATATGTTTCCATTTGTTTGTGTCCTCCTTGATTTCTTTCTTCAGTGTTATGTAGTTTTCTGAATACAGGTCTTTTACCTCCTTGGTTAGGTTTATTCCTAGGTATTTTATTTTTCTTTTTGCTATATCACATGGGATTTATTTCTTGATTTCTGCTTCTGCTATTTCATTGTTGGTATAAAAAATGCCTTTGATTTCTGGATATTGATTTTGTATCCTGCTGCTTTGCCAAATTCATTTATTAGGTCAACCAGTTTTTTGGCCGAGTCTGTAGGATTTTCTACGTGCACTATCTTGTCATCTGCAAACAAAGACAGTTTTGTGTCCTCCTTTCCGATTTGGATGCCTTTTATTTCCTTTTCTTGTCTGATCGCTGTGGCTAGGACTTCCAGTACTATGTTGAATAGAAGTGGTGAAAGTGGACAGCCTTGTCTTGTTCCTGATCTTAGTGGAAAAGATTTTAGTTTTTGCCCATTGAGTATGATGTTGGCTGTAGGTCTGTCATATATGGCCTTTATTATGTTGAGGAATGCTCCCTCAATTCCCACTTTGCTGAGTGATTTTAGCATAAATGGGTGCTGTACCTTATCACATGCTTTTTTTGCATTTATTGATATGATCATGTGATTTTTGTCTTTGCTTTTGTTATGTGATGCATTACATTTAGTGATTTTCGAATATTGAACCATCCTTGCATCCCTGGGATGAATCCCACTTGGTCATGGTGTATGAT
>CM052552.1:10095201-10113864 GCA_028533065.1 Trachops cirrhosus | reverse complement strand
AAGAAGATAAAAAATATGAATAGTAAAATGACAACAAACTCACAGCTATTACGAACTGAACCTAAAAATAACAAAAACAAAAACAAACTAAGCAAACAACTAGGACAGGAACAGAATCACAGAAATGGAGATCACATGGAGGGTTATTAGTGGGGAGGTTGGGGGGGTGGGGTAAAAGGCATAGGGAATAAGTAGCATAAATGGTGGGTAGAAAATAGAGAAGGGGAGGCTAAGAATACTATAGGAAATGGAGAAGCTGAAGAACTTAAATGTACGACCCATGGAAGTGAACTAAGGGCAGGGGAATATTGGTCAGAGGGGTGTGCAGGGCAGAGGGGAATAAAGGGGGGAATAGGACAACTGTAAGAGCATAATCAATAAAATGTATTTTAAAAATGCAAAAAATAAAGAAAATGTTATGGAATTTCCTCAAAAAATTAAAAATGAAACTGCCTTATAACCCAGTGATTTCACTTTTGGCAGTATACCCTAAGAATCCTGAAATACCAGTTCAAAAGAACCTATGCACCCCAGTGTTCATAGCAGCACAACTTATAATAGCCAAGTGCTGGAAACAGCCTAAATGCCCATCAGTAGATGAGTGGATTAAAAATTGTGGTACTTTTACACAATGGAATTCTATGCAGCAGAAAGAACAAAGGAGCTCCTACCCTTCGCAACGGGGTGGGTGGAACTGGAGAGCATTATGTTACATAAAATAAAGCAGTCAGCGAAAAATAATGTAAATCTGTTCTGCCAAACTGTTTTCCAAAGTGGCTGTATTCTTTTTCATTCCTACTAGCAATGTATTAGGATTACAGTTCCTCCTTGTCAGAACTAAGTATGATCAGTCATGTTAATTTTAGCAATTCTAGAACAAGTGTAACAGTATTGCATTGTGGTTTTATTATGCATTCTTTAATGACTATTGATGTTGAGCAATTTTTCATGTGCATATTTGCCATTCAAAAACATTTTGTGAAGTGTCTATAAAATATCTTACCTATTTTAAAATTATTTTCTTGTTAGTGGCTTTAGGAGTATAAGTATAGCATCAAATATATGATTCAGAAATATTTTTCTAAGTATAAAATATTATACTTAGTATAAAATTGTGTTTTAATTCTCTTAACAATGTTTTTCTCTGACTAGAATTTTTAATTTTATTGAAGTAAAATGTATCAATTTTCATATTATGAATGTGCTATTGGTGTTGAATTTAAAAATATCTTTGCATTAATAACAGGTTATGCACAAAAATTTTTCCCCATGTTTTCTTCACAAATTGTACAGTTTTAAGTTTTACATTAAGGTCCATGATCTATATTGGATTAATTTTTGTATTTGCTCCAAAGTATGGATTAAAGTTCTGTTTTTTTTTAATAAATGGATACCCCATTTCCCAGCACCCCTTATGGAACTATATTTCACTACTGAATTACCTTTGCACCTGTGTAAAAAGAAAAAACAAGCAAAAATAACCAACAGTTGTCTGTGCATGTGTGTGTCTATTTCTAGACAATCAACTCTCTTCCATTGGCCTATTTGTCTATGTTTATATCAATACCACACTGCTTTTATTAATGTAGCTTTATATTATATCTTGAAATTAGGTAGCATTTGTTCTCAAAACTTGTTCTTTGTCAAAGTTGTTTTGGCTATTCCAACTTCTTTGCAATTTCACATGAATTTTAGAATGTCACTTTGTACAATAAAAAAATGCTGAGATTTTTATTAAAATTACATTAAACCTATAGATCAATTTGGGGGTGAATTGTTATTGAATAATGACCTTTCCAATCAAGGAAGAAATAATCTCTTTCCATTTGTTTAGATGTTCCTTAATTTCCCTCAGCGAACTTTTATATTTTTTAGTGTAAAGATTTTTTTTTTAATTTTAGTTTATTCAGTACAGTTTCTATCCAGCCCACCCACCCCAGTGTAAAGGTTTTTTAACTCTTTGGTCAAGTTTATCACTTTGCATTTCATATTATTGATGTTATTTTAAAAGTTATGATTTTTTATTTTGATTTATGATTGTTAATTGCTAATATGTAGAGATAAAATTGGTTTTTGTGTGTTGACTATATATTCAACAATCTTGCTAAATTCATTCATTTCTATTAGCTTTGTTGTAGATCTATGTAATTATCACTATAGATGATCATTGTGGATATTATTTCTTGAAATATTTTTTGCACCTCCCTTCCTTTGGAAAGACCAATTACATTTAGGCTGCTTGAAGTTGTCCCTCAGCTGAGACCATTTTCATTGTTTTGGATTCTCTTTTCTCCGTGTGTTTCATTTGAATTTTTTATTCTTATATCTTCTAGTTTACTAATCTATTCTCCTTCAATATCTGATATGTCACTAATCTATCCAGTATATTTTTAATCCCATACATTGTCATTTTCATGTTTGGAAATTTGGCTTGGATCTTTTTATATAATATTTTTCATATCTTAACTTTTTGAACATATGAAAAATATTTTTAATAACTTTTTAAATTTCTTTCTCTGTTAATTATAACATCTGTGTCAGTTCTGTTTTTAACTGATTATTTTCTTCATTTTTATGCTTATCTTCTTGCCTTTTTTCATGGCTGGTAACTTTGATTGAAAGACAGACTTTGTGAATTTTACCTTGTTGGTTATAGGAATAAAAATTATCCTGCCTATTCTTAAACTATTCTTAAACTTTGTCTAGAACACAAAGAGTTTACTTGAAAACTGTTTTATTTCTTTGGATATTGCTGTTAGGCTTTGTTAGGTGGGATCAGAGAGGTGTTCAGTATAGGGATAATTATTCCTAGTTACTGAAGCAAGATCTTTATGTGTATTCAATGTAATGTCTCATGAATTATGATGTTTTCTCATCTCTTTGGTAGGAATAAACATTTTCCCATACCTTTGTGAATACCAGGCACATTACCTCTAATCCCTTTCCCAGTCTCAGGTATTTTCCTCACATGCATGAACTTATCAGTTCTCAGCTATATACTAGCAAGGGTTTCCCTGAGCTCTCTTGAGTTTTCTCTTTGCATTCTCTCCACTCTGGTATCTTGTACTAACTGCTTTTGTCTTCCCACACCCTCAGTTCCATATCTTCATCTCTGAGAGTCTGCCAGGCCCTGCTTGGGTTCTGTATTTGCGTGTGGAGGTCAAGGGACCGTACTTGTAAAACATAGCAGGCCCAGAATAAAAGGATTCCTCTTCAGGGTCACCCAGAGACTGTAATAACTTTCAAAGAGAAGTTCGATCACGGGCACGGTTTTGGTCAGCAGTACTGTGTAGGTCAGAATCAAGGCAGAACATTCTAAGGTTATGGTTGCAAAGTTTGTCACTGAATGGATACAAATCTTTTACAATAATGGTTAATATATTCTTTTTCCTTGATTCATAGTCACACTAAACATGTGCCTTGAAGCAGTGTTCCAGAGGGCATGTAAGCAGATTGTCCTTTTGCTCAACCTACAGCAGAAAACAAAATGCCTCTGACAAAGACATATTGCTCCCTGAACTGAATGTCAGAATTTTGTGCTATGATTTTGATTAAATATAGACCCAATCTCTATTTTTGTCAGAGCTCATCTCTGAAACTATGATGGAACTTGAAGAAACACCATTCAATGGACAAAATATTTGTTTTTCACACATCTTGTTCAAGGGATATATTCAGATGTATAAGAAGCTTGCAAATTGCATTCTGGTTTGGAGGGCACATGAGTGATTCACATGCAATAAATGTATCTGGTCAGTAATTCCCCATTGTCAGATAAAGGAGTATTTAAAATTACTCATGGTTTACCAAACGTAATCCAAATAATTGAAATAGTATTGTCATTTAAGTAAATCTTAAAGCTTAGAAATAGGGAAATAGAAGTTTTCGGGGAAATAGGATGACTGCCTTTAGATATGGAATGGCTGCCATGTGAAAGAGATTAAGATTATTCTGGCTCAAAAGATTACAGCTCATACCAATGGTTCAAAATTTATTGCATTAAATTTGGTTTAGTTGAAGAAAGAATTTTGTAATGACTTTCCTATCTTGGAATAAGTTTCTTTGCATAATAATGATCACTTCTTTCATTCACAATCACTTTACATTTTCAAAACATTTTTTCTGTTTTGAATCTTAAAACAATCCAGGGAAGTGGGTTAAGGGAAATGGTGCCAGTGCACTGATTTACAGTCCTATTGCAAGCTGATTTTGTGCATCTTTTCCCAAATCTGTATTCAGTGATGTGTTAATAGCTTCAAATTGGCCACTGTAGGAATATTAACACCATGCTAACCTACAAATACTTAACTGTGCAAGCCTTCCAAAAACAATTGTTAAATATTTGCCAGCACATCATTGGGTAAGGACAAATAAGGAGTCTGAGGCTTTGATAAATTGAGTAACTTTTCCAAAATCTAACAGCAAATAGATGACTGAAGGACTGAATCATCTATTCCTTAGGGTGGGGGTTCAAAATTACTTCCTGTGTGTGAGATTGCATCCTGTCTTTATGTGGCCCTCAAACTAAGAACGGTTTTTACATTTTAAAACATATGGAGAAAAGAGTATGCAACAAAAGACATGGGTCACAGGAAAGTTTGTCACAGGCAAATAGACTAAAATATTTATTTGACCCATTACAGAAAATGTTTGCTGAACTAGAGCCTAGCTGTGTCACAGTCCCTGTGGCAATGACTGCTGCTTCTCCATGGAATTCCAAACTCCACATTTTCCATACTAATTGAGCTGTAGCTGTATACCCTAAGTATGGAATCAATCAAAGTATCTGTCATCAGAAAAACGGATCAAGAAAACATCATTTTATTTATATATGTATATATATAAAACAATGGAATATTACTATATATGATATACACATGTATACTTATATTATATAATATATACATATATAAAACAATGGAATATTCAGCTTTTAAAAAGAAGGAAATCTTGCCATTTGCAACAATGTGGATAAACCTGGAGCGCATTATGATAATTGAAATAAGCCAGACAGAGAAAGACAAATGGTGCATTGTATCACTTATGTGAGGAATCTACAAAAAAGTTAAACTCAATGAAACAGAGAGTAGACAAGTGGTTGCCAGGGGCTGACAGGTAGGGGAAATAAGGAGAAGTTGGTAAAATGATACAAACTTTCAGCCAAAAGATCAATATGGTCTAAGGATCTAATGCAGAACATGGTGACTATAGTTGATAACACTATATTGTATCATTGTAATTTGCTCAGAGTATAGAATTAAATGTTTTCAGCAAAAAGGGTAAATGTGTGAAGTAATGGATGTATTCGTTAACTGAATGCAAGGATACCTTTCACAGTGTATATGTATATCAAATCATCACATCATATACTTTAACTATCTTTCAATTTTATTTGTCAATTATACCTCAATAAAACAAGAGAGAGAGAGGGAGAAATCCATTCAATAAACATGCTGAATTATTCCTATAATGATGAATATGGAAAAGATCTTTGGTCTCAAAATCTTCAAATGTCTTAAAATAGCTCCCCATTCCAATCCTACTCCCTGAGACCAATCTGTAAACTATATTATAACAACCTATAGTAGGTAAAACATATTTAAAGTAAAGTCATGCTTGTGTGAATAATGGAAAAGACTTTTTGAAGTGAGAAATGCAATTTTGACTTAATTTCTTGAAGCTCAAAATCAATACATTGTCCAAGGTGAATGTGGACTTCAGCCAAACTTTTAAATTCAAATCTTCTAATACTTACCAGCCATATTCTAAATCCTCTCTCTGGTTCTTGAAAATTGTCTTTGCTTTGCTCTCTAGTCTCTAGTCGGGTGGAGTTTACCCCTCCTATATGTTGTGTTTAGGTGTTCATAGCACAGGAGACAGAACCAATCAATCTCTTTTTCTCTCTCTCTCCCCCTCCCCTCTTCTCTTTTATATACACAGACACACACACACATACTTTTTGAAGGAAGCTGGGGCTGGTCAATAAAGCATTGGAAAGCCTTTTACTTTTTATCTAAATATGTTCCTGCATACTAGTTACTAAAGGTATAAATAATTTCTGTGATGTGGTGGAAGATTTTGTTATTTAAATCTGGACCAGAGCAGTTATCAGTAGATTAGATAAGGGTACGAGACAAGCTCCACAGAATTGGTCTCTCAGGATAGCTGCCATCAAATAAAGCTTATCTGGACAGCAAAGAGCTCAACATCAGCTTGAAACTAAGATCAGTAAGAAGAGCAAAGAGAAACTACTCATTTACTCCTTCATTTATTCAGAAATATTTATCCAGGGCACAGCATTCAGTGTCTTGGTGCCAGGGAGACTGAAAATGAGGAAAATATTCTATATGCTAACTTTCTTACTGGGGATTGTAGTCACCAGCTGAAATGCCAGGAGTGAAGAAGTAGATAAAATAAGTGAAAGGAAGCTGGCTGAATGTGAGACTCTTGGTCTTCTGGATGTTGCAGAGAGCTGGAGCAGGCCTCCTGCACAATGCAGCCACTGCTCAGCTGCCATTGCTGCAGGAGGACATGTGGTCAATGTTACTAGATCTTCCAATTCTAGACTTCTAGAAGTTGGAAGTTTAGATTGTTGTGTATAAATTCCCAATTTGAAAATGTTGGCACTTAATTCATAATCTGTTTAGTCATTTAAATTTTTTAAATATATCTGTAGTTAGGATTATAATAAATTATTCTTATTTATAATTTCATTGCTTCTCATTATAATGTTATTATATGTGTAGATGTATCAGGAAAACAAATCTACACATGTATTATGGGTATTATAGATTGAACTGTAAGAAAATAAATTTCTGTTGTTTAAGCCACCCAGGCCAAGGTAGTTTGTTATGGCACCCCTACCAAATGAATCCAATGGCAGTAAGTGATTGATTACAGCAGGGGTGTCCAACTCATTTTCACCAGGGGCCACACCAGCCGTGCAGTTGCCTTCAAAGGGCGGCATGTAATTTTAGGACTGTGTAAGTGTAACTACTCCTTCACAGTTAAGCGAGAGTTTGGTGCTGCTGCCGGGTAGAAACACGGTGCCAAGCTGGATAAAACAAGGTGAAGGGCCGGATTTGGCCCATGGGCCTCGTGTTTGCCTCCCATGGATTACGGTATTCAGAACTACATCCACCTGAACCACTAATGAAGGTAGACAAGTCAGAGAATATGGGAAAATTTCAGAAACTGTGCACATGTGGCTGCCAAAGTTGTATCATGAAAGATTTAGTGAAGAGTTCTGTGGAAACTGCCATTTCTGCAAAAGCTGTTCCCTTAGTGGAAACTGCTACTCTGTAAGATCACAGCCAAGCACTTGGTGATGGGCTTGAGCCTGCTATTGATTAGTAAGGCCATTAGTCAGAAAGATAAACTAGAAATGAAACAGAAGAGCAGGGCCATGGTAGGGCTACCTAAGCTTCTCTATAACTGTCTGCCACTATATCTCACTTTAACAAACTTCCTAGTATAGTGGCTTCTGTCTCACTTCTTCATTCCAAGTAGCACATGGCCAACTCAAATGCAGGAGAAAGGATTCTTGAAAACAAAGCTCCCTGTTTTATTTGGAAGGGCTAGTGCCAAGTGGCTAACACACCTGCATACACAAAACATATCATTAACAACATATTATTTACTTCCATTTTTTGAACTTATAAACAGTAATACATTATATACATTCATCTATGATTTGGTCTTTCCACTTAACATTAGGATTCTGAAATTGTTTATGCTTATAAGTGCTGCCAGAGTTGCTTTCTTGTTATTCATATATAGTGTGCCATAATTTATCCATTCTGCTGATGTACATTTGGGTTGTTTCTCATCTCTGACTATTGCAAAAAGTAGTTAAACAAACAATTCTGTACATGTTCCCTGACATACATCACATGTTCAGGAATTTTTCTATGGTGTATACATAGGAGTGGTATCCTTAGGTATGTGCATTTTTGGATTTCTAAGTTAATGCCAAATTATTTTCCAAAGTGTCTTTCTAATTTTGAATTCTAAGAGTAGTATTTAAGACTTTCCATTACTTCATATCTTAGAAAACACTTGGAATGTTCAGGCTTCTAATGTTTAAAATCTGAAAGGTATAAATCTGTATTTCATGTGGCTTTTATTTTCAGTTTATTACTTATGGAAATCAGTATCTGTTATATGATTTTTGAACTTTGTTTTATGTGAAATTCTATTCATGTCGTTAGTTCATTTTTCAATTGGGTCATTTGTGGTTTTTTCTATATTAAGTCATGAGGATTATTTATTACTTCTATCAATCCTTTTGCAGTTATATATGTTAGAAATATCTTTTTATATTTCTTGACTTGTCTTTATACATTTTGTGTGCTTGAAGAACATAATATCTTAGTTTTAATGCAGTCAAATGCATCAGTCTTTTCTTTTATATAATTTGTATTGTGTATATCTTCTGTAAAGAAATCCATCCCTACCTGAAATCATAGAGAATATGATCTCAGGTATGATATCTTCTATATTCTTCTAAGAAAGTTTTGCATTCCACATTTAAGTATTTAATGTACTGTGAATTTATTTTGTGTGTGGCATGTGGTTTTGTATCTCAATATACAATTATATTTTGTATGTAAAGTGAATAAGCATTTTTCTCAGCACCATTTCATCATATTGTGAATGTTCATTCCGTTTCTATTTACTTGCAGTGTCAACTCTGTGACATAATATATCTATCTATAACTATCTTTCTACTTCCTCCATCCTTAACTTTCTTCCTCCTTCCCTTCCTTCTTTCTTTTCTCCCTCTTTCTTCCTTCCATCCTTCCTTCCTCCTTTTCTATTGTGATCCATTGATTTACTTATGTAGTCCTGATCCATCACAATATTGTCTCAATTCCTATATCTTACATAAAGTTATAATATTTTGTAGGAATGTTTTCATTTTTTCTTCTTTAGTAGCATCTTCACTTTTTTTTTAAATCTTAATCTTTTTAGTTTAGATTATTCAGTACAGTTTCTATCTTTTAATCCCATTCCATTTTGCTTTTCCACATAAATTACAGGATTATGTTCTCAAATTCCAAGAAAAATCTTATTGTTATTTTAATTGGAATTGCATTGAATCTATAGATGACTCTTGGAAGAAGAAACATTTTGATACTAATACTTTCTATGCATCAACAAGATAAATTTCACTATTTACATCATCTTTAATTACTTTAAATAAAGTTTCATAATTTTCACCAAAATGTTCTTAGATATCTTTCATTACTCTGGCTACAGGTATCTTATATTATCATTATTTAAAAACATCTTTATTGAGATATTATTCACATACCATGCAATTACTCATGCAAAGTACACAATTCAATGGTTTTTACTATAGGCACAGAGTTATGTAATCACCATCACAATCAATTTTAGAATATTTTCTTTTACCAAGCAAGAAATCCCATACCCATTAGTCATCACTCCCTAATCCCACCATCTCTCCCAGGCTTACACAGCAACTAATGTACTTTCTGTACGCATGGATTTTAGTGTTTTGAACATCTCATCTTAATGGAATCATACAGTATGTGTTCTTTTGAGTCTGACTTTTCTCACTAGCATATTTTCAAGGATCATACAAGTTGTAATGTTTGCTCTATCTTTATTTCCTTCCTTCTTTCTTTTTCTCTTTCTCTCTCTCTTTCTTATTCACTTTCTTTTTCTTGATAAAATATAAAAAACATAAAATTTATGATTTTAACCATTTTAAGTGTGTAACTAGTGGCATAAAGTATGTTCACATTGTTATACAAACATCACTACTATCCATCTCTAGAATTTCTTCATCATCCCAAACTGAAACTTTGTCCCCATGAAACAATAACTCTCAATTAACACCCTCCCACTCACCCTCTGGTGACAACTATCTCTGTCTCTATTTTAGTAACTCATATAAGTAGAATTTCAGTAACTCATAGTAGAGTTATATAATATTTTTCATTTGTGTATGGTTATTTCAATTAGCATAATGTTTTCTAGGTTTATACATGTTACAGCATCTATCACAATTTCATTCCTTTTGGTCAAATAATATTCCATTTTGTGTATGAACCATATTTGTCTACCCATTCATCTGTGTGTTTATCCATTCATTTGAGTGTCATTTGAGTGTTTTTACCTTTGACTACTGTGAATAATGCTTCTATGAACAATGGTGTGCAAATGTTTGTGTGGAGTTATGCTTTCAATTTTTTGGGCTATATTCCTAGAAGGAGAGTTGCTACATCATATTCTATGTTTCACTTTTTTTCAAATACTACCATAATGTTTTCCACAGTGACTGCACCAGCTTACATTCCCACAGGCAATGTACAAGGGATGTAATTTCCCCATAGTTTTGCTAACACATAATTTTTTTTTGTAATGCGCATGTGTGACAGTTAATTTTATGTGACAACTTGTCAAGGTGACAATACCCAGGTATTTAGTCAAATGTTATTCTTCATGTTTCTTTGGAGGTATTTTTTTTAGATGAAATTAAAATTTAAACCACTAGACATTGAATAAAGTAGATTACCCTCCATAATGTGGGTGGGGCTTCATCCAATCAGTGAAAGATCTTTTTTCCTTTTAAGTATTCTATTGTTTATGCTGTTACAGTTGTCCCAATTTTTCTCCTTTGCCCCATTCCACCATTCTGCACCCCACTCCCACAGTCAACCCCCACACTGTTGTCCATGTCCATGGATCATAAATACATGTTCTTTGACTACTCCCTTCACCATTTTTCAACCAGTACGTATCTCCCCATTCCTTTCTTACAGCTGTCAGTCTGTTCCATGTTTCTGTGACTCTGATTCTATTTGGTTGTTAGTTTGTTTTGTTCATTAGATTCCACTTATAAGTGAGATCATATGGTACTTGTCTTTCATTGACTGGGTTATTTCCCTTAACATAATAGACTCCTTCTTTGTTACTGCTGCATTGTATTCCATGGTGCAAATGTACCAAAGCTTTTTAATCCACTCATCTACTGATAGGCACTTAGGCTGTTTCCAGCACTGGGCTGTTGTAAATAACACTGCTGTGAACATAGGGGTGCATATATTCTTTTGAATTGATGTTTCAGGGTTCTCAGGATATATTCCCAGAAGTGGAATCGCTGGGTCAAAAGGCAGTTCCATTTTTAGTTTTCTGAGGAAACTCTATACTGTTTTCCACAGTGGTTGCATCAGTCTGTAATCCCATCAACAGTGCACTAGGGTTCCCTTTTCTCCACAACCTCACCAGCACTCCTTTATTGTTGATTTGTTTATGATGGCCATTCTGACCAGTGTGAAGTGGTATCTCATTGTGGTTTTAATTTGCATCTCTCTGATGGTTAGTGATGCTGAGCATCCTTTCATATGTCTCTGGGCCCTCTGTATGTCCTCGTTATTTTAATTGGATTGTTTGTCTTGGTGTTGAGTCATATGAGTTCTGTATGTATTTTGGAGATTAAACCCTTATCTGGTGTATTATTAGCAAATATGTTCCCTCATACAGTGAGTTCCCTTTTCATTTCCATGATGATTTCTTTGGCTGTGCAGAAGCTTTTTAATTTGATGTAACCTCATTTGTTTACTTTTCCCTTTGCTTCCCTTGCCCTAGGAGATATATCGGCAACAATATTGTTTTGTGAGGTATCTGAAATTTTATTGCCTATATTTTCCTCTAGGATTTTTATGGTACCACAAGTTGTGTTTAAGTCTTTTATCCATTTTGAGTTTATTTTGGTGTATGGTATAAGCTGGTGGTCTAGTTTCATTTTTTTTCCAAGTACTAGTACAGTTCTCCCAGCACCATTTATTGAAGATCTTAATAGAAAGAGACTGACCTCCCCCAGTCAGTGTGGCTCAGTTGGTTGGAGTGTTGTCCCATAAACAGACAGGTTGTGGGTTTGATTGTAGTCACGGCATGTACCTAGGTTGCAGGTTCTGTCCCAGTCTGGAGCATGAATGAGAGGCAACAAATTAATGTTTGTCTCTTCACATTGAGGTTTTTCTCCCTCTCTCTCTTCCTCCTTTCCCCTCTATCTAGAATTAATAAGCATGCCCTTGGGTAAGGATAAAAAATAAATCAATATTCTTCATATTAGGCCCTGACTGGTGTGGCTCAGTGGATTGAGCACTGGCCTGTGAATGAAAGGGTTGTGAGTTCGATTCCCAGTCAGGGCACATGCCTGGGTCACAGGCCAGGTCCCCAGTTGGGGGCGCATGAGAGGGAACCACACATTGATGTTTCTCTTCCTCTCTTTCTCCCTCCCTTCCCTTCTGCCTAAAAATAAATAAAATCTAAAAAATTGCTTTATATTACTACAGCATAGAGAATATAGTTAATAATATTGCAATAAGTATGTATGGTGTTAGGTTGGTACTTGAAATATCAGGGGTACCACTTTGTAAAGGATATGATTGTCTCACCACTATGCTGTATACCTGAAAGTAATACAAAATAATATTGAATGCAAACTGTAATTAAGAAAAAGAAAACATGCTTTACATTAGATTGAGGAGGTCTGCATGTTATCCTCAATTGTGAATAATATGTATCCTTATATCACCAGGGATCAGAAATAAGTTAAAGACCAATTGATCAGCAAGTAAAGATTGAAGTAGGCAATGCTAATTATTCTTATGGTTAATCAAATCAAGAAAGGTTCAAAAATCGATGAATCAAGATAGACATACCCAACAAAAGTGTTCTGAATTCACCAATGAATTTTACCTAATACTGAATTTGGTTTCCAACAGAGTTGTTTGTGAGCCCTCAGCTTAGGTGGGAAGGGTAGGGTTGTCACTAACTCCTAAGAAGAAGTCAATGTTGGCTAATACAGCAGTGCCTATGGGTAAGTTGTGATATAATCAAATACATTCTTTCCATTTTAGATTACGAATACACAACTTTAAGCTCAATGATTATGATAATGCTAAAAACAGATCCCCTTCATTCTTTTTTCCAGAAAATGTTTGCTCTGCCAAACAATGTGCCAGGATCTGAGAAACCACAAGAGAATTCAATTCACCTGGTTCCTATCCTCATAGAGCTTGAAGTCTAATGGATTCATGGGTCATTTGTATCTACAATTTTCCTTTAGAACTACTCCACCTCCTTTCTGCAACACTTTCCTCCCATTCAGATACCCAGCACTTTCATGGTACACTGACGACCAGTATGAATATAGGACTTTCCCTCTTTCTACCCCCTACCCCCAAAATTAATATATAATATGGTCTGTTCACAGAAATTCTCAAAATTTCTCTGTTCACAGATCACTTAGTGTTTCAGTAATAGTATTCATTTCCCCCTAAGTCAAAAGAATATTTCAATTTATTAAGCATTATAGTGAATTTCAAACAAATTAGCAAATGTTTATGTCCTAACAACTTAGTGGCAACTTGAAAACAATTATGCACATAAATGGAAAAAAAATTTTATTTCATTCTCAACTAATCATAGTTATTTACTAATGGGATACATGTGCCTGCACAACTTCTTAAACTTTTAGAATCAGATTGTAAACCCCCACTTCCCGTTTCACAATGTTTCCACATAGTATCTGCCTTTTAAGTCACAGGAACTGCCAAAATCCCAGTTTCTAAATGTATAATGTTGAAAATAATGTAGCACAACCTAGTGTTAAAACTAAAATATCTTGAGTTAGTATTCCATGTAGTGTCTGACATATGTCAACTATTATACTGTTTCCTTTTAAATTTTAAAATATCCCACATTACCTCTGTGAGTTCATTGTGTCTTTCTGGGGTACCTTGGTGTAATCATTTGAAAACCATATACTATGTCCTTTTTCCTGTTCTATTAGATGAGTGTCCCTTAATTTGACTCGTAAATTTATAGAACAGTCAATGTCGTAATGGATGATAATGGCTTAATATACTACCATTCTTGGGGGTTTTTTGTTTTAAAAGTAGCATTACTCACCCTGTTCAAAGTAAAAAATCATATATATATACAAGCATTGTACTAGGGTGGTGAGGAGACAATTTTGGATGTGAAAGGGACATTTCTAGACTTCCTCATTTATAACAGGTAGAAGGTAATTTCATCCTTTAAAAGACAAATTGTGTTACGACTCCTATCAGTACAAGAGAATATCCATATTTCCATAATGGTTGGGTTAATATAGGGGCCAGACTGCTGTATTCAAATCATGGCTCTGTCACTTACTGACTCTGTGACCTTGCAAGTAACATAACTTCTTTTTACCTTACTTTTCCCATTATTAATATGGAGATAAAATAATGCTTAATGCATAATTAAGAGGACAAGATTAAATGAGGTAATGTATGTAGAGCATTTAGAACAGTGCTTGTCACAGGTTAAGTGCTCAATAAAGGACAATCATTGTTATAGGCAGAAATAATAGGGATCAGTGTTCTCCCATGAATACAAGGTATATAAATGAATAGATCTATGTCCTTGATCATTTGCCTAGACCTAGTAATAGAGTTATAGGATTATAGGAACCCATAGTCTTTATCTTGACTTCAGTGATCCCAGCAAGTTCTGGATATATGGATTGTCCTGATTTTTCTAGCTTTATTTACTGACCAAATTATAGGCAATATTAACTCATTCTGAGTTAAGGAAAGAAGACTGTAAGACATGGATACAAATGCTAGAAGATCAGACATATTTGGCTTTGAGAAAAAAAAAAAGAGAAAGGGCTTATTAAGGGTTGATATGCTTTCCTTTGAAAATAAAAGTAAAGGGGAAAGTAAAAATCTATACATTTTTGAAATCTTGAAAGGGTTTAACTCTAATTGCTCTATCTTTAGATTCTTGTCCCAGTTTACATTAAAACTACAAATGCAAGGGAATATGAAAATAAAAGAAACTCTGTAACTTGAAAGTCTTGAGTGATACGGCATTTCTATTTTATAATACCCAGGAGTACAGAAAATCATAACATCTCTGTCCACTGATATTGGTTTATTCAAAATAGTACATCACTCAAGACAACTGATAATCCGAGGCTCCTGGATATCACATTGTATTTTTTAAAGAAAATGATAATAATACAGCCAATTCAAAGTTCTTTTCACTAAGAGTCTCTAGAGGACTTACATCTTATTAAAAAAAATTAGACCCCAAAAGAAGGAGTCATAAGGAAAAAACTTAGTATCTCCCCCGAGTATTTATTGAGTGTATTTCTGCTACCAATATGATTCATCTTTTTAAAAAATTTGATTTATTTAATTTTAGAGAGAGGGGAAGGGAGGGAGAAAGAGAGGGAGAGAAACATCAATGTGTGGTTGCCTCTTGTGCACCCTCTACGGAGGACCTGGCCTGAAACCCAGGCAATGACCTGACTGGGAATCAAACCAGCTTCGAAGTCCAGTGCTCAATCCACTGAGCCACACCAGCCAGGGCCCTATATGATCCATCTTATACAAGTTATGTGTACAGGTTTATGGAAATAAACTGTAATAACAAAGAGGCAAAATAATAATTGAACAGAAGCAAACTAGAGGGGAAACATATATTAGGAATCAGATGGGATAAAATCAATGAGGAAGGAAACAGTGAAAATCTCATGATAAATTGTGTTAAATGCTAAGCCTTCCTTGAAGCCTATTCAGAAAGAGGTGATATAAGATGACAGCAATTAAGTCTGGACACAGGAGGAGGCCAGTTTGGCAGCTGAGATACTTTGAAGCCTAATAGCAGTTATGTTAAGGAGCTTTCAATGAGAGAGTAAAGTAAATCACTGCTTTAAAGTAATCACCCAGTAAGAGGCTGAATGGGACATTACCTTGAGTCTCCCATCAAAGTAAACTTGATTCCTCAGGATTCAGAGACCAAGCACAACCACAGGCAGTGATAGATGCTGTTATGAAATTTTAGAACAGGCATAAAACTGAAGAATTGCTTTAGTTCACTACTACATCACTACATCATTTTGTAGATAATGAAATGTATGCTTAGAGGGTGGAAGGGCCTTGCTTCAGGATAATGCAGTGAGTTAGTGTCAGAGACTCAGAACTTTCCCTCAATGTTCTTTCTTTCTGAATCATCTTCAGAAGCAAGAAAATGAACAGACATTTTTAATATGCCATAGAGAAATTTCTCTTTGTTGTCCCTTTATTTAGCATGTCCTTATTCCATGTTTGTAATCTTTTTGTGAAATGCAATTGACTAAATGACTTTCCACAAATGTGCAGATCATCACTTTCAAGGAAAATTTCTAGAACTCAATCAGAATAGTAAATGTCTTATTTTTCCTAATCATTCAATATAACCAGTTAATATTTCAGAAACACCATTAGTGAAAAAATTTATCTTCAGAACATTCTAGTTGCAATCATCTCTAATAAGAAAAAAAAGCACAAGGAAATGCTTTAGCCTGCTTAAAGCCTTGCCTTACTGCAAAAAATTGTATCCTTTTGGATTAAGGCATTGAAGGATACTGCTAAAACACAAATAGGTTTTCTGATAGTGGTATATTGGCAAAAATGCACTTAGAAAATCTTTGAGGAAAAGGTGAATTTCAAGAGATGCGAGTTTGGGGAAAGAGAGGACCAGAAAAAGGAGAAGGTCAAAGAAAACAATTATTTCAGGGAGAACTGGGCTCTGCTCCCACCTAACTCACCACCATCTTCTTCCTCACAATTTTTTCAGATATGGTTAAATTTTCTGGATGTATCCTGAAGGCAATTAGGACCTCACAGTGGGAGGAAGGTGATGGAGGTTCAGAGAACTTGTTAATTTCACACATTTGTTTCTGGGATCAAAAGGTCCCCCATTATCTCTGAATTGGCTTTAGGACTATTTATGTAAGATTTGATTAATGAATCCACAACAAATATTTTAAAATCATTTTTTGTTGAACAATCTTCAATGTTTTAGGAAAAGCTCAATATTTCCAAGAATCATTTTTAAAGCTCAGTTTGTATATTATAGAGATAACTGACAGTCATTCCTCCTTCAATGATGTGAAGAACCTATCAATCGGACATTATTTTTTGTGAAGAAAGCTGAGACGTTGCCAAGCTAAAAAGCATTATGATTATATTAGCAGAACTTTCCAAGCCAACAAAGTTATATGCTCTGTTGACCTACTTGTGTTCTGGATCATTAAATGCATCTACTGAGAAAGATCATGACTGACTACAGCAAAAGTCTGTGCTTTCAATTTTTCACATGAGCTTTTACTAGCTCCATTAAAACCAAAGCAGTTTTATGGAAGATGCCTGACCCCTAAAATAATGACATCACTGAGAAAGAGGCAGAACAAACCATGAAAGAGGATCTCTGACAAATAGGAAACTAACCACCCAGGATTCCTTCTTATAAATGTTTAAAAGAGATGTAAGTTTGTTGATAGTGTTGTATCATTGGGCCATATAAATGATGGTTTCAGGGACAGCCTTTCTGTGGTTAGCTTTTCCTTGAGTATTTATAAAAGGGTGTGGTACTACAGTCAAAAAAACTTGTTCAAAATAATTTTTTATTTTTAATTACATTTGATATACTATATTATATAATTTTAGGAGTACAACCCAATGATTAGACTTTCATATAACTTATGAAGTGATCACCCCAATAAATCTAGTACCATCCTGTACCATACATAGTTATTACAATATTACTATGTTTCCTATGCTGCACTTTACATCCCCATGACTCTTCTGTAAGTACCAATATGTACTTCTTAATCCCCTGACATTTTCATCAATTCTCTCAACCCCCCATCCATCTGGCAACCATCAAAATGTTGTTTATTTATTTTTTCTTTAGTTCTGCAAGTAAGTGAAATAACATGACATTTGTCTTTCTCTGTATGACTTATTTCACTCAACATAATACTTTCAAGGTCTATGCATGTTGTTGTAGATGGCAATATTTCATTTTTTTGTGGCTAAATCATATTCCATTGTATGTATGCACCACTTAATTTTTTTTAAAGTTGATTCTTTTTTTTTTAAAGATTTTATTTATTTATCTTCAGAGGGGAAGGGAAGGAGAGAGGGAGAGAAATATCAATGTATGGTTGCTTCCTGTGCATTCCCTGCTGGGAACTGGCCTGCAACCCAGGCATGTTCCCTGACTGGGAATCGAATTTTGATCTCTTGGTTCACAGGCCCGCGCTTAATCCACTAAGCTACACCAACCAGGGCTATTTTTTTTCAAAAAAAGATTTTATTCACCCATTCTTAGAGAGAGGGGAAGAGAAGGAGAGGGAGAGAAACATCAGTCTACAGTTACCTCTCGTGCACCCCTCACTGGGGGCCCAGCCCGCAACCCAGGCATATGGCCTGACTGGGAATTGAACTGGCGACACTTCGGTTCTCAGGCTGATGCTCAGTCCACTGAGCCACACCAGCCAGGGCACCACTTGTTCTTTTTTTTATTTTAGATTATTCAGTACAGTTTCAATCTTTTATTCCCATTCAAGCCCACCCACCCATCCCTCCCCACCTCTCTTCCATTTCCAAGCCCCGTGGTTTTGTCCATGTGTCCTCTATATTTGTTCCTGTAAACCCTTCCCTTCTCCCCTGAAATTCCTTCCCCTCTCCCCTTTGGTCACTGACATCCCGTCCTCCATTTCAGTGTACTTTGTTATAATTTACATGTTTCTTTGTTTTGTTGTTTAGGTTCCTGTTAAAGGTGAGATCATATGGTATTTGTCTT
>CM052552.1:10061420-10094701 GCA_028533065.1 Trachops cirrhosus | reverse complement strand
CCCTTGTTGATAGTTTCTATTTCCTTTTTCATGTTGATATAGTTTGCAGTGAGTTCATTGTAGCTTCACTGTAGTTTCTGGTAACTCATTGAGAGTTCGTGGAACTTCCTGATAATCATTCCTTTGAATTCAGAATCTGATAGTTGAGTTGCCTCTATTTAATTTAGCATTCTTTCTGAGGCTTCCTCCTTTCCCTTCATTTGGGGATTGTTTCTTTGTCTTCTCATTGTTCATGAGACTCTTCTTGCTAGCCTCAGCTTCTTAAATTGATCTGTTCTGGCTCCCTGGTTTTATGGTTTGAACTTCTGTGATAGAATACCTGTGAGATTCAGTGGTGCAGTCTCTTTCGGGTATCCAGGCGTTCACAGTTTCCACCTATTCTGTTTTTGTGATCAGTTGGAGGGTTAAGGCAAAATGGTTTAAGACAGCAAGAGAGTATTTTATGATATTTACAGTAGCAGCCAGTAGAGAGGGGATAGGAGATCCTTTGTCTATCTATAGTGTTAATTGTGATCTTCCACCGCACTAGCCACTTTTTAGAAAGGATGTAAAGTAGATAAGAGTCTTGTTGTGAAGGGAAGGATTGTGAGTAGACTCTAGAAAGCAGTGAGGATGTGGGAAGTCAGATTCTGAGGTAGGGTGAGAGTAAAGAGTAGTAAATAGGTGTAGTGTGTGAGAGAATAGTGTTAACCACTACAGTAACAGAGTTCAGGAAACTGTGAAGTGGGCTAAGATCTGGGATGGGTGTTGTGAAGTATTTACAATTGTATGGAATAGCTATTAGTTACAGTAATATTAGAGCAACAATCATATGACAGAATCTATGAAATCTAGATAACAAGAATAGAGAGTATTGAGCCTTGTACTCAAGAAGAGAGACTATTGTACTAATGGAACACAAATGAAGGACAGTAAATTAGCAATACACTATGAATGAGATAACAGAGGAAACCTATCAAATGATATAATATAACCAGCCAAGCAAAGAAGACTATACAGAAAGAAGAGGAATACCAAAATACTATAAAAATAAAAGATGTATGAGTAATGAAATAGTGACAATACAATTATGCAATTACTTGCAGGTTCAAAAAAAAAGGAAGGAACAAAGCAGAAGATAGAAGGAAGAAGAAGAGATAAATTTGGAAAGCAAGGGAGAAGGGTCAACACTAGGATGCCAGAAAGAGAAGCATAAAGAATTGATAGATCTAAAAATAATATGAATTAAAAGATAAACGGTTACTTAAAAGTAATTAAAAGAAAACAAAAGCAAACAAACAGAAAACAAAAACAAAAAAAAGAAAGAGGAAAAAAACCCCACACACCTGTTGTTGCTTTCAGACTGGCCCAACCAGTTTGTTTAGCTGGCTTCAGCACAGTCAGGGGCGACTGGAGACAGTTTTTCTCTGTTCCCATTCAGGTCTCAGTCAGCCTCTGGCGTACTGTTCTTAGTGTAGGCACGCATTCTCCCCCGAGCCCATCTGGTGCCTCCTCGAAGCGACCTGTGTGTCAGGGCTGGGTGCAACTATGCACATCCTTGGGAGTTGACTGCCGTGTGTTCTGATGTCCCTCGGAGCACCCATGCCTTTTCCTGGTTCATGAGTGTGCACTCTCTGGATCCCGAGAGGTGCCCACTTCCTCCAACTTCAGGGCCTGTGCATCACAGGTCCTGGGGAGTGCCTGCGCCTTTTCTGGGTTCACAGGTGCACACTCTCTAGATCCCGAGGGGCGCCTACTTCCCCCAAATTCACATCCTGGGCATCATAGACCCTGGGGGGCACCCACGCCTTTTCCTTTTTCACTGCTGTGGTTTCCAAGACTTCCACCAAACCATGCTCTCTCTGGGTTGGGGGCACGGGCGTACAGGCGGGTGCCTTTGGATGCACTGGGTGGGATGCACACTTTCACCAGGGCTTTGCGTGGGTGCTTACATCCTCTGTGTGGGTGCCTCTTCATCCTCACTCTTCTCTCTGTGCCCTCCAGTAAACTGGCCTCCCCCGGTGCTGGTCAGTCCTTGTTTGGCCAGGAAGGGAGCGGTTGACCCAGCTCTCTCCTGCGAGCCCCGTGGCAGACCCCGGAAGGCCAGGCCTAGAGTTGCAACCTCCCTGGTTCCCGCACTGATCCACGTAGTCTCCTTACCATCAGGTTTTTCAATGTCCGCTACAATTTGTGATCTCCTATTTTCATATATGTTGTGATAATGTTGGCTATTTGCTCTGTTCCTACCTAGATTGGCTAGGATTTTTTCCTGGATGAAGGAGAAGTAGAATCTGCTCTGTCCTACCATGCCGCCATCTTCCTTCTCAAAAAATTAAAAATGGAGACCACGCTTTGAGAACCACTGGTCAGATCATCAGTTTATTACCAAAGGACATGACTGAGGAACAGCCAGATGGAGGGGATGCAGAGGGCTAGGTCTATTTTTCTTAATAAATGATTAAAAAATCATAAACTTCTCTAGTGGTTATAGATAGTTTATAATTGTAGTAACTATGTGCTACAGATCTTTTGGAGCAGTTTCAAGTGAGACAGCTGAAGTTCAAAATAACGTTTGCAATTTTGGTCAGGACCCCTGCATATCTGGGTGTTTCATCTGATTTTTATTCTTTGTCAATTACACCTTTGAGCACAGAGCCTAATGAGTCAAGAAATTGATTGATTTAAGGATTCTGTGTATAGAAAGAAGGCAGCTAGGAGGGAGAAATGTTTGGCATCTTCTGCTTTTAACTTAAAGCCCATAATTCAAAACCATCAAAGCCAAAATAATTCTCCTCCCTCTATTGCGGACAGAGGACCCACAGGTATATCTGAAAATGAAGAAAATGTATAAATGAATTAATGTACTACAAGTATTTGCTCTATACTAATTGAATAAACAAGAATTCTAAATCACCAGAACTACCCACTTAGCCCACTAGAAGCCAATGATGATAAATTGAATGTAGAGTCAATAAATCTCAAAGAAAAACATGCAACTACCTAGAAATTTGTTGGGCACTCGTTGTTTTGTTGATTGTTTTAGTTACTTGTTTATGACCTGCAAACCCTAAAACTGATTGATACTGGACAAAGTAATAGTACATCATAAGTACTATATTTTCATTTTCCTTGAACCTTACATTCAACAATTCTTTTGGTTGTAGTCAACTGAAGATTAATAAGAAAATGAATGCCTCTACTTTGGTCCTGAATAATCATGAGAGTTCAAGAGGTATTCGCCAATGACATTTAAGTTATACCGAAGTTATTTCTTTTTATTAAGATTATATTTATTAATTTTTAGAGAAGGGGAAGAGGAGAAAGAGAGGGAGAGAAAGATCAATGAACCTCTCGGGCGCCCTGCACTGAGGACCTGGCCCACAACCCAGGCATGTGCTCTGACTGGTAATTGAACTGGTGACCTTTTGGTTCACAGGCTGGTGCTCAATCCACTGAACCACACCAGCCAGGGTCCCAAAGTTATTTTTGAAACAACAGGATAAGGGTGAAGTGTTTCTTATCTGCAAAATAGAATAGAGCCTTGTGTAAAGTCTAACTCCTGCATTTCCACAATGAAGTGCAAGAATTGACTCAATTGAGAGTTCACTCCTCTGAATACTGAGACTTCTCATTTTCCATTCCTCTAGCTGATGGATTTCACATTTTTACTCAACTAGTATATTAATAAAGAATGTACTTTGTTGTCTCACTTGCATGGTCTTTTCACTGATATGTTGACATAAATTTTCATTATTCTTTTTACTGTGCAACCTTAACACATCTTTGGTTCTTTTCCTTCAGTTCAAGCTGTCAGGAAAGACTTCAACTGTCTGAATGTACATTCTTAGAAAATACTTTGTCAATAGAGGTTATGAGGGTAAATTTAACCTTAATGTATAATTGGAGGGGTGAGAGAATGAAGTTGCCTTATATAAGAAAAATGAGAGGAACTCAGATAAAAAGAGATAAAAAGAGAGCAGGAAAGGGAAAAACAGAGAAAGAGAGAGAGAAGGAGAGAGAGGGAGGGAGGGATGAAAGAAGGAAGGAAAAAAGAAGAAAGAAAAAAGAGAAAGCAGGAGGGAGAGAGGAAGAAAGACGGGAAGGAGGAATGTAAAACTGTTAGAACTGTCAGAGGGGAAAAAGAGAAGGCTCTGACTATAAAATCGCAGGGTTTTGTCTGCCTCTGAGAGGGGCTTATAGTAGTCAATGAGGAAGATTTCTCTACAGGAGGCAAATTGCTTGTGGATTCTGAAAATCACACAACACTTATAAAGCTTTAAATATATCCCTGGTTACAAATACTTAACTATGTAATTTGGTTCGTCTTAGATAGGAAAAAATTGGTATTACATAAATTTGTGTTTCAGAGCCTTCTTGAATTCTGGGTGCAAGCTGAATAGCCCAGTGGGAGGTGACAGGCTTTTATATCAATCATTATGCAAATGTGCCTTTGGCTTTGCCTCAGCTTTAAAATATTTTCAAGTCTGTAAAAATTATCATAGTTGGGGAAGTAATGTTTTCCCTAAATAAATGCTCTTCCTTTCAAATCAACCTGCATTCTCTATTAATGACATGCTTTATATGAAAGTCAAAGGAAGTAAAATGGGTGAGTGGTGATTTAAATGACAGATTTTCTGTATATATCCTCTAATATCAGAGCTAGAAGAAACCCTAATCCTACTAAGGTACAGAACTTGAGGCAACCTCTCTTAAGAATCAACATTGAATTAGTGATAGACATAAAACTAGATTTCAGATCCTATGGCTCCCAAGCCGTTGCCTTATACAAGAGCTATCTCTGTAAAATTGCAAAGGAAAGGAAACATTCAACTGCTCTCATTCAGACAGCATACATTCTTTCCTTACTATTAACTGTTTCCCTATCCTATTACCCTTCCTCAGATCCTGTCATGTCCTCAGCCAAAATTTACCACTTTTGTAAAACCTGACTATTTTCTTCAGCCCACACTGATCACAGATTTACACTTTTGGCTCTCAGCACATTCAAGTTTTAATTTTTATGTGTTTATGCCCTTAATTATGTGGTATGTTTGGATTATTCTTAATTATTTCATGGGGCTTGTTTTGTCCCTTCAATTTAATTGTGAGCTCCTTAAGAACAGGGTCATGTTTCCTGCTTACTTAATAACAACTCCTAATTCTTTGCCAAATACCCATACACAATCTCACACAGAACAGACAATTGATATATCTTGTTGTTATAACTAGAGTTTTCAGTGAATTACAGGCATTTTAAAATACATTTAAAAATATGTTCTTTTCCTCTTTGTACATTTATTTTTTAAATTCTATACAATGACTCTGCATCACTTTCTAAGTAGAAAATTATATACTGTTAAAAAATGGAGGGGCCCACATTTTCTTTTCTTTAATGATTCCTTTTCCTCACAAGTTCAGCCAGCACTTATTCTAATACTTCCTAAAAATATAAATCTCTGTTCACTAAAGTCATATGCATGTACATCTTACTGCTTGAGACCTATAGGTCTCTCTTTAAACTTAGTGTCTTAAATCAATTTCATTGTAGTGTTTATTCAGTCAGCCAACAGACATATATCAAGCACTGGTAAGCACCAGGGACAGCTTTAGGTGTTGGGTATACATCAGAAGTGAAACAGATAAGGTTACTCAATGAAGCTTAGTGGAGAAAGATGTATGACAAGGAGATAAACACCATGATGCATCTGTAATTTCTAATCAAGAAAAGTAAATTACAGATTCAGATATTTTTAGACTTTGATAGCTAAAATGGATGTGAATGAATTTCAAAACTTTCTTTCTATTTTTATTCCTATTTTTACACTAGTGCTCTTTTGCTTATACGGTACATCCATCCTGTCACCCATCCATTTAGATGGAAACTCATCATCTCTAACCCAACTCTTCTCACAGCAAGTATTAATTGAGAAGCAAAATGTTCTATGATTTGTACTAGGTTCTAGGAATAGAGTGGAAAAACATAAACAACATCAAGAACAACAAATACAAATCTTTGCCATTATGAAACTTACCCTAGAGAGTTTGAATCTTGACAGAGGTTTGCCTGTTTTGTTATATTTTTCAGAGAGCCAGCCTCTTTTTAAACTCTCTCTTTTTATTACTATTTTTGGATTCAATTATTTTCCTATGTCTGTTATATATTTATTATTTTCTTTTCCCAGTACTTTGAGTTGACTCTGTTATACTTTTTCCACCTTCTTATTTTGGCTACTGATACATTTTTTTATCCTTAACATCCTAAATTAAAGGAGAAGATTTTAAGAATATACACTTTATTTCATGTGCCATTTTAGCTTAATCCCCAAACCATAATACAGCATTGTCATTTTTGCTCAGTTACAAATGTTTCCTTATTTTTATTACAATTTCTTTTTTGTACTATAAATTATGTAAATTCTTTTGTTTTTCATTTTCTAGATGAATGAAGGCTATTCTCTTTTTACTGATTTCTAATTTTATTACATAGCCATCAGCAAAAGTGGGCTAGCTACCTTATTTTTAGACTTGCTTTGTGATCTACACATTGTCAATATCTGTGTTACATGAATATGTAGTGTCTGAATGACAGGTGCAGATATATCTTCTCCAGATAAAGCTTGTTAATTATTTTTCATATCTTTGTGTTTGTATAATCTATCCATATCTGGGGGAAGATCTTACTAAAATCTCCTGGTATAATTATGGCTTTATTTTCCTTTGTAATTCTTTCCATTTTGCTCTATATTTTAAGCCTAAATGACTACAGCATGCTTTTACATTGTCTTGTATTTGCCTTTCCTTATATAACCACTAATTTCCTAAAATGCAAATTTGAACAAATTGTTCTGCACAGATCTCATTAATGATGCATTTGCCAATGCACCCATTTTGAGTACTTTTGCATGATTTCCATGTTTAGTATCTGCTCTATATCTCCACTCCTATTTCTACCAATTCTTCATCATAAAATTTCTGCATGAATTGCTCTTCTCTCACACTAATCTCATTTTTACCTCCATATTATTTTCTCATCTAGGAATCTTCCTCCTCCTATCCTTTTAAAATCTAATTCCTACTTACTTCTTAATGACATTTCCTCCATAAAGCCTTTTTAAATTCTTTTTTATTGTTGTTCAATTACAGTTGTCCCCATTTTTACCCCATTACTCTCCCCCTGCCCTACCCACCCCCCACCTCCCACATTGAATCTCCCCCCAGCCATGCACTCCCTTTCCTGCCAGTCTTTGTCTATGGGTCCTTGATACATGTTCCTTGGATTGACCTTTCCCCTTCTTGTGCCTGTTATCCCCCACTCTGCTCCACTCTAGTCACTGTCAGTTTGTTCCTTGTTTCCATGTCTGTGGTTCTATTTTGTTCATTTGTTTCTTTTGTTAATTAGGTTTGATTTATAGGTGAGATCATATGGCATTTGTCTTTCACTGCTTGGCTTATTTCCCTTAGCACAAAGCCTTTTAATTCACCAAAACCTGTACTTATCACTCCTTTCTCAGACTTCTAGAGGACTTTGGTTTAAAGGGCATTTGATAGTTTTGTGTTTTTAACCAGACTGGAAAATCTTTGAAGGAGAAGCTCTATATTATACATTATAAGGTATAACATAGTGTAGGAATTTAATCTATTTGTACTGCTTAAGTTTTTTATTGGCACTGTACTCTAAATGGAGAAGTTGGTGTTAATTTGCGAAGCTAAATGGAAACCAAGGCTAAAAGGCAGAATATATTGAAATTTCTGGCACAGTAGCTTAGTTTGATCTAACTATGAGTACCCTATTAATCTCATTTGGGGGGGTATAAGAATTGTTCTTATTGTTGGTGTATTATTTCTTATTTTTAAGATCAATAAAATGAAAGGTTTCACCCTTCTAATAAAATAAACTGAAAAACGACCAGCAAGGCAATTCTAGTTTCTAAATCATAGGTGAAAAACATATATCTATGCTAGATACTACATCCTTATTTGCAATTCCTACTTAAAATTGACCTGCATCCAAACCAAGAATAAAATGTTAAGAAATAAGTCTTTTCACCTCCATTTCTTTATGGAAAAGATCAAATAAATTTAGAATGAATTTTCAAAAGGTTAGTTGTTAGTTCAATTTGTTTCCTGACAGTTTATTACATGCTTCAGTACACATGATGTTTTCTGCAGAGTGATCACTAATCAATGTCTTATTAAGAAATAGTATTTCTTGTAAATCACAGAAAGAGCATCTGTCTCAATACACTAATTTCTTTTCTCATGGTTTGATTTGGGGGAACCCAATTATATAACACAGAATTTCATCCAGAAAAAAAGACCACAATGAGGGCCATGACATTATAGTCAATGTTCCATTATCTGAGGGATCTTCCACAGAAAATCTTTCTGTTTTAAAAAGATTCTATTTGGTATGAATATGATTTAATTATCCTTTCTTTCTTTCTTTCTTCTTCATTTTATCATCTAACATTATATAATTTTCAAGTGTACAAGATATTATTGGCTTGGCCAAAAAATCTATATGGCTTTTTTCATAAAATAAGACACATTTTTCATTTTCATCGATAATTTTATTGAGTAATTTGTTTTTCCTCCTCTCTGGAGTCACTTTCATTGTTTGATAGTGGCTTGAAAACTATTTTGTCTTATAGTTTACCTGTTTCATTTTTTGTTTGCTTGTTTATTTTTGTTTCAGGAAGAAGGGTAAATCTGGTCCTAGTCATTATATTGGGGTAGCCAAAAAGTCTGTATGCTTTCTGACATGAAATAAAAGACATTTTTTATTTTCACCAATAACTTTATAATTTGGATATTTTCAGCATGTCAGCTATCTTCCACGTGGTATGACAATGTTTGTTCTTAATTAATGTCTCAGTTTGATTGCTATCCACTTCAACTGGTCTACCTGGCTGTGGAACATTGTCCAACGAGAAATGTCCAGCACAAAACTTCGCAAACCACTTTCAACAGTTGATCAGTCACAGCACCTTCTCCTTACACTGCACAAGTCTTATATTGCATTTCAGTTGTGTTTTTACCTTTCTTGAAATAATAAAGCATAATATGCTGAAAATGTTGTTTATAAAGGTAAAGACAATTAAGTACTACTGGATCCATCTAACAGAAAAAACCAAACGAACTTTCTGGCCAACCCAATAATTTGATATCTGTGTACTCTATTATATGCTTCCTTACCCGAAGTCTAGTTTCCTTCCCTTAGCATATATTGACCCCTTTATCCACTTTACCCTCCCCTGACCCTCTTTCTCCTCTAGTAACCACCATTCTGTTGTCTGTGTCTATTTGTTTTTGTTTGTTTTGCTAGTTTGTTTATTGCTTTTTCTTTTATATTCCACATATGAATAAAATCATACAGTTTTTGTCCTCTTCTGTCTGACTTATTTTAAGATCTATCCACGTTGTCATAAATGATAGCTGAGTAGTATATATATACTTATATATATATATAAATATATATATATAAATAAATATATATATATATATATATAGACTGTCCGGAAAAAGTCCAGCCATTGTTAATATAACAAGAACAGTTTCTGTGACATTGATGTAACCTGGCAGCCAAGGAGAATGAACTGGAATGAACATGCATGAACAATGGCGACTGTACTGCACTAGTCAGTGGGGGCAGTAGATGCCTTTGAGTGCGCTTGCATACTGTGTGGTTGTCACATTAAAAATGACTAAGCTAGTAGAGCAACGAATGTGCATCAAATTTTGCATTAAGTGTGAACATTCCTCTATGCAAACTCTTCAGATGATTCAGAAGGCTGCAGGTATGGGTAATTGGTGATTGGCAGCTTCATCACAACAACACACCCGCTCATGTATCACATCTTGTGCAGACTTTTTTGGCAAAATATCAAGTAACTCAGGTGACTCAGCTCCCCTATAACCCAGATTTGGCGCCCTGTGACTTCTGGCTTTTCCTCAAACTAAAATCACCTTTGAAAGGGAAGAGATTTCAGACCATCAATGAAAGTCAGGAAAATACAATGGGATAGCCAATGGCGATTGGGAGAACTGTGTGAGGTCCCAAGGTGCCTACTTTGAAGGGGACTGAGATGTCATTGTCCTATGTACAATGTTTCTTGTATCTTGTATCTTCCACAATTAATGTCTCTATTTTTCAT
Organism: Trachops cirrhosus; assembly: GCA_028533065.1. NCBI lineage: Eukaryota > Metazoa > Chordata > Mammalia > Chiroptera > Phyllostomidae > Trachops > Trachops cirrhosus. Next base: position 10,084,568 of record CM052552.1, on the reverse strand, counting down.
AATACATGGCTGGATACCTTCTGGACAGACTATATGTATAATCACATTTTCTTTAATCATCCATCAATAGGCACTTACAATATCTCCATGCCTTGGCTGTTATAAATAATGCTGCAATGAATATAGGGTTACATATATCTTTGTAAATACATGTTTTCTTATATTTGGGTGAATACCTGGAAGTGGAATTGCTGAGTCATATGGTAGTTGTGTTATTAATTTTTTGAGAAACCTCCATATTTTTTCTATAGAGGCTGTACTAATTTACATTCTCACCAACAGTGTACAAGTGTTCCCCTTTCTGATTGAACTTGTAACCTTTAGGAAATGACATCTATAATTCGACTTGAATATTAGTCAGCTCTAACCTGTCTGTTTATTCCAACGATTAAATAGTTGTTTTGGAGGTGGTTTATCCACTCCATTTGTTCCATGTGGAGGCCTTTCCACAAGATACAAGATATAGGAAGCATTGTACATAGGACAATGACACCTCAATCCCCTTCAAAGTAGGCACCTTGGGACCTCACACAGTTCTCTCAGTCCATCAGCTGCCCCATTGTATTTTCCTGAATCTCACTGATGCTCTGAAATCTCTTCCCTTTCAAAGGTTATTTTAGTTTTGGGAAAAGTCAGAAATCACAGGGCACCAAATCTGGGATGTTAGGGTTGCTGAGTCACTTGGGTGATTTGATGTTTCTCCAAAAAGCTCTGCACGAGATGGGTGATGCATGAGTGGGTGCATTGCCATGATGAAACTGCCATGATGAAATTGCCTATAGCTGTGGCCCTCTGAATCATTCAAATAGTTTCCATGGAGGAGTGTTCAAGCTTAACGCAAAATTTGATGCCATTTCATTGCTCTACTCAGTCACTTTGAATGTGATGGCCACACAGTACACATGCTCACTCAATGGCGTCTACTGCCCCCACTGACTAAGTACAGTGAAGTCATCATTGTTCATTCATGTTCATTCCAGTCCACTCTCCTTGGCTGCCAGAGTACACTGATGTTGCATAAACCATTCTCGTTATATTAACAATGGTTGGGCTTTTTCCAGACAGACCTCATATGTTCAACTTCACAAAAAAGAGGAATACAAATCCAGGGTACTATGTGACAACAATCATGTGCCCATTTTTATTTACAAAGACTGAGAAATGTTGAACATGATCAAGTGTTGAATTAATGGGATTTCTTATATATTGTTGTTGAGAGTATAAATTCGTACAACTTTTCAGGAAAACAATGAAGCATTTTGTAAAGGTGACTTTTCATATACTCTATCAAGGAGAAATAACATGAGAATTCTTGCACATATATGCCAGATGCACTTACAAGAATGTTCACAACACTACTGTCACATATAATAAAGAATAGTAAAATAAATAATGAAGTACCCAAATATTAGTGACAGAAGAATGGATAAGTTATGGCATATTCATATAATAATATTCTAGAACTACATGCAACAAAATGGATGACTTAGTTACATAATGTTGTAGTGACAAAGCAAAATATTATCTAGTATATACCTTTTAAAACATACAAAAACAAATGCATAAAGCAATACAAGTCTAAGCATATGTATACATACAATGAAACAAAAAAATCATAATATTCAGGATACTGGCTAACTTTGTTGAGAAAGGGATATGTTAGAAAAGTAGCACATAGTGTATATTATAATCAATAAATGAAGAGATGATAATAAATAAAACATATTGCTTCCATGCTAACAAAAGGAAAAGAGTTGATATTAAACATTATCAATCTAAGCCAAGGCAAGAATGGATAAGTAAAAAAAAGAACAAAAGGATGACAGACTGAAAATAAAAGAAAAATATATAAAATACATAAAAGAAAAATAAAAAATATTAAAAATATAAAAATATTCATATTAAAAGTCAGTGCAGAAAGATTAAACTTTCTTATTAGAAAAATATTAGCTCATTCAATTTTTTTTAAATAGTCAGAAATCTGTTGCTATAAAGAGACACACCAAAATAAACTATCACAGGAAGTTTAAAATTAAGGATGGCAAAAAATGTTATACTAGGAAAATACTAAACAGAAAAAGATGGCAAGAAATATATTAACACTAAAATATATAAAATTTGAGTTAAAAGCATTAATAGTGACAAAGAGGTTTAACCAAATGATAACATAAAAGTACAATCCACCAAAAAATATAATAGTATAATCTTGTATGCACCTAATACCATTTTGTAGGTGTATGTGTATATGTGATAACAAAATTAGAAGGTGACAAATCCATAATTATAGTGGTAGATATTTAATGCAGTTTGTTAAAAACATCAAATAAATGATGTTTAATTAAAGATATAAAAATTTGGAATAGCACAAATAAACTTTATCTAAAATGTAACAGAAAACATATTATCTATCCCAGTCATATTGGGTATATATATGAAGAAACCCAAAAAAATAAATCAAAAGAATATATCCACCCCCATATTCACTGCAGCATTATTTACAATAGCCAAGGTATGGAAGCAACCCAAGTGCCCATCAATAGATGAGTGGATAAAAAAGCTGTGGTACATTTACATAATGGAATATTACTTGGCCATAGAAAAATAAAATCTTACCTTTTGCATGGATGGACCTAGAGGGTACTACATTAAGTGAAATAAGTCACTTATAGGGACACAAATACCATATGACTTCACTTATATGTGGAATCTAAATAACAAAATAAACAAACAAACAAAGTTGAAACAGATTCATAGACACAGAGAATAGACTGACAGTTGACAGAGGGGAGGGATTTGGGGGAATGTGTGAAAAAGGTGACGGAATTAAGAAACATAGATTGGTATTTACAGAATCGTCACAGAGATGTAAATTACATAATAGGGAATATAGTCAACAATATTGTAATAACTAGGTATGGTGCCAGGTGGGCACTTAAAATATCAGGAATTCACTCTGTAAAGTACATGATTGTCTAATCACCATGCTGTACACCTGAAACTGATAGAAAATAATATTGAATGTAAACTGTAATGGAAAAATGAAAAATATACTGGGTACTACAATCCTCCTACTTTGTTCTTTCTCAAAATTGCTGAGGCTATTTGGGGCCATTTTTGGTTCCATATACATTTTTGAAATATTTGCTCTGTATCTGTGACATTGTATATGTGTCATTGGTATTGGTAATAGGGATTGAGTTGAATTTATAGATTGCTTTGGAACATTTGGACATTTTAATGGTGTTAATTCTTCCAATCCATGAACACGGTATATGCTTCCATTTATTTTTATCTTCCTTAATTTCTTTCTTCAGTATTCTGTAGTTTTCTGAGTACAGGTCTTTTACCTCATTGGTTAAGTTTATTCCTAGGTACTTTATTTTTCTTGTTGCTATAGTAAGTGGGATTTTTTCCTAGTTTCTGTTTCTGGTATTTCATTGTTGGTGTACAAAGATGCCTTTGATTTGTTAATATACACTTTTTATCCGCTGCTTTGTCAAATTCACTTATTAGGTTGAATAGTTTTTTGGTGGAACCTATAGAGACACCACCAAACACCAGTCAGAATGGCCATCATTAACAAATCAACAAACAAGTGCTGGTGAGGTTGTGGAGAAAAGGGAACCCTAATGCACTGTTGTTGGGAATGCAGACTGGTGCAGCCACTGTAGAAAACAGTAAGACATTTCCTCAGAAAACTAAAAATAGAATTATGCTTTGATCCAGTGATCCCAGTGCTGGGATTATAACCTAAGAATCCTGATACACCAATTCAAAAGAACCTATGCACCCCAATGTTCATGGCAGCACAATTTACAATAGCCAAGTGCTGGAAACAGCCTACGTGCCCATCAGTGAATGAGTGGATTAAAAAACTGTGGTACATTTACACAATGCTATGCAATAGCAGGAAAGAAGGACCTCCTACCCTTCATAACAGCATGGATAGAACTGGAGAGCATTATGCTAAGTGAAATAAGCCAGGCAGTGAGGGACAAATACCATATGATCTCACCTATAAGTGGAACCTAATCAACAAAACAAACAAGGGAGCAAAATAGAACCAGAGACATGGAAATAAGGAACAAACCAACACTGATCAGAGAGGAGGGGGAGGGGGATAAAGTGGGAAAGAAGGGGAAGGGGCAAGTCAAGGAACATGAATAGAAGACTCATAAGCATGGAAAATGGGGTGGGAATTGACTGTGGGAGTAGGGTAGGGGGTGAGGCAGGGGAGAGCAATGTAGAAAAATGTGGGACAACTGTAACTGAACAACAACAATAAAAAAACAATATATTTTGCTTTGTTATATTCATTTTCTTTCTTAAAAGTGATTTTATATTTGTGAAGAATCCTTGATATCATATATGAATGAAATTATTACTTATATTTTAATATTTTACATGTCTTTCCACAAAAATACAGCAAATATTTTAAACTTAAGGAAAAGAGTTCTGTAAATGAAATAATAGAAGATTATTAATAATCAATGAGTGTTTGCAGACTTAATTATTTTATCACCATAAAAAGAGAATGCTCTTATTCTCATATACCATTGGCACACACAAAAAGGCAAAAAAAAAGGCTTAAAATATTGTATCTGGCCAGCATTAATGTCGCAGCCTTTCCTGCTGTCTTTTAAAATACCTGAGTATATATATATTTAAAAGGAAACCACACAACCCCTCAGAAAACTAAGATTTGCAGACAGACTTTTGCCAAAGTTAAGAAATGTCCACTAACTATAATGTAAGGAAGTCTGATTAAACACACACACACACACACACACACACACACACACACAGACTGTGGTCTCCTTCATGAAGCAGGACAGTTATACCCATGTGAAAAAAAGGTAAGAACTCATTTTCCCCAGACTCAGAGAAGTTTATAAGGAAGATGCACAAAAATATAAATAAAGGTTGTTTTGTTTTCCTTCTTGTACTTTTAGTGTTGGTCAATTTTTTAACAATAACTGTGTGTAGTAACTATGTGGTTAAAGCAAAAGAAATCTTACAGAAAGCATATGTTATGTTTTAAAATAATGACATTTACAAAATTTGGTGACTAGAACACCAATAATCTAACTCACTTCATCATGATCACAGTAACAAAAACCAACTAATATATTTCAATGTGTCTTTAAAGGAGGATAAACATTCGTGTGCTGTACAATTTGAAGAATTTACACTAGCTACTTTAAAGGTAGAACAAGGTTAATTAAAGGCCCTGAAAAATCTCAATATATCATTTCATATATATGTAATATAGTGTATGAATAATTAAAGTAGTCCCTGAGTAATTACAAGCCCAACAGAACCTCCTGATTTGGAAGGTGTGCGCTGGAGATTAGGGTAAGACTGTGGACAAACGTGGAACAGACACTTTGACCAAATTCATTCTTTTAGATCCAAACCATTTGGAATCAGCTGCCAGCAGACCATAAGGCCAACTCTGACCACACCTAACAGGAAAACCTAGGGGCAGTGTGATTTTTCTTCACCTGGCTTTTAGCAGTAGTTGATGGTAGCACTAAGAAAGAGCCCTGACAGCAACAGTCATAAGTGGAATAGAGTTTAAACAGAGGAGAGAAAAATAGATACACAATTTGGAGTCATGGAATGTCACCTCACCAAAGAGTGAAGAGGAAATATGCAGAGGTAAATTTTTCCTGAACAGGCAGCCCAAAACTCCAAATTCTTCCCCACTCAGGCTTCAGTATCACTACTTCAGTGATATATGTATACATTGATTCAGGCCTCCTGAAAAATCGCTGAGTCATTAACTCTAATAGTATTCAGACACAGTGAGGGAATTCAAGGTGACTTCTTCTACACTAATTTGAGTCATTGACCAGTTCAGTATAGACCTGCCCTAATTAAGAGATAGATACTTATTTTGTAAAATCAGCAGTTGGCATATATTCTGCAACATGAAAGAGAAGGATGAATCTGAGATTTAAGTTGAAGTAGAGAACAAAGAAAACAATTAAGCAAGTAAAAAGGCAAAAAAATCCAAATTACCAAATTCAAAATTGGGCAAAGGATGTGAATAGACACTTCTTAAAAGAAGACATACAAATGGCCAATAGACATATGAAAAGATGCTTGACATCATTAACCATCAGAGAAATGCAAATTAATACCACAATAACATATCACTTTCACATCTGTTAGAATGGCCATTATTAAAAAAAGAATATTGAATGTCAAATGTAAATTGAAAAATTAAAAAAATAATAACATTGTCAGTCCATTAGTTGTAACAAATGTACCAATGAAAGACGTTAATGGGGGAAACTGAGTGAACTCTGTACTGCTGCTGTAAATTTTCTGTAAATTTACAAAACTGTTGTAAAATATAAAAAGCTTACTTAAATAAAAATTTACACACACACACACAAAAGAAAAGAAAAAAATCCAAATAACAAGTGTCTGTGAGGATGTTGAGAAATTGGAACATTTGTACAGTGTTAGTGAGAATGTAAATTGGTGCAGCCACTATGGAAAACAATATGGAGACTCCTCAAAAAACTAAGATGGAACTGCCATCTGATCCAGCAATCCCATTTCTGGGAATATAATCAAAGGAAATAAAGTTAGTATCTCAAAGAGAAATCTGTACTCCCATGTTCATTCACAATAACTATTGAGTTAGAAACAACACAAATGTCTACCAAAGAATGAATGAAGAAAATGTTGTATATAAAAATGGAATATTAATCAGCCACAAAAAGAAGAATGTCCTGTCATATGTAGCAATACAAATGAACCTTAAGGGTATTATGCTAAGTGATATAAGCCATTCACAGAAGGACAAATACTATATGATTCTATTTATACAAATGAGGTATCTAAAGTAATCAAACTCATTGAGGCAGAAAGTAGAATGGTGGTTGCTAATGGCTGGGAGGAGGTGAAAAAGGAGAGTTGCAGGTCAATGAGTATAAAGTTTCAGTCATGCAAGATGAAAAAGTTTTACAGATCTATTGCACAACATTGTGCTTTATTGTTCAGAATGCCATAATGTACACTTAAAAATTCTTAAGCAGGTAGATCTCTTGTTATAAGTTAGAGGCTTTTAACCTCTAAATATAGTTGTAATTGCCTTTTTAAAAAATCTGCTACTAAAATCCACATTCTGCAGGAGTATATTCTTCAGAATATGATTAAATTCCCAACACAGGTATTAATATTTGCTACCAGTGATATGTGAAAATATATAAAGGGGTAGCTTTCAGGGGATTTTTATTATTTAAAATGATTTTATACCATTAATAAATTTCTTATTTTTAATCTGAAAAAGAAAAATCACTTTTGAAAGTATTTACTAGAGTAAGCAGAACTAATTTTTAGGGAACATCTGTTTCCTACTTTCAATAAAATTTAAATAAACAGGGAATCCATAAAAGTAATTTTAAATGTTGAAGAAATAACACAACAGATTTGTATGGAAAGGGAAGTAAAATGTTCCAAAATGAACATAATTAAGTATTAACATGACACAAAGTACAGTCATACTGAAAACACTGAATTACAGAATCAAACTTATAAAAATTTTAATCTGTAATAATATATAAAAATATTCTTATACCAAAGATGCATAATATAAAAAATACAACCTAACGAATATCCGCTAAAATAGAAGACGTGGAAAAGGAAGTAAAGTACACTAAATTTTTCATGAATCCTAGGCTTTCCATGTTGTTTAAAATTGTAAAACAACCCTGGCTGGTGTGGCTCAGTGGATTGAGCATGAGCTGTGACCAAATGGTCTTCGGTTTGATTGCCCGTCAGAGAACATGCGTGGGTTGTGGGCCAGGTCCCCCGGTGGGGGCCATGTGAGAGGTAATCACACATTGATGTTTCCCTCCCTCCCTTTCCACCTCTCTACAAAAAATTGTAAAACAGTCCCCACTTGCCACATGCATTGGCATTGTTCTACTCTATTTCTACTGATAGCAGTAATAGTCTTCTAATGTACCACAAAAAATAATCTAATGTAACATAACAATTACTTATGTTTATTGTTGCCTGTTTTCTCACATAGAATGAAAGCTTAATGAGGACAAAATGTGTTTTGTTTACTGCTTTATCACAAGTACCTTGAAGACACTGCTACATAGAAATAGACTCAATAAATATTTTATTTACACATGAAGGAATGAAAAAGTAGGAATGAATTAATCTAAACTTAAGTTGTAAAGCATATACATTCTTGAGGATGAAAATAAGGCAATATATATGCATACGAGCATAAAACTTTGTTTTTTTTTTCTTTGTTTGGACTTTAAGAGGTTTGACTTAATCGTATTTCTTTCTTTTTACATTTTATTTTTTATTGTATTTTTTCCATTACCATTTATCCCCCTTATATCACCCTCTCCCCAGCATTCACGACACTGTTGTCCATGTCCATGAATCCTTTTAATTTGTTGCTTGATCCCTCCACCTGCAATCCCTCCTACAGCTGTCATTCTGCTCTCTGTCTAGGAGTTTGTCTCTATTTTGTTTGTTGCTTCAGGTTATTCATTACATTCCACATCTCTGTGAGATCATATGGTATTTGTCTTTCTCGGACTGGCTTATTTCAGTTAGCATAATGTTCTCCAGGTCCATCCATACTGTTGCAAAGGGTAACATTTTCTTCTTTTTTACAGCTGAGTCGAATTCCAATGTTTAAATGTCTCATAGTTGTTTTATCCACTCATCTATTGGTGGACACTTGGGCTGCTTCCATATCTTGGAGATTGTAAATAACTCTGTAATGAACTAGGGAAACTTATGTTCCTTCAAATTAGTGTTTTGGGTTTCTTTGGATATATTCCCAGAAGTGGGATCACTGGATCAAAAGGTAGTTCTATTTTTAATTTTTTGATGTATCTCCATACTGTTTTCCACAGTGGCTGCACCAACCTGCATTACCACCAACAGTGCACTAGGTTTCCCCTTTCTCCACATCCTCACCAGCACTTGTTTGTTGATTTGTCAATGATGGCCATTCTGACAGGAGTGAAATGATATCTCATTGTGGTTTTAATGTGCATCTCTCCGATGATTAGTGAAGTTGAACATGTTTTCATATGTTTATTGGCCATCTGAATGTCCTCTTTGGAGAAGTGTCTGTTCTGGTCCTTTGCCCATTTGTTTAATTGGATTGTTTGTTTTTCAGTGTTAAGTTGTATATATTCTTTATAAGTTAATGATATTAACCCCTTATCAGATGTATCATTGGTGAATATGTTCTCCCATTTAGTGGGTTGTCTTTTCATTTTCTTGATGGTTTCCTTTGCTGTGCAAAAACCTTTTAGTTTGATGTATTCCCATTTATTTATTTTTTCTTTTGTCTCCCTTGCCTGAGGAGATGTATCAGAAAAAAATATTGTGTCAAGCAATGTCTTGCATTTTCCTGCCCATGTTTTCTTCTAGGATTTTTATGGTTGCAGGTCTAACATTTAAGTCTTAAATCCATTTTTAATTTATTCTTTTGTTTTCAGGGGAGAGAGCATGGACACAGCCCCCCACTACCACAAATTATGCAGTTGAATTTCCCAATTTGGGGAAATTGTAGGGGTCAGCACATCCAGAGTGCAATGGGTGAGCTTCACCTTGAGAAAACCATCTTCATGATCATGGTATCTCCCCTACCTGGTAAGTATTGAATTTATTCTTATAAAGAATGAGGTATAAGAAGGTGGTCTAGTTTTATTTTTCTGCATGTATCTGTCCAATTTTCCCAACTCCATTTATTGAATAAACTGTCTTTAACCCATTGTATGTACTTACTTCCTCTATGAAATATTGATTGACTATAAAGTTGTGGGATTATTTTTGGTCTCTCTATTCTGTTACACTGATCTATGTGTCTGTTTTTTATGCTGTTGTTTTGATCACTATGGTCTTACAGTATGGTTTGACATTAGGTAGTATGATTCCTCCAAGTTTGTTCTTCTTTCTCAAGATCACTGGGGCCTTTTGTGTTTCTATATAAATATTGAAATATTTGTTCTAGCTTTGTGAAATACATCATTGGTAACCTGATAGGAATTGGGTTAAATCTATAGATTGCTTAAGGTACTATGGACATTTTAATGATGTTAATTCTTCCTACCCATGAACACAGTATGTGCTTCCACTTATTTGTATCTTTGACTTCTTTCTTCAGTGTCATATAATTTTCCAAATATAGGTCTTCTACGTCCTTGATTAGGTTTGTTCCTAGGTGTTTTATTCTTTTTGAAGCAATTGTGAATAGGTTTTTTATTCATTCCCCTTTCTGACAGTTCATTATTGGCATATAAAATTGCAGTTTGTTTCTGAATATTAATTATAATTCTGATAATTTGATGAATTTATTTATCAGTTCTAGTAGTTTTTTGGTGGAATTTTTAGGGTTCTCTATGTTCAGTATCATGTCATCTGCGAATAAAGACAGTTTTACTTCTTTCTCTCCACTTTGGGTGCTTTTATTTCTTCTTATTGTCTGATTGCTGTGGTTAGGACTTCCAGTACTATGTGGAATAAGAGAGGTGAAAGTGGACATCCCTGTCTTGTTCCTGATCTTAAGGGGAACACTTGCAGTATTTTCCATTGAGTATGATGCTGGAAGGGGGCTTGTAATATATGGTTTTTATTATGTTTAAGTATGCTCCCTCTATTCTCACTTTGGTGGAGTTTTTATCATAAATGAGTGCTGGATTTTATCAAATGCCTTTTCAGCATCTATTAATATGATCATGTGGTTTTATCCTTCATTTTGTTTGTGTGTTGTGTCACATTTATTGATTTGTAAATGTTGTACAAACCTTGCAATTCCCAGAATAAATCCCACTTGGTCATGGTGTCTGATCTTTTTGATGCATCGCTGTGTTCAGTTTGCTAATATTTTCTTGAGGATTTTAGCATCTGTGTTCATCAGGGTCATTGGCCTATAATTTTCATTTTTTGTAGTGTCTTTATCCGGTTTTGGAATTACGATATTGCTGGCCTTGTAAAATGAGCTTGAGAGTCTTCCTTCCTTTTAGTTTTTTAAAATAGTTTGAGAAAGAAATGTGCTAGTTCTTCATGGAATGTTTAGTAAAATTCCCTTGTGAAGCTATCTAATCCAGCGTTTTTATTTTGGGGGAGTATTTTTTATTACTGCTATGATTTACCTGTTGTTATCAGTCTATTCAGGTATTCTGCTTCTTTCTGGTTCAGTTTTGGGAGATTGTATGTTTCTAGAAATTTATTTATTTTTGTCCAGGTAGTCCAATTTTTTGGAATATAGTTGTTCATAGTAATTTCTTACAATCCTTTCTATTTCTGTGGTATCACTTGTTACTTCTCTTTCATTTCTATTTTTGTTTATTTGGACCCTTTCACTTTTTTTCCTGATGAGTCTGGTTAAATGTTTGTCTGGTTAAATCTTGTTTATCTTTTCAAAGAACCAGCTCTTGGATTCATTGATCTTTTGTATTATTTTTTTATTCTCTTTTCTTTTGTTTATTTCTGCTCTGATCTTTATTATCCCCTTCCTTCTACTCACTTTGGGCTTTGTTTGGTGTTCTTTTTCAAGTTTCTTTACATGTAAAGTTAGATTGTTTATTGAGCTTTCTCTTGTTTTTTGAGATAGGCCTGTAATGCTATGAATTCCCCTCTTAGGATTGCTTTCCCAGTGTCCCACACATTTTGGATTGTTGTGTTCTCATTTTCATTTCAAGGTATCTTTTGATTTCTTCCTTCATCTCATTGTTGGCCCCTTCATGTTTAATAACATGTTGTTTAGCTTCCATGTATTTGTTTTTCAGTGTTCTTCTTGTGATGATTTCTACTTTCACAGCATTATGGTCAGAGGAGATGCTTGCTATGATTTCAATCTTAAATTTATTGAGACTTGTTTTGTGTCCTAACATGTGGTCTATCCTAGAAAATATTCCGTGTTCACTTGAAAAGTATGTGTATCTGCCCTGGCTGGTGTAGCTTAGTGGATTAAGCGCGGGCCTGTGAACCAAGAGATCACGGTTCAATTTCCAGTCAGGGCACATGACTGGGTTGCAGGCCAGTTCCCAGCAGGGAATGCACAGGAAGAAACCATACATTGATATTTCTCTCCCTCTCTCCTTCCCTTCCCCTCTGAAGATAAATAAATAAAATCTTTAAAAAAAAAAAAGTATGTGTATCTGTATTTGGAGTGAAATGCTCTGAAAATATCAATTCAATCCATTTGATCTAGTGTGTTGTTTAGGGCTGCTGTCTCTGTTGATTTTCTGCCTGGAAGATCTATCCATTGAAGTCAATAGGGTGTTAAAATCCCATACTATGACTATATTTCTGTTGATCCCTCCCTTTGTACCCACCAAGATTTGCTTTACATATTTAGGTGCTTCTGTGTTGGATGTGTACATGTTTGCTAGGTTATTTGCTCTTGTATTGTTCCCTTTATCATTATATAGTGTCCTTCTTTGTCTCTTACTATAGCCTTGGTTTTAAAGTCTATTTTGTCAGATATAAGTACTGCTACTCCAGCTATTTTTTTCCAATTGCATGAAATATCTTTTCTTATCCCTTGACTTATAGTCTGTGTGTATCTTTTGATCCCAGGTGGGTCTCTAGTAGGCAGTATATACATAGGTCTTGTTTTCCTATTCATTCAGCTACCTTATATCTTTTGGTTGGAGTATTTAAGCCATTTACATTTAATGTGATTTTTGATAGATATGTGTTTATTGTCATTTCATTTTGTAACTATTTTCCTCTGTTTTTCTTTTTCTTTTTTCTCTTCTTAAAGCAAGCCCTTTAACATTTGGTGCAGTACTGGTTTGGTGTTAACAAACTCCTTTAGTTCTCTTGTCTGGGAAGCTCCTTATTTCTCCTTCATTTTTAAATGACAGCCTTGCTGGATAAATTAGCATTATTTGTAGGTCCTTGCTTTTCTATTTCATGCTAGTCCCTTCTGGCTTGAAATGTTTCTGCTGAGTAATCAAAAGATAGTCTAATTGTAGCTCAGTTGTACATAACTAACTGCTTTTGTGTTGTGGCTTTTAAGGTTTTCTCCTTGTTTTAAGCTTTGCTATTTTAATTATGATGTGTCTTGGTGTAGGCCTCTTTACGTCCATTTGTTTGGGATTCTCTGTGCTTCCTGGACTTGTGCATCTTTTTTCTTCACCAGATTAGGGAAGTTTTTGGTCATATTTCTTCAAATAGGTTCTTGATCCCTTGCTCACTCTGTTGTCCTTCCAGTTTTCTCATGATGCAGGTGTCATTACACTTCATGGTGTCCGAAAGTTTTCTTAAGGTCTCCTCATTTTTAAAACAAATTCTGTTTTCTTGTTGCTGCTCTGTTTGGGTGGTTTTTTTCTACCTTGTCTTTCAAATCACTGATTCAGTACTCTGCTACATCTAACCTACTGTTTATTTCTTCACTATATGTTTGTTTCAGACTGATTTTTTTATTGTTTCTATGTCTTTTTTCATTCTGTTGAGTATCCTTATAATTATTACTCTAAACTCTACATCTGATAAATTGCTTGCCTATGTTTCATTTAGTTCTTATTCTGGAAAATTCTCTCATTCTTTCATTTGAGGCTTATGTCTTTGTCTTCCCATACTGGCTGCCTCTTTGTATTTGTTTGTATGTATTATGTAGATCCACAGACTCTAGCACAAACTGGTCAGGTGGTGTCTGTGACTAGCCTTGGGCAACCTGCTTGGACCTACAAAATTATCCACATCTTGTGGCTTTCTCTGCTGAGCTTGGGTGTGTGCAGAAAGATCCAGACTGTGCACCAACACTGGCTTTTACCAGCACTGGGCCCAGGAGAGGGTCAGCTAAAGTGTCAGAGCTCCCATATAATCACTGAATTTGCCTCCAGCTGTACTCTTTGCAACTGTGCTTAAGCTCCACTATGTGTGGTGAGAGGGATTCCAGTGGGTGGGGCTATTTCTTCTCCTCAGACTGATGCCACTTGGAGGGGAGTGTCTGCCCATGGAAGATGACTTGTGCAGTATGGGGAATGACTCAGTACAGGGATCCTGATGGCTGCTCCCTCAGTTCTCTCCTCAGAGCTGCCAACCCTAGACTCTCCCCATGTGGCTCTAGTCCACTCTGCCCTCTTATTGCTGAAGCCCAGGGTAGATGGCTGCAAACAAAATATTGTGCATTGGCCCTTTAGGAGTTTCTCTGCGTCTCTAGTCATCTCTCCCTGGTGGACAGAAACCCTGCCACTTTTCACAGCTGGATGTTATTTGGGTTCCTTTCCCAGTTCTGTTGTTCTATGCTGGGGAACCCAACTTTGGGACTAGACCCCACAATTCTCAAGGAAACTGCTACCCACCACTGCTGAAATATCCTTCTAGAACTTCAACTGCTACCCTTGGGTGCCCAGCCAGTCTTCTTGTGCCTCTGTACCTTCTACCACTCTCAGTGTGGTGATTTGATTTCTTCCCTAAAACCTTGGTTATAAGGATTCTCTCCAGCCACTGTTCAGTTGGATAGTCAGGATGATTTTTCTTTAATTTAGTTGTAATTTCAATTTGGTCCTGGGAGAGGGATAGTGTAGCTTCTACTTATATCTCTACCATCTTGGTTCTCTTAAGCTCATTTCTTAATTTATAACACATTATCTTTATTGGTCAGAAAAGGCCCTCACCCCTCATTTCTTTTTTATTTTTAAACTTCATATTTCACTTCTATTCCCTTTTACCTTATTGGCAACTAGTTCAATATGTTAAGTGTATATCTGTGTATTTACTGTTATGTATTACCTCATTACATCTTTTTTAAAATTTTAACCAAGTATGGCATTTTTAAGATTCATTCATGTTGCTATATATACATCTAAAGCATGCTTCTAACTGCCACATAATATTCCATGGTGTGTATTGACCATATTTAACCAATGATGGATTTAGTTTGCCTCCTATCCTTCTCCACAACAACATGCTTCAATAAGCATTTTATAAGTATTTGGGGTTATATACCTAAAAAATTTGTGGGCCACAGGACACATATGTATGTAATTTGCCTATATATCGCCAACTTTCTTTCTAGAAGGACTGCATAATAACATTCTTACCAGAAGGGCTACATGATGGTGCATGCCTTAGCTAAAGTTCCCAGAAAGAATGAGACAAGGATTTATGTTCAGGTAGTTTATGTGGGAGGTGATCTCAGAAAGCAGGAATAAGCCACTGGGGAGACCAAGACAGAGAAGGAAGGAAAGCCAATAATGTGTGCATTAATGAGGTCATTTCTGCTGGGGGCAGTGTTAAATCAATCTTGCTGGGAACATCTGAAAGCACATAGAATAATCCCTGGGTCTATTTGACAACAAGACCAAAGGCAAAAGGATTTGTCAGTTTTTGACACCCACTGGTGGTATTAACCTCCTTTTCTCTGCCTTATCACTTCTGGCTCTGCAAGCCTCCTTGCTCCCTGCACCTCTGATCTGTACATGCCCTTGGGATTAGTGAGCTTCTGTAGCTGTCCAAACATTGGGAGAACTACATCATGGAAAGTGGAGATAGATGACATGTGCATGAGGTGAGATGCAAGTCCTCACAGAACTGTACAGCAGGACTAAAACAACAGGTGAAGCAGAAAGGTGTGAGTCAAGGTACCACATCTAATATAGTTCCCATGGCCCTATTTCCTTACCAATACATAAATTATCCACTCTTCTGATTTTTGCTAGTCTGTTAGATTTAAATTGATTGCTCATCATTATTTTAGTTTGTATTTCTCTCATTACTAATGAGTATGAATATCTCTTCAAACACTTGCTAGCCTTTGAGGTTTCCATTTCTGTTAACTGCTTATTTGTATCCATTGACCATTTTTCTATTGAAGTTTTTGTATATTTGTCTTATTAATTTACAGAGACTAATCATTTGTGGTTTTATATACTGAAAATATTTAGTTCCATTCTGTCACTATCCTTTATCTTTATCTATTGTGTCTTTTTTATCATTTTTATTGTTATTCTATTATAGTTGTCCCAATTTTTCCCCCTTTGCCCTCCTCTACCCATCCCACTCCCTCTTCCCACAGTCCATTCCCACACTGTTGTCCATGTCCATGGGTCATTCATACATGTTCCTTGGCTAGTCTTCCCCCTTTCTTCCCACCATTATCCCTCTCCCTCTTCCCTTGTGATCACTGTCAGTCTGCTCCATGTTTCCATGCCTCTGGTTCTATTTTGTTCATTAGATTTCTGTTATAGGTGAGATCATACTGTATTTGTGTTTCATGGACTGGCTTATTTCACTTAGCATAATATTGTGTCTTTTAAACATAAATTCTGAATTTGTATTAATTAGAGCTTCTTTTGACTTATGAATTATATCTTATCTTCTGATAGTATCCATTCTAACAGGTGTGAGATATATTTCACTGTGGTTTCAATATGTATTTCCATGTGATGTTGAGCATGTTTCCATGTACTTGCAGGCCATTTGTATGTCTTCTTTGGAAAAATGTCTATTCATGTCCTTTGCTCATTTTAATTGATTTTTTTGCTATTGAGTTGTGTGAGTTTTTAAAATATATTTTGGAATTAAGCTCTTATCAAATATGATTTGCAAATAATTTCTCCCATTCTTCAGTTTGACTTGTCATTTTGCAGATTGTTTCCTTTGTTGTACAGAAGCTTTTCAGTGTCATATAGTCTGATTGATTTTTGCTTTGGTTTTCTATGCTTTTGGTGTCATTTCCAAAAATCATCGTCAAGACCAATGTCAAAGCTTTTCAGTTTTGTGGGTTCAGGTCTATGTCCAAGTCTGCAATCTATTTTGAGTTAATTTTTGTGGGTGGTGTGATTTCATTCTTCTGCATGTAATTATCCAGTTTTTCCAGAACTGTTTATTGAAGAGCCTATCCTTTCCCCACTGAGTATTCTTGGCTCCCTTGTGAAATACTAGTTTACTACGTATGTGGGGGTTAATTTCTAGGCTCTCTATTCACTTCCATTGCTTTATAAGTCTATTTTTATACCAGCTTCATATTATTTTGATTACTATATCTTTTTAGTATAGTTTGAAATCAGGAAGTGTGATGTCTTTAGTTTTGTTCTTCTTTCTCAGGATTACTTTGGCTATTCAGGGTCTTTTGTGGTTCCATACAAATTTTAGGAATTTTTTCTATTTCTGGGAACAATGTCATTGGAATTTTGATAGGAATTGCATTAAATTTATAGATGAGTTGGGATAGTATGGATGTTAACAATATCAATTCTTCTAAGCCATGACTACAAGATATCTTTCCATTTGTTTGTGTCTTTTTCAATTTCTTAATGTTTTGTAATTTTCAGTGTACTGATTTTTTACTACCTTGGTTAAATTTATTCTTACATGTTTTATTATTTCTTATGCTGTTGAGACTTTTTAGCTAAACTACTCCACAGTATTGCTGCCTCAGTATCCATTTTGTATAACCAAAAGGTCTGTAGGGGGTCCCTCATGCAAGCAGGTAACCTGGAAAACAGCCTGAAGAGTCACAAGTAAATGTAAGTTCCTGATATGGCTTCCCCAGTGGTACTTGTGATAGACAGTCTTCCATACCTCCCGTGGCCTTCCCCTTGTTTACCCCTTAGAAAAGACCTCCACAAAGCACACCTGTATTGCTGGGTGCCTGATACTTGTGTATTACTAATCCTTTGTTCTAGGATGTAGTTCTGCTACTTAGAAACAGTTTGATCATTTTGTATCTTGCTTTTAAGGTTAGGTGGGACCCAAGCAGTTTATAGTCTAGAGATAATTATTTCCTTTTACCGAGGTGATACCCTTCTGTTTCCTCAACCCAAAGTGTTTTAAAAATTGAGAATTTTACAATATTTACCTGGTAGAAATAGTCACTACTCCTGGCCTATGAAAATGCTTGGAATTCTTACCTCTAATACTGTAGTGGTTGTTTCCAAGGCCACAGTAGTTTCCTCACAGGCATGTACCAATACTCAGCTGAAAACCTGAGTGCAGCATTCTCTGCTCCAGTACTGTTTTATGAACTTTAATTGCCTTGATCTACTTAGACCCTCAGGTCTTTATCCTCTCCTTAGGTAATTCACTAGGCTCTGCCTGGGATCCCTTTCCCTATGGACTAGAAAGTCTCTCAATGCAATAAGCTGAGAGAACCATGGGACTCACATTGTTTGTTTACTCTTTTGGGGGGATCACTTTCTTTTATTGACAGATGTCCAGTGTCTTGTAAACCATTATTTCATATATCTTGTTTTTATATAGTTGTTTTTGATGAGAGGAGAAATCTGATTCTCTTACTCCATTTTTTTTGGAAGCCAATGTCCTGTGCATAGTTTAAAAGTAATCAGCAGTGGGATAAACTTTGGAATCTCAGAATGTCGGAACTCATTCTATAGTTTGACAAAAGAAACAGAACTTGAGCCCAGAGTCAATAGCCTACTATCACTGAATACCACCTATATTGTTTTGTAAATAAACTTCATGTAATTTACAGACATGCCTTGATGCAACTTCAATAGAGAGCAACTTTTAAACTTCAGGGGTTTTCAAAACAAGAAACATTCCAGAAAAATGTTTGCTGCTTCTTACCACCTGTTTTTTTCACACAGTATCATCCATTCACATGGTGGAAGAGTTTCCAGATTTTTCTCTTGACATCTGGTCACATAATTTAAGTATACAAATGGAAATCAAAATGCAGAATTGAGCCTATTACCGAAATTATCCTACCTTCAGGCTCTCTTCCCTCCTAGACCGAAATAAAATCCAGACAAAGATGTGTGAAATATTCATAAACACAAAGCAGAAGTATTTGAGAGTCTTTCATCAAAATAGTTGAAATAATTGCTTTGCAATTCCTACTAGAGGCTTTTCCCCTCAATGTGTAGTCCTTTTCCAGGTGGTTTGGG
Source organism: Trachops cirrhosus (assembly GCA_028533065.1). Classification (NCBI taxonomy): domain Eukaryota; kingdom Metazoa; phylum Chordata; class Mammalia; order Chiroptera; family Phyllostomidae; genus Trachops; species Trachops cirrhosus. Next base: position 10,065,705 of record CM052552.1, on the reverse strand, counting down.
TATATAAAAAATATCTCATGAAGAAGGGCAAAATACATAAGGAGAAATATTACAAGTTTAGTGGCTAAGAAATGTTGATTAAAGGATCTCTGGGGATGATAAGAATTTGGCACAGAATAAAGTCAGTGAAGTAGAATTTCATAATGGTTGATGATTATAATTTTGTTCTTCACCAAGTTGGTCTAAATTAATTGAGAAAAATAGAGAACATTCCAAATAGTGGCAATGGCATTAATAAAGGCATGGTGGCAGGAGGGAGCAAGATGTATTAATAAGAGTGATTTGACTGAAGAGATGGCTTACGTTATAAAGAATGAAGAAAAAACTTATGGAGTGAATATGAATAGAAGGATAAATCTATGGAGAATTTTACATACTAAGCTAAGGACTTAAGGATGTATAAACTTCAATTTCCAGAATAAAGTGTAGTAGGAAGCCTTAACAACCTTTTCTCTCTCTTTGAAAGCAACCCATAAATTACTTTAAAAACGAAACAGCTTCCTGATTTGGAACAAGATGGCCTAGACTCATCTCTCCCAGCTCCCCTCTACTAAGTACAAGTAAAAAGCCTGAAAATAATAAAATAGACAGCCATAAGAGAACCTTTAAGAGTAAAAAAGGGAAAGCAGGCTGCCTAGAGGCATGAGGACTTGAAGAAAAAGACTGAACCAGTATCTTCTAACCACCCATTAGGGGCAAAAGCAAAACAGGCCCAAATTCTCTTGACTTTCCAAGATTCAGAAAGTATATCAGGCTCAGTGCCTAGATAGAGGTAGCCCTGCTAGCAGACACTTTAAAGGAAATTTGCTCATTGTGATGAATTGGGTCTATTTCTTTACCAGTTTGCCATGTCTTTCAATTTTCCTTTTGGTACTTTTTGTTGTGCAGAACTTTTAATGTAATTTTTATTTTAAAAATATACATAACAGTCCATTTTTATTTTTAGTATTTTCATTTTCAGGTTCTCAAGCTCTGCACAGTTTTACTACTCCCTGAGAAATTAAACACTTTCCTATCCCACAAAAATGAGAGGAAAAACTAGCAATGAATTCTGATTACTGATGCAAAACATTAGTTTTTAACAAAAAGGCACACATGGCAGGACTATTAGAAAGACTAGAGAGAAATTAAAATTTCTATTTATCTTTAGTCTATTTATCTTTAAACTTGTTTTGTTGAGTTGTACACTTGAAACCTGTATGGTTTTGTGAACCAATGTCACTGCAATATGTTCAATAAAAAATACATAGAGGTTTAAAAAGGTCTAATTATTTTTCTCATTCTATTAAAATATGTCACAAGCATTCCAAAATGAAAAGTGCTAAAATGCCTAACAGTCTAGTTTCTAACATTTTAACTTCAAAAAAACCAACCAGTTTAAAAAATACAACCTAAGAAAAACGTTTCAAAATGAACATAAAATTTATATAAATTCTTCAAATTAAGAGAAATTTTAAGAAGATACAGTCATTGTGATTTTAGTTATTAGTCCTAAATAATTAAATTTGCATTTTTTTTCTTATTATTGCCAATGGCCATTACCACAATATGAGCTACAGAAAGTGCCATACAACTGACCAGTTAGTTATTCTACATTTTATAATACACTTAATGACACTAAAAATAAATCAGGAACTCTTTTAAAATGTAAGCATAAACCAAGACAATCCGATATGTAATATTTCTGCCTAAAAATGAAAATCACAAGACACAGCAAGAAGGAATTAAAAAACAAACAACTGTGAGCACTGCCTGGTGTAGCTCAGTGGATTGAGTGCTAGCTGTGAACCAAAGGGTCACCAGTTTGATTCCCAGTCAGGGCACATGCCTGGGTTGTGGGCCAGGTCCCCAGAGGGGGCCACATGAGAGGGAACCACACATTGATGTTTCTCTCCCTTTCTTTCTCCCCCGCTTCCTCTCTCTCTAAAAATAAATGAATAAAATCTTTGAAAAAAGAAACAAATGGGAAATAAGTAAATAAAATTTATCTTAAAACCCACTTTGGTCAGGAAGACTACTTTCCCCCTTTTTGCCTATGGTCTATTCCAGGAAGATTTAATTGCATAACTTATAATTTGAGACATTCTGATAATATCTACCCTAAAATGTAAAGTGAAATTGCTCTTTGAAAAATGTCATTTTGGTTAAAATATATATTTTAGTCTATTTTAGACAAAACGGTTAGTTTCTGACTATACTTCATTTCAGCACAATCATTAATCAGAGAGCAATCACTTTTTTTTGAGAATGGGGAAACTAAATTTTAAATTAGCATCAAAATTCTACCCAAAATTACCTAATCAATATTTAAACAGATGCCATTAAACATGCAAAGATTAATGGAATTTCAGTTAAAAAATTTGGAGGACCAAGAGGAAGATGGCGGCATGGTAGGAGGGAGCAGCACATTCCACTTCCCCCTACACACAGGAGAAAAACCTAGCCAATCTATGGAGGAACAGAGCAGTCAACAATATCACAACATATATGAAAATAGGAGATCAAAAATCATAGCGGATATTGAAAGACCAGATGGTAAGGAGACTACTTCAGGATAATAACGGACCAGGGATCAGCGCAGGAACCAGGAAGGTTGCAGCCCAAGGCCTGGCATTCCAGGGTCTGCCTCAGGGATCTTGGGGGAGCTGGGTCAATGGCTCCCTCCCTGGCCAAACAAGTAGAGAGCAACACCAGGGGAGGCCTGGTTGCTTGAAGTCAGAGAGGGGAGTGAGGACTTAGACACAATCACACAGGTGCTGTGAGCACCCACGCATCACCCTGGGAACAGTGTGTGCTCAAGCCTGTGCAACCAAGGGCGGCCTGCCTGGATGGCCTGCCGTACACAGGCACCCCCAACCTGGAGAGAGTGTGGTTTTGTGGAAGACCCAGAGCCCACAGCTGTGAACAAGGAAAAGGCGTGGGCACTCTGCATGATTCTGGAGCCCGTGGCGGTCAGCACCAGAGAGAATAGTTAGGAGCACTCAGATCCCACACCCAGGGCCCTGCAGAGAGGCTCCAGACCAGCTCTGGGGAGAACACAGGGCTAGCCTGGGGGACAGTATGTCAGAGGCTGACTGAGTTCTGAACAGGAAGGGAGAAAAGTGATTCTAGTCACCCCTCAGACTGCTGAAGCCAGCAAGACCAGAAAAACTGGTTTGGCCAGTTTGAAACCAACAAGAGGTATTTCGGTTAGATTTTTGTCTTTTTTTTTTTTTTAAGTAACATTTTTTTAATTCTTATTATTTTTATATCTCTAAATTCCTTATGCTTCTCTTTCATTCACCCTATTGTTATTCTTTCTCCCTTTCTTTCCAAATTTATCTCTTCTTCCATCCATCTCCTGCTTTTTTCCTTCTTTTATTTTTGAACCTGCAAGTAATTGCATATTTGTATAATCATTTTTTCATTATTCTTACATTTTTTATTTTAATACTATTTTGGTATTCCTCTTCTTTCTGTATACTCTCCTTTGCTTGGCTGTTTATATTGTATCGTTTGATAGGATTCCCCTGTTATCTCATTCACAGTGTATTGCTAATATACTGTTCTTCATTTGTGTTCCATTAGTACACTACTCAAGGTTCTATACTCCCTATTCTTGTTATCTACATCTCATAGACAGTCATATGGTTGTTGCTCTAATATCACTGTAAATAATAGCTATTGCAAACAACTCTAAACACTACACAAGATCTTAGCCCGCATCACAGTTACCTGAACTCTATCACTATAGTGATTAACTCTCTTCTCTCAAACACTACACATATTTACTACTTTTTACTCTCACCCTACCTCAGAATCTGACTTCCCACAACCTCAATGCTTTCTAGATCCAACTCACAATCCATCCCTCCATACCAAGAGTCTTATCTTCTTTCCATCCTTTCTAAAAAGTGGCTAGCTGGGTGGAAGATCACAGTTCACACTATACATAGCCAAAGGTTCTCCTATCTCTTCTCTACTGGCTGCTACTGTAAATATCATAAAATACTCTCTTGCTGTCTTAAACCATATTGCCTTACCCCTCCAACTGATCACAAAAAAGAGTAGGTGGAAGCTGTGAACACCAGGATACCCGAAGGAGACTGCACCACTGAATCTCACAGGTATTCTACCACAGAAGTTCACACCATAAACACAGGAAAATGGAACAGATTAATTTAACAAACAGAGACCAACAAGAAGAGTCTCATGAACAATGGGAAGACAAAGAAATAATCCCCAAATGAAGGGAAAAGAGGAAGTCTCAGAATGCTAAATGAAATAGAGGCAACTCAACTATCAG
>CM052552.1:10037243-10050989 GCA_028533065.1 Trachops cirrhosus | reverse complement strand
GTATTACTTTAAAGCTACTGCACATGCGGTCTCCCATGATTTTCCCTGATTGGCTGCCAGGGAAGAGGGTCCCACAGTGCTACTGAATTGATCCCCCCTTCTCCTGGGGTCTCCCTGTACTAGGTTCACCTTTCCCTTCACCAGAGAATTATAGCTCTCCATGTTAGAGATTGGTGAAAAGGAAAGGAGTTATTTATTCAAGTTACACAGACTAAGAGTAATGACTTAATGTCTTCATCAAAATCCCAAAGTCCCTTAAAACACCCACAAACACACACACAGTCCTTCCTTCCCCTCCTTTGCCCAGTCTGGGGTACGGTATCTCAGGAAAAGAAATAGAAGTCCCTGGCTCAGGCAGCCCCTGGTTCCGAGCACCATCAACTGTGTCGCTGGGATGTCCAGCTAAAGCCGAGTGGTGATTCTTCTCATGACTTCGGGGGGTCCGCACTCTGGCCAAAGCCACATGGTTCTCCCTCACCAAGGCTGACAGGGTCCCCATACTGCCAAAAGCGCGTGGTTCTCCTCACTGCCACAGCCACATAGTCCTCCCTTCAATGGCTGCCACATCTGGGTTTAAATCCCCAAGCCAATCTTCCTCTGCAGCCCCATTTCCAACTCCTCCCATAATCGGCTACACTTGCCAGCACTCCCATATCCTTCCAGCTTTACTGGGCTGCCATAGTGAGTCTGGGCAGGCGGGGCCCCATGGCGTGGAGCCAATCATCTGCAAGCTCTCACGCAGGCACTGTAACTAGGGGGACCTGCCCCCCCAGTTACATCCTGGGTGGAAGTCACTCCCTCCTCCCTGGCTCAAAGCACTGCCACAGCTATTTAACATATCTATGAGACCAGTTAAAGGTTGTAGATATGTTAAATGACCATGCCAGAGGTTAGCTGCAGAGCTGTTGCTATGCAAAACAGCTCTCAATGGCCCTGCTCCTTGTGTCCGTTCCCCCAACTCACACCTGTGGTGGGTAGTGGGGGTGGGGTGAGGACACCCTATATATCTTTCTAATATTTCCTGGACACCTTGAGTTCTGGACTGCATTACAAATCCTCTTTTCTGTGGGCTCCCTGGCTGCACCCTCCTACAGTTGCTACATTGGATGCTGCCCTATTACTCATTAATAGCTTAATAAAGAAAATTACACGTTCACATTTAGTTGGTTAACTTGGTTTTTAACAAATTGATTCCAAATAACAGAGACAGAAGTTTACTAATGATTACTCTCAATTTGAAGCCTTACTGTCTTTTTATTTTCCTAGCCTGCACTTTTGGTACAGGGGGATCTGGCAAGATAGGTGGGGAGCAGGGGGAGATCCCTGAGGCAGCTGGAGAGCCTTCCCAGGCACTGGGGAATTAAGGGATCAAGAAGTGCCTGAGGCTGTGGGATTAAAGTTGCAGCCAGCATTTGACAGATTTCCACGTCCTGGATGAAGGGTAGGCAGCAGGCAGCAGAGGTCACAGCAACCATGGAGTTTGTCGGGGCCATCAGCAGGAAATGCAGACCTGCCTGTCCAGCTGGCATTCGCTAGAAAACCTAATCGCTTCCAGAGTACAAAAGATTTTGGGACAGGAAATTTAAATGGAAGGCAGGTGGAGTCTGGCCCCTTTTTTCTTTTCTGTGCCCCCTCTTTCATCCCAAAGCCAGGGGTCGGCGCTTGGAGGCTGAGTCCCACGTGCTGGGCCTCGCGCCAGGGGTACATACCTTGGTGGCAGCCCATGGGATGCTGCAGCTCTGCACCACACAGGTTCTGGACTGCGCCCCTTCTCTTGCTCTGAGATAGTGCAAGGACATGCAGGCCAGAATGCTCTGGTCTGGCAGTGAAAACAGCTCTAAGCGCCATGCCCCACAGACTGAAGCCCTGCACAAAGCAGTCACCAGCGGCTCCAGGCCCAGGCCCAGGGAAGAAGCTATGTCACGGCGATGGTGGCCCCACAAACCTACACTCCAGGAAAGGAGTCTGAAGCCAGAGAGCTATTCATGCAACAGCCTTGGACCCCAGAAGGACAGGTAAGATAGAGCAGGGTTTCTGGACACTGACTCTGGTTCTGGGGGCGGCTGAATTCTTTGTTTTGCAAAAGAAATTGGCCTGGAGTCAGTGAGTCCTGTGCTTCCCCAAATTGGGCAACATTTAAATAAAGATCCCCCCTCACCAATGTCTGTTTTATGCCTGTGTTCAGTGGCCGGGAGCCGCATCCCAGTCCGTTTGGTAACAGTTTACCAGTCTTTCTCCTCTCAGCCTAAATACAACCATAGAAGAACCTATTACTACCAAGCTTAATCTTCCCGCTTTGTGAATTTTCCATCTGACTGCCTTCTGACTTCATCTGCAGTATTGTCTCTATTGGTCTTCCAGTCTGCTGGTCCGCAGTGCGGATTTTGTTTCTATTCACCAGCCTCCATAATCCCACGAGGCAATACCTTATAAATATCTTTCTGTTATAAATACACATATATCATTGATTCTGTTTCTCTGGAGAACCATAACTAATATATATTTTAGTATGAAAAGTGTTGAAGAGACTATGTATTCATGTTTGGGAATGGGGATTCCGAGGACTCATACACCCATCAAAAACTAGAACAGCCAGTAAGTATATTTAAAATTTTTCCATGCTGCCTAACTATGTCCTCATCTCCCTGTGAGTCTTTAACCTCATCATAGACCTATAAAAATTATTTTAAGGGCAGTATTTTCAAGTGTGTATTTTTTATATTAAAATAAAAGTAGGAGAAAGAAAAAATAGCCCTTGACATCTGAAAACTGCTATGACACTTAACAGCTAGGTCTCAGAGTTTTTATTTTTTTTATCTTATTTATTTTTAGAGAGAGGGGAAGGGAAGGAGAAAGACAGAGAGAAATATCAATGCATACTTGCCTCTCATGTGCCACCTACTGGGGACCTGGCCTGCAACCCAGGTGTGTGCCCTGACTGGGGATCGAAGCAGTGACCCTTTGGTTTTCAGACCAGCACTCAGTCCACTGAGCCACACCAGCCAGGGTGGCCTCAGGGTTTTTTAAAAGCTATCTTGGCTGTCACAGCTAGTATGTATTGTTCTTAGACATAACAACCTCCTAGAAGACCAGAGCACTCAGAGAATATGATAGAGTGAGACAAAATGAGGCCACTTCATAACTTTTTCTCAGCACACACCAAAACAAAGTCACTATGCAACCTACAAAATATTATGTATGCACTTTCTTGCACATGTTACTTATTTTCTAAACATAGTTTTATCCTTGCTTTAGTTAGCCCTCCCTTCGAAGAAGGTTAATTACGATACACACTTATAGATTGCCTTCACTTTCTGACAGCATTCAATTTACTAAATCCCCTAATCGAAGCTAAGATTCCATAATAAATTCTAACATCCTCTTACTGAGATGCACCATACTTCCCCAGGGTATGCATCCTGTCTTGCTACAATAAGCAGTAAATCCAACTTGTTTAACTACAGGTGTGTTCCTGGTGGTCTTTGGCTGGAGGGCAAAGCATCTCTGAGGGAATATATCATAGTCTGCTTGATGTTTGGAATCATTTCAAGAAGACAACATAAAAAAGAAAATAGTTGATTCTTAAATGTCTATTATTAATCAAGTAAAATCTTATTTAAATAAGTGATTGTATTGACTAATTGACTTTCTGTTGATAAGACTAGTGTTTTATTGTATTTTAATCATGGAAATAAGTGTGTCTAGCATAACACCATGATAATCAGTTCATTTAATCATTTTAAAAAAATCTAAGCATACATATACACACACACCAAACTAAATGAAAATCAGTCAAGTGAATTGCTTGACAAAATGGATTGATCAGCGAGCCCCAACTACACCTTCATTATAACAACCATTTGAAAATACACATACTGACATTTGTGATTTTACTATTTTTTTCTAAAGCATCCAAATTCATAAACGTATGTTCTCTTCATGCTGCATTGTCAGTATTGGTGTGTTGTATCCATTAGCAAAAGCAATTACTCAGTGAAGAGTGCATGTGTGTGCACATATGCTTTCAACACAAAAAATATCCTTGTTTTGTGGGGAAGGGGATAGAAGGAAGAATTGTTCTTACTTTCAAAGGGCAATTATTCCTACTTTACCTCAATTTTATTTTATGAGACATATTAATCCAATGAACTAACTCTTCTAGCTTCAGTACATTTCATTTGGATGAATGAAAAAAATCTATTTAAATTAATGTAACAGAGTGCAGCCAAGAGGGGGGCCCCAAATAGGGATTTGGAATGGGGTCCAGAACTCAAGGTGTCCAGGAAATATTAGAAAGATATATAGGGTGTCCTCACCCCACTCCCACTACCCGCCACAGGTGTGAGTTGGGGGAAGGGACACAAGGAGCAGGGCCATTGAGAGCTGTTTTGCATAGCAACAGCTCTGCAGCTAACCTCTGGCATGGTCATTTAACATATCTACAACTTTTAACTGGTCTCACAGATAAGTTAAATAGCTGTGGCAGTGCTTTGAGCCAGGGAGAAGGGAGTGACTTCCACCCAGGATGTAACTGGGGGGCAGGTCCCCCTGGTTACAGTGCCTGTGTGAGAGCTTGCAGATGATTCGCTCCACGCCATGGGGCCCCGCCTGCCCAGACTCACTATGGCAGCCCAGTAAAGCTGGAAGGATATGGGAGTGCTGGCAAGTGTAGCCGATTATGGGAGGAGTTGGAAATGGGGCTGCAGAGGAAGATTGGCTTGGGGATTTAAACCCAGATGCGGCAGTCATGGAAGGGACAACCATGCAGCTTTGGCCAGGGTGGGGACTCTCGCGGCTTTGGCGAGAGTGAGGACCACGTGGCTTTGGGGTGCTCCCCTTGGCCACATGGCTTAGGAAGCAGGAGAGACTTTGTCTGGAAGAAAAGAGGTGAAAGGACTCTTGCCGGTGGGCCATGAGAAGGTGCCACATGACTTTGGATTAACTGGAGATCCTGGCGGCAACACAGCTGATGGTGCCAGGAGCCTGAATCACAGACTTCTACTTCTTTCCTGAGATACGGTACCCCAGATTAGGGCAGAGGGAGAAGGAAGGACTGTGTGCATCTGTGGGTATCCTAAAGGACTTTAGTATTTTAATGAAGACATTAGGTCACTACTCTAAGTCTGTATAGCTTTAAATAAACATTTCCTCTCCTTTTCACAAATGTCTGGCATTGAGAGAAGTCTTTACTCTAGTGGCAGGTATAGCGAACCTAGTGGGGGGTCCTTTCAATAATAGTATATCGTGCCCCCCCCCAGCCCTATTCTGTAACATTAATACATCTTCAATTTCAATTGTTTTGATTTTCAGTTTACTTCATTTCTTAATTAAAAATATTTGAAATATTCACAGCAATGGCCACATAATTATATCATGAAATGGCACCAATAAGTGTTCAATTAAGTGATAGAAATTTTATAATCTAATAAAGGCCTTGCAATTACAGAGGACAGAGAAAAAAGCCATTGTCTTAGTTCCTTATATGTTTTCCCTAGATAAATGCCTAGGCTAGATGTACATTTTCATTCACAGCTAGCTGTTCAGTAAAGATCCCTGAACTTTCCTATCTCTGGATACTGATTGGAAAACATTGTATTGTGGGGCAGATTTAAAAGCAGGTAAGGCTGTGAAAAGAGAATTAAGAGAGAATAGACTGAAAGAACAAGAGGTGAAATAGTTATAAAAGTAAAAAAATGTCATTTTGTGCAAAGGTTCAAAAAGAAGCTTGATTTAAGCTCATGCCAAAAGATATATCTTACAATCATAAACTTCAACAAAAGGAACAAAAAACATAAAATCCATGTGACATAATTCCATTTTATAAAGTTGGATACCAGGCAAGATTTAATTATAGTAGTTTCCCCTTATCCACCAGTCATGTTCCAAGACCGCCAGTGGATGCCCAAAAAGACTGATAGTACTGAACTCTGTATATACCGAAACTAGACAAAGATAGTTAAAATGGCTATTATCAAAAAGACATTTTCTCTGTGCATTTTACAGTGAAAAAAATTTACAAGGGTTTTTTAAAATCTGTATGAAATGGTACCCCATTGTATACCTTCTTATCTTTCCCTGTGAATGAGTTTATTTCTGGACTCTCAATTCTATTTCATTAATCTATACATGTATCCTTATAATGGTACTATATAGCTGCTTAGTAACTTTTGAAATCTGGAAGTGTGAGTCATACAACTTTTTTTTATGGTTATTTTGTCTATTTGGGGGTCACTTGCAATTCCATGTGTTGAGGATTTATGTTTGTTGATATAATGTCTCTTCTAAACCATTTGTGTAAAATCTGTATTGTTTGTTCTGTGTGTAATTGGAGTTTATGTTCTGCTAGCATATTGATCAGCGGTGACCTGAAAAAATTTCCTTAAACTTCTGGAGCAAATACAAATGAAAAAATGGAGAATAAAAATAAAGGAAAAAAGAGAAACAAAACAACCAAAGAAATATTTTACTAGGTATTGAAGATTGGCTCTCTTTAGGTGAAAACCTTCAACGCTTAGCCAGGCCATTTACTACTCTCTCTTAACCTTCACTTTGTCAGATCCTAGTGGACATCCAGAGGGGAAAGTTCAGGGTCTTTTCAGTCCTTTTCTGTGCATGTATCCAGCCCTGAATGTGCTATTGGTCTTTTCTATTCCTTGATGTATGTGGGGAGCTTTTAACAACTTTTTTTACTTCCTTGTATTTCCTTTTTCAACCTCTTCCCTCTAAGGCTTTCTAGGCTTTCCATTGCTTATCTTGACTATTATTCCCTTGCCCCAAGCTGCTGTGGCCAATAATTTAGCTCTAAATGCTTTCATTAAACACCACCTGGGAAGCCACAACCCAGTTATGTCCTGGGAATTCTTATTCCAAAAGAATGGTGAGTCCTCGTACTTATTCTGGTTCTTCAGAAAACCACCAGACATAGCAACACAATCAGAATTCTTTCAGAATGCTAGGTATGTCTGGAAAAAGTCCAGCCATTGCTAATATAAAGAGAATGGTTTGTGCAACATCGATGTAACCTGGCTGCCAAGGAGAGAGGACTGGAAAGTGCATGTGTGAACAATGATAACTTCACTGTACTAGTCAGTGGGCAGTAGACGCCACTGAGTGAGCATGTGTACTGTGTGGCTATCACATTCAAAATGACTGAGCAAGTAGAGCAATGAGTCTGCATCAAATTTTGCATTAAGCTTGAACATTCCTCTGCAGAAACTATTCGGATGATTCAGAAGGCTACAGCTATGGGCAACTGGTGATAGACAGCTTCATCATGACAACGTGCCCACTTATGCATCACATTTCATGCGGAGATTTTTGACAAAAAAAAACATCAAGTCGCCCAGGTGATTCAGTTCCCCTATAGCCCAGATTTGGTGCCCTGCAATTTCTTGATTTTCCCAAAACTAAAGTTACATTTGAAAGAGAAGAGATTTCAGACCATCGATGAGATTCAAGAAAATACAACAGGGCACCTGGTGGTGATTCCAATAAAGGATTTTTTTTTGTACTGTGTTTTGAATAGTGGAAGAGAGGCTGGGAGAACTGTGTGAGGTCCCAAGGTGCCTACTTTGCATGGGACTGAGGCATCATTGTCCTATGTACAATGTTTCTTGTATCTTGTAACTTCTTCAATAAATACCTCTATTTTCATATTACATGGCTGGATACATCTGGGCAAACTTTGTATGATCCACATTGCCTCTCTGCACTAATACCCTTCAGCAGGCAGGCATGCTCCCAGCTTTAAGTGCATAGCCCATCTGGGGAATGAGACAAAGGTAGGCTACTTAAAATGCTACACAGCACACTCTTACCCAGAGTGCAATGGATTTTTCTTCTCTAAAGTTTCCGTTGGTTGTTTTGGACTAGATTCCAGATTCTGCAAAATTTGATTCTGACAATTTTTACCAGCATTTGAATTGTTTAATATAGGGACAGATATCTGGGTTTCCATCATTTTTATTTCCTTATTATCCATCTGTTATGGACTAAATTGTATACTCCACCCCCCAAAAAAAATCAAATGTTGAAGTCATAACCCCAGAACCTCAGAATATGACGGTATTTGGAGAGGAGGACTGTACAGAAGTAATTAAGTTAAAATATAGTGGGAACTAATCCAATATGACTGATGTCTTTATAAGAAAAGGAAATTTGGACACAGACACATAAAGAGGACAGGAAATATGAAGATACAGAGAGAAGATATCCATCTTTACAAGCCAAGAAGAGAGGTCTGGTATAGATCCTTCTCTTACAACTCTAAGAAGGAGCGAATCTTGCTGACAATTTCAGATTTCTGGTCTCCAGAATTGTGACAAAATAAATTTCTGCTTTTTTAAACCACACATTCTGTGGTACTTTGATATGGCAGCTCTAGCAAACAAATACGACATCTTTATTACCTACTGTGTTCCACACAGTTTAGGTTTAATTTACTATGTTGTTTGTTAGCTTTATAAAGTGAAAGTTTAACCTTAAACTTTCATTGATTTTAAAACTTTCAACTTTTAATACGAGGATTAAAATTACACATTTCCTCTTATGATTTGCCTTAACTACATTCCACAGATATTGATAGGTTTTCATTGCTTTTTATATTATTTTTTTACAAATATTTACAGATCTTCTAGTTATCTTTTTGTCATTTGCTTCTAATTGAATTCCTCTGTGGTCATAGTGAGGCAGGCAGATAGTTAGAAATAAGGAAGTTCCAAGGGCATCTGCAACAAATGCAAAATATGCTAAAGAAAGCTATGCCAGACAGCCTGAGTTCCTGAAATGTTACTTCCCTCTTCACAGGTAGGTGGACTTGAGGCAGGAGACTTTGGCACAGTAGATAAAATAAATACGAGAAAGTCCTGGGAGTCAGGCATAAACTAAATAGCTGTTGTTCACAGTAACCACCATGCTTAATACTGAAAATAGTCTTGTGATAGTGGAGTAATACTTAAAACCAAAGCCAGGCTTACGCACTTTGATCCCGAACGACCTATAGTCCACCTTAGTATCATTATAATCTGATTGTAATAATTTAGCATTGTGGTTTCCACCCCCTTGGTGGGCAATCTGAGAGAACTCTGGGTAATCACATGGGCTGTAGCAGAAAAATTATTTGACTCCTAATACATGCACAGTAAAAAGTAGATTAAGAATAGGGAATTAAAATGCCTTTTAAAATTATAACCCCTCAGATAACAAGGGGCTGTTCTCTGTTCAGGGGACTGGCCCATTCCCATATTCTGTGGAGTGTACTGTCCTTGATAAAGCTTGCTTTCTTTGCTTCCTCTGTTCCTGTGATTCATTCAATTCTTTTGTTCACAACACCAAAACCTATTACCTATGCACACCTGTGACAGTAGAAGTAATTTTGTTGATTTCAGTTATTTTAAATGTATTGATAGTTTTATTGAATATGGTGCATCTTAAAAAATGTTTCATGTGCACTTGAGAAAAGTGTGCATTCTGCTATTGTTCGGTAAAGTGATTTATGTTGTCAGAAGTGTTGGTTGATTGTGATGCTTGAGCCTTCTATATTTTCAATTGTCTATCTACTTTGTTTTACAACTTATTGAGAGATAGATATTGAAATATCTACAATTGAAATTGTAGATTGTCTATTTAACCTTCAAGTTCTACCAAGTTTTGTTTAGTGTACTTTAGGCACAGTATTAGTTTTAAAACTTTAGGAAGATATTAATAATATCTTAATTTGATTTTTTTTGCTAAATATAGCATCTAGGTACACTTGGCATCATTTTAATTTTTTAATTTATTATTTTTGAGAACAAACTACTATTTGCTTATGTACTTCCTAGCTTTTTATGTACTTCCTGAGATATAATTGACTTATAATATTTTGTAAGTTTATGTTATACAACATAATGATTTCATATATGTGTAACTGCACAATAATCACCACAATAAGATTAGTTAATACATATATCACCTCACAGTGACATTTTTTGTGGTGACAACTTAAAAAATCTATTCATAACTTTCAAATATACAGTTGAGTGTTATTAACTACAGTCTCCATGGTGTACATTACTCCCCCAGAACTTTTGCTTGTCTTGTAACTGCATGGTTATAACTTTTGACCACCTGCTCCTGGAAACCACAACTTGTTCTCTATTTCTATGAATTCAGTAGATTGTATATATAAGTGAGATAATACAGTATTTGTCTTTCTCTGTCTGACTTATTTCATTTAGCATAGTGTCCTTAAGATTATTCCATGTTGTCACAAATGTCAGGATTTTCTTTTTTTATGGATGAATAATATTGCATAATAGATATATCTCATCATCTTTATCCATTACTTTATTGATGGACACAGGTTGTTTCCATATCTTGACTATTGTAAATAAAGCTGTAATGAACACGGGAGTGCAGAAGGCCTCTTCACATTAGTAATTTTATTTCCATTGGAAATACAAGGTCTGTCCAGATGGTATCCCACCATGTAATATGAAAAATAGAAAAATTTATTGAAAAAGATACAAGAAACATTGTACATAGGACAGTGACACCTCAGTCCCCTTCAAAATAGTCATACCACACACAGTTCTCCCAATCACCATCAGCTGCCTAGTCATATTTTCCTGAATCTCACTGAAGGTCTGACATCTCTTCCATTTCAAAGGTGATTTTAGTTCTGGGAAAAGCCAGAAGTTGAAGGATACCAAATCTGGGCTGTAGGTGGCCTGAGTCACCTGGGTGACTTGATGTTTCACCAAAAAGCTCTGCACAAGATATGATATGTGAGTGGGTGCGCTGTCATGATGAATCTGCCAATCACCAGTTGCCCATAGCTGTGGCCTTCTGAGTCATCCAAATAGTTTCCATGGAGTAATGTTCAAGCTTAATGCAAAATTTGATGCAGACTCATTGTTCTACTTGCTCAGTCATTTTGAATGTGACAGCCACACAGCACACATGTTCACTCAACAGTGTCTACTGCCCCCACTGACTAGTACAGTGCAGTCATTGTTCACGCATGTGCATTCCAGTCCTCTCTCCTTGGCAGCCAGGTTACATCGATGTTGCACAAACCATTCTTGTTTTATTAACAATGGCTGGACTTCTCCTGGACAGATCTCGTGTATCCAGAACTGGAAGTAATAGATGATATGCTAGTTGTATTTTTAATTTTTTGATGAAATGACATCTTATTTTACATAGTGGCTGTGCCAATTTATGTTCTCACCAAAAGTGTACAAGGGTTTTCTTTTCTCCGCAGTCTTGCCAACACTTGTTAAGTATAATTTTTTTGATAAATAGCCATTCTAACTATCTTTGTCTATTTTTGGTATGAAGGTAATTCTAGCTTCATAAAATTAAATGGGAATTATCATTTAATTAAATTAATTAATTAAATAAGTGTTATCAATTTTTATTTTCTGGAAGAGATTGTCTAGACTTAGCATTAATTATGTTAACTTTTTGTCAAATTCTTAGTGAAATCCTTTAGGTCTAAAGATTTTTTGAGGTGGGAGTTTGTAATTACAAATTCAGTGTCCTTAATAGTTATAGGGTTGTTTGAATCATATATTTTATATTGCATGAGTTGTGGTAGACTGAGTTTCAATGAATTTGTGCATTTCATTTCAGTTTTCAAATTTATGTATATAAATACACATAGTGTATTCTTACAGTCCTTTTGATATCTCCATGGTCTATAGTAATAACTTATTTTATTCCTGATATTAGTAATTTGTCTTCTACTTGTTTTTGTCGCTTTAGTAGAAGTTTCATAATTTTATATTTTTAAAATAATAACTTTCTGTTTCATGGATATTTTTCTACAGTTTTTTTGTTTTCAATTTTATTTATTTCTGTTCTTATTATTATGATTCCCTTTTTACTATTTGCCTTTGGTATGTTTTGTTCTTCTTTTTCTTTGTACTTAAGGTAGGAGCTTAGATTATTGATTTGAAACTTTTCATCTTATCTATTGTAAGCATTACCTATAAGTTTCCCTCTGTACTGCTTTAGCCAAATCTCACAAAATTTTATGTCGTATTTCATCTCATTCATCCATTGTGTTTCTTAATTTCACTTAAAACTTCCTCTTTAATCCATGGATTATTTATAATTGTGTTTAGTTTGTGAGTGTTTAGAGATTTTCTACCCTTTTCTTACTGATCTCTAGTTTGATTCAGATAACACTTTTTGTTATTTCTATTTTAGTATATTTGTTATGTTCTCTTATGGCTCGGAACACTTTATGTCTCGGTATATGTTCCATGAATGTTTGAAAAGAAGTGTATTCTCACATCTATGTGCTGTTCTATGATGTTCTATTAAATACCACTGGTTTATGTGTTTTTGAGTTTTTCTGTATTGATGCTGATTCTATAAATTGTTGAAATTGGAGTTTTGAAATCTCGAACCATAAGTATGGACTTGTCTATCTATCCTTACAATTCTATCAGTTTTTGCTTCATGTATTTTATACCTTATTTTTGTTTTCTGGCTCATACATATATAGATTTTCTATGTGTTCTCAGTGGACTGACACTTTTATCATTGTATAATGTATCTTCATCCCTGGTAATTTTATTTACACTTATGTCCAATTTATCTTAATATTATTATAACCAATTCTGCTTCCTTTGATTAATGTTTGTAAGGTATATCTTTTTCTATCCTTTTATTTTCAACTACATATATCATTACATCATAAGAATATGCTATGTAACATTTGGTTCTTACTTTTTAATCCACTTTGCCAATCTCTGCCTTTTATTTTTATTTTAATTTACTTTTATATTTTAGTCCTCACCTGAGGATGCAACTTTTAAATTGATTTTAGAGAGACAGGTAGGGAGAGAGAGAACCATTGATGTAAGAAACATCAATTGGTTGCCTCTCGTATGCGCCCTGATCAGGGACTGAACCAACAAACCAGGTATGTGCTCATATGGGAATCAAAACTCCACAACCTTTTCATGCACATAATGATGCGCCAACCAATGGAATACACCAGCCGGGGCCTATATCTGCCTTTTTTTTCTTTTTTGAGACTTTATAAAATGTATTTTCTAAGTATACTCTATAGTTTTAAAAAAATATTTTATTGTTTAGGCTATTACAGTTATCCCACCTTTTTCATTTTTCTCTCCCCTCTACCCAACCTCCACCTCCCCATTCTCAGGCAATCCTCAAACTGTTGTTCATGTCCATGGGTCATGCATATGTGTTCTTCAGCTACTCCCTTCATCCTCTTACAACCAGTCCCCACTTCCCCCCTCCCCTCCTCAAGCTGTCAGACTGTTCCATGTTTCTATGCCTCTGATTTTCTTTTGCTCATCAGTTTATTTGGTTCATTAGATTCCACATATAAGAGATATCATATGGTATTTTTATTTGACTGAGTGGCTTATTTCACCTAACATAATAGTTTCCAGGTCCATCCATGCTGTCACAAAAGGTAGGAGTTCCTTCTTTTTTACTGCTACATGGTATTCCATTGTGTAAATGTACCACAGTTTTTTTATCCACTCATCTACTGATGAGCATTTGGACTGTCTCCAGGACTTGGCTACTGTAAATTGTGCTGCTATAAACATAGGAGTGCATTTTTTTTTTGGTATTTTTTTAAAATTTTTATTTTAGTTTATTCAGTACAGTTTCCATCCTTTATTCCCATTCCAGCCCATCCACCCATTCCTCCCCTCCTCCCTCCCCTTTCCAACACCCCTAGTTTTGTCCATGTGTCCTCTATATTTGTTCCTGTAA
>CM052552.1:10007448-10036743 GCA_028533065.1 Trachops cirrhosus | reverse complement strand
ATGGCGTGATAATGTTGGCTCTTTGCTCTGTTCCTACCTAAAATGACTGAGATTTTTTTCCCTGGTTGTGGGAGAGTAGACTCTGCTGCATCCTACCACGCCGCCATCTTCTGTCCTTCAAATAGGTTCTTGATCCTTTGCTCTCTGTTCTCCTTCTGATACCCCTATGATGAGGATTTGGTACATTTCATGTTGTCCCGAAGATCCCTTAAACTCTCCTCATTTAAAATTTCCTTTTTCTTTTTGCTGCTCTGGCTGTTTTATTTTTCTACCCTGCCTATCAAATTGCCGATTTGGTCCTCTGATTCATCCAACCTACTGTTTATTCTTCCAGTGTATTCTTCATTATAGATATTGTATTCTTCATTTCTGACTGGTCATGTCATTTTTTTATGGTTTCTATGTCATTTTCCATGCTGTTGCACATCCTTATAATCATTACTATGAACTCTGTATCTTATAAATTGCTTTCTGCAGTTTCATTTAGCCCTTTTTTTTCTGGATATATCTCCTATTCTTTCATTTGAGGCCTGTTTTTTTGTTGCCCCATTTTGGCTGCCTCTTTGTGTTTGTTTCTATGTATTAGATAGATCTTCTATGACTTCCAGTCTTTGTGGGGTAGCCTTATGTGGTAGGTGTCCTGTGGGGTCCAGTGACTCAGTCTCCTTGATCACCTGAGCTGGGTGCTCCAGGAATGTGCATTGTGTGGGTTATGGGGTCCCTCCTATTATCATTGAGTTTTGATTGTTATTGGCTCATTTGTGTGTGGGATCAAACTCAGGGTGACTGACTGTGAGGCTCAATCCTGACCATGACATGGGAGCTGCTGTGCAGGTGCTGACCACATGAAGCGGAATTCACCTCAACTGGATTTGGTGCCTGTGGAGATCTCCCTTTGGATATGCGACTTGCGAAGCTTATTGGATCCTGCTCTGATGTTATGTGAACTTGGCCACTGAGTGTGTAGGTTCTGGGCCTCTTGGGAGGGACTCTGGAACAGGCCAATGTGACTTGCTGTATGTGACTGACCCTGGGAAACCTGTTTGGAGCTATAGGTGATCCACAATTTGTGGCTGCCTCTACTACACCTGAGTGCATGTGGGAAGGGCCAAGCTGTGCACCAAGACTTGCTTTTACCAGGCCCAGGGGAAGGTCAGCAACAACCAAGGCACCCTGAGATTCACCTCTGCCTGCTGGATGCCTGTTAGGTTCAATCCCTGAAAAAGCCTATGGCAGTACTCAAGTTGCATAAGGTAGGTTTACAGTGAGGAACCAGGTAGGGGCAAACAGTATTTACCAGACTGATACAGGTTCAAACTCAGTGCCAATGCTGGGTCTCAGGAGACTCAGCAAATGTCCTTGAGTATACCAAGTCTAGCTGCCATCTGCTGTGTACTCACACACCTCTGTTTTGGGGTTGGTTCTCAGGGAGTTGTCAAAGTGAGGCCAGCAGAGTTTAGCATGACCAAACCATTCAAGATTTGGCTGTGTGAAGGGAGGACTCTGCTGTGGTTGGATGTGTGAGGGGAAAATGACCCCTATTCTAGAGCCACACAATTCATTCTGTCCCAGATTTTGCTGAGAGGAGACAGAGCTCAGCAGGGTGGGGCTTCCAGCAGTCAGGAGAATGGAGCTAGTGGATCTCCTCTGAGGAGGTAGTGATGGTCAGGCTTTGGGAAACATTGGGTGTATGGCTTCCACACCAGAGCCACACAGTTGAGTCTTCACTAGCATTTTCTCTGACCTCAGCAGGGCAAAGCCACCAGAAGTCAGGTGGGTGGGGTCTCCAGAGCTGAAGCCCAGAGGGTAGATCTGCCAGAAGCCTGCAGGTTGGTTCTAACAGATCTCCAGTGAGGATAAAACACCAGTTAGGTTCACAGGAAAATGAGGGGAATGTCCCCCATCCCAAAGCTACACAGTTTAGTCCCTGGCACTCCCTGAGTCTGCCCAGACCTCTATACCCTGGCCCAGGCAGCTGACTCCTCAGGAGGGCCTAAGTTCCATAGATTGGGTTGACAGCGAGTCCAGAGGGTAGGGCCATTGGACTACCCTCCAGGCTGATGCCACAAGGAGGAGAGTGCTCCACTTAAGAAAGATGGCATGAGTGGTACGGATAATGACTCAGCACAGAGATCCTGGTGGCCATCTGTCCTTTCAACTCTCTAACCAGAGCCACAAACCACAGACTCTCCTCACATAACTCTGGTCCACTCTGCCCTCCCTCTTCCAGAGCCCAGGATGAGTGACTACAAATG
Source organism: Trachops cirrhosus (assembly GCA_028533065.1). Classification (NCBI taxonomy): domain Eukaryota; kingdom Metazoa; phylum Chordata; class Mammalia; order Chiroptera; family Phyllostomidae; genus Trachops; species Trachops cirrhosus. Next base: position 10,034,488 of record CM052552.1, on the reverse strand, counting down.
AAATTTTGTGCACTGAACCTTTAAGAGGGTGTCTCTTTCTCTAGTGGATTTCTGTCTCACCCTGGTGGACAGAAACCTCACTGCTTTTCACAGCCAGATGTTATGTGGGTGCTTCTTCCCAGCTATGGTGCTATGGGTTGGAAAGATCAGCTTTAGGTTGAAACCCCACTCTGCTCAGGGGGTCACCCCCACAGATGAGATATCCCTCCAGAACCTCAGTCACCACCCATGGGAGTGAGACAGCCCTATTCGCATCTCCACCCTTCTTACCAGTCTCGATGTGTCTTCTTCTGTAAGTCCTTAGTTATAGGGCTTCTCTACAGCTAGTCTTTATTTGGTTATTCAAGATGATTGTTCTATAATTTAGTTGTAATTTCAGTTTGGTCCTGGGAGGAGGTGAGTGTAGCTTCTACCTACTCCACCATCATCTCGGATTCTAGTTTTTTCACTTTTTTATTATTTTGGTCATTTTTATTGTTATTCCATTACAGTTGTCCCAATTTTGCTCCCTTTGCCCTCCTCCGCCCATCCCACCCCCCAGTCCCACAGTCAGTTCCCACACTGTCATCCATGTCCACGGGTCATTCATACATGTTCTTTGACTAGTCCCTTCCCCTTCTTTCTACCATTATTGCCCTCTCCCCTTTCTCTCTGTCAGTCTGTTCCATGTTTCCATATCTGTAGTTCTAATTTATTCATTAGTTTATTTTGTTCATTAGATGTTCATAGCAGCACTATATATAATAGCCAAGTGCTGGAAACAGCATAAGTGCCCATCAGTAAATGAGTGGATCAAAAAACTGTGGTACATTTACACAATGGAATACTACAAAGCAGAAATAAAACTCTTACCCTTCGAGACAGCATGGATCTGGAGAACATTAATCTAAGTGAAATAAGCCAAGTGGTGAAAGACAAGTATCATGTGATCTCACCTATAAGATGAATCTTTTCACTTTTTCAATAGTGACTTTTTAGGCACAAATTTTAAAGTTTTGATGAATTCTAATTTATCTAGTTTTTTTCTTTGGTTGTTTGTGCTCCTAGAGTCACATCTAAAAAAAAGTATTGCCAAATCCAAGCTCATGAAGTTTTACGCCTATGTTTTCAGCAACCAGAGGGGAGGGGGGATGCGATGATGGGGGGAAAAGGGGAAGGGGTCATCAGGAACATGTATAAAGGGCACACAGACAAGGACAAAGTGGGTAGGATTGAGAGTGGGAGGTGGAGATGGGTGGTGTGGGAGGGGGAGTAGTGGGGAGAAAATGGAGACAACTGTACTTGAACAACAATAAAAAATGTTTGATAGTTGTAATTCTTACATTTATATCTTTAATGAAATTTGAGTCAAACTTTGTATATTATGTGCTAAGCTTCCAAATTCATTCTTTTGCATATGGATATCCACTTGTCCCAGTACAATTTGTTTAACAGACTATTTCTCCCCATTGAATTTATTTAACTTTTATAAAATCAACTAACTCTAAATATGTGGGCTGCTTTCTATACTTTTATTTCTAATATATATGCCAGTACTAAGCAAACTTGATTACAAGAGCTTAAGTTTTGATATTACAAAAGGTGAATTCTCCAACTTGGTTATTTCTCAAAATTGTTTTTGATATTTTGGGTCTTTTGTATTTTCTTATGAACTTTGGGATTATAACAAAAAGTTTATCTGAGATTTCAATAGGATTTGCTGTTTATTGGTAGATAAATTTTGAGAGTATTGCCATTTTAATAATATACTTCTGGCCTATGAACACAAGCTGTCTTTACACTTACATATATCTTTAATTTATTTTAGTGATGTTTTTGTGTTTTTTATAAAACTTCATTTATTTATTTTTAGAGAGAAAGGAAGGGAGGGATAAAGAGAGGGAGAGAAACATCAACGTTAGAAAGAAACATTGACGGGTTGCCTCTGGTATGCACCCCAACCACAGACCAAAACCACCTACCTGACTGGGAATCAAACCAGCGACCTTTCACTTTGTGGGATGACACCCAACCAACTGAGCCATACTGGTCATGGCTGTTTGTATAGTTTTTATTGTATAATCTTTCACTTCCTTGGTTAAATTTATTCCTATTTAATAATTCCAATAAATTTACATAGATTTTCTGGTTGTTCATTGTGGTAGACTGGTTACCTGGTTACTGGGAAGCTGCAGGACGGCGCATGCTCTGTAACCATTGCTACTTATCACCCAGCTACTATATACAAACATACCCCCGTTATATAATGAATAATAATGATTAATCCATGGAAACCTTACATAAGGCTACCAAATAAGGAAATCATCTGTAAACAAAAATTGATGCTATAGGAACAGGTTATATAATGAATCATTATAAAAGTCAGAGAATTACAATAAACAGTGCTTCTTGGCCATTCACCCTTCTTTGAGAGTGGTGTCTTATTTGCGGCTCGTCAGTTCATTATATTGGAATTGCATTGGAATACGATATAATTGTATAAAGTACAATATAATTTATTTATGTACATTGTTCTTGTATCCTGAAACCTTGCTGAAGTTTATTAGTTCTAATAGGGTTTTTTTTTTATTTTTGGCTTTCTCATGGTGTTTTGTGTATAAGGTCATATCAGTTGTGACTAGAGATAGCTTTGCTTTTTTCTAATCCAGTTCAAGTCTTTTTATTTCTTTTGTTCTTCTAATGCTCTGTTTAGAACCCCCAGTAGAATCCCGAATAGAAGTGGGAAGAGTGGGCATCTTGTCCTGTTTCTGATCAGTCTTTCACCATTCATTGTGATGTTAGCTCTGAATTTTTCATAAATGCCCTTTATCAGGATGAGGAAGTTCTCTTTTATTCCTAATTTATTGAGTGACTTTATGATGACAGGATGTTGGGTTTTTGTTAAATGTTTTTTCTGCATATATTGAGAAAATTGTACTTAATGCTGTTAATATGATGTATTTCATTGGTAGATTTACATATGTTGAATCAACCTTGCATTATTGAGATTAAATACTACTCAATTGTGGTGTATACTTCTTTTTTGTGTTTTGTGGAATTTAGTTTTCTAGAATTTTGTTTAGAATTTTTGTGTTTATAGTCATAAGGAATATCAGCCAACAGGTTTATTTTTTATTTTTCTTTCATGATGTTTTTGTCTGGATTTGATACACTCATTTCCTTGTAACCTTCCACAGTTAGGTATCAAAGTTCATTCACCCTCCCATTGAAACAGCTCTAGGAAAGGTGACTAACTCCAATGTACACATCCTTTTTCACTGTTTCTGAATCACTTTTTATTTAAAATTCTACCTCTTCAAAATCTTCTATCAGTATTTAACATTTGGAGAACTTAATACAGTGATACTCCTTATTTATTTATTGTCACAAGGATGGGGAAGAGTAAAAATGGTATTTATTGTCAGAAAGTTCTTTTTTCAGAGCTGTGACCAAATCCAAAGATTTCTGCAAGTATTTTGCCTGTCATAACTAAAAACAAACACACAAACAAATGAGAAACATGCTTCCATTAAACAATGGATTTTGCTTCTATTTACACCAGGCTCTGGAATCAGACTTCCTGGATTCACATCCTACCTCCATGTAGCTTTACCCTTTAGCAAGTTATTTAACCTCTGAGTATTCACTTCTCATTTGTAAAAAGAAATTACAATAATAGTGCATATATTATAGGGCTCTTGTAAATTTTATATGATATAATGCATACAAAGTCCCTGATGTACACCAAGTACTTCATAATAATGACTATCATTGTCATAATCATACAGTCTAAGAGATTTGCACATGCATGGGCTATACAAACAATGTGATTTAGATGTTAAGGCATTGCTTCCATTGCTTCTCCATCCTTGATTTCCTTTCAATCTTCTTGTTCCGACTTTATGACATGAGTGTCTGAAAGAATAGGGTCCGTGCAATATCTGGGCATGGAGAGAACAACTGAATGCTTGCATGTGCTCAGGGGAACATGTATTTGCTTTCATTCAACCAATATTTATTGAGCATCAATAATGTACCAGACACTGGGCTAGGGGAAGAGAATACAGTAATGAATAAGATATATATAGTTCATGCTGCCATGCATCTTACCTTCATGAAGGGCAGAGCCTGAATATTACAATCTAGTGTGGGGTTGACAAACTTTTACTGTAAAGAATAATATTTTCAGTTTTGGAAGCCAGTCTCTATTGCAACTATAAAACCACGAGGTTGTGGTTGTGGTGCAAATGTAGCCATAGAGGATACATAAATGAATGGTATGGCTATGTGCCAAAAAATTTTATCTACATAAACAGGTGGTAGGCCAGATTTTACCTTGGTTGTGATTTACTAACCTGGTTGAAATACACAATTATAAATAAAGAAGATAGAATAGAAAAAAAATACAGCTTTTTCTGCCATTATGAAGGTAGGCCTACATTTACGTCAGCTTTAATTCTTTACTTCAAAATCAGAATGGACTTGTAAAGTTAGTTCAGCCTCCTTCAAGGCTCGTAATTCTGCACAGTGGTGATGGATAAAAAAAATTGCACGTTCTTGCAATAATTAGGGAATTATTTGTGACTAAGGTACATAAGGTTTGCTATAGAAATTTCTTACTCCCTTTTGTGTTATTACCAAGTAGATTGGTCGCAAACCTTTGATAATGCAAATCACAATTTTGGTGGCTTTTCTTTTGTCTCTGTGCAGCACAACATTATAATGTCTATTTCCCACCCCCAAACTGGCTTCTGACAGTTCCTGTGTGGGCCAAAGTAGACAAAACACATATTCTATTCATGGTTACTTCCAGTAGATAAAGTGTGTATTTGCTTTTATTTTTTTTACATTGGTTATAAAATACATAATTTGAGCAAAGGCAGAAACAATTGAACTACTTAGCATTTCTGAAACATTTCTGAAACAGTTAAAGCTATTCTTTGCACAGAACTATTGACGGAGATGTGGAACCTCTGAAAAAGGTCACTTTAAGCAGGGGACTGAAATAGTGATTATAGGGTCATTTCTTCTTTAAGAAACCCCTTTTAGCTTCTATATTTTTTGAAGCAGCATACTTTGTAGCTTGGCAGCTTCTTTTGGTTCACAGGTCCTATTAGTATGCTGAAGTTTCGAAGCATTTTAGTTCATTCTTTCATAAAGCATGAAAGTTAGTCTTTAAGACACGATCATCTTTTTTTATCTGTTCTTCTGATTCTTGTTTAAGATCTGGTTATGCAGCTATATAATTAGGTCTTTTTCTCTCATTTTCTCTTTTTTATCATCTTTGAGATAAGCATAAAGTATTTGAATTCTCTTGCTTAATATATTCTGTGTTATAGGGTGGTGGTCAGTAGTGGTTTGACCTTTTCACTGCCATGAATTGTTGGCAAGGTGGGAGTGCCTACCTTACAGGGTCCTGAGAAATTAGTTTGTGGAAAGGGTGCCACCTTCAGGTAATAGTAGGGAACAGGAAAAAAGCCTCAAACTAACAGTGCACGAAGGGAGGTTTGTATCTGCAGCAAACTTGTATATGCATTAAGTTTTTGTGTTAAATGATTTTTTGTAACCTTAGATTCACCACCCTTCCACACTGTGATTAAAACATTTTTATTACTAAGGAAAGATTAATCTTCCAGTTAATAAGTATTTGTGCCTGCACTTCACACTTTAATGAAAATTTAGAGGCACATACACAGTTACACCCACAACCACATAAGTTTGAATAATGATCCACTTAATTTCCTACTTTCTGTTCACTAACTACATATTAAGAGAGGAAGAATTCAGAAAGTGATTTCAAATGCACCCTTCTACCTCCTTTAATATTTACCAGAAGAGTCCTATTTAAATTTTTTATTTGAGACCAGTAATCAGCGGAGAGATTTCTAGGAAGGCATACACCATTAGTTTGATTAATGAAAAAAGTTTGTATTGCATACAACAAATGACACAGAGCGTATTAGAGAGGTGATTGGAAAAATAATGGTGGGGACACCGCCTCTCCTCTCTAAGCAAGCATTTATAATACTGGCTGATTGTCTATTAGCCGGAGATAGTGGACAGACTGAGAAGGCAAATGAATGGGTCTGGGAGGGACCAGAAATTGAAGATGTTGAGAGTGTGGGAGTTGTACTGGACAGCCCTCAGAAATGCTTACTGTTTGTAAGGAAAGGCAGAACGAATTCACTTCCACTATAGGCCTCCCTGTAAACAGTTGCATTCAAAATGGTATTTCCTCTCAAAGAACCTGTCCTAAATTTCTCTTGCTAAATCAGAAGAAATGAAGAAGTAGGGAAATAATCTTTTAGGTCAAAGCACTCTAAATAGGAAATGAGTTGCTTGTGAAGGCAGTTAAGTTCCCTGTTACTAGTGGTTTTAGCTGTAGGTCAATTAGAAGCCACTTGGGGGTAGTAAGAGCACACGGCTTACCAATCAAGCTCACCTCTAGACTTTGTAGCAACCAAGTGAGGGAATGAACAAATAGTTTACAATAGAAAGGTAGTAGAAATAAAATATTTTCCTAATAGAGACAGGCACTGAGTAATAAGACTAAATTAAGTTAGCCTACCTCAAGTAATTCCCTTATCTTCTTAAAGGTAGCAGGTAATTAAAAACAAAAAAGTATTCTGCTACATATACATTCAACCTCCTGGGTTAGAAATGAATTTCATTTAGGAATCAAACAGTTTTAAAAAATTAATTTGTAATTGAAATTCACAATATCATCTAATGCACTTTCTAGTTCAAAATTTTAAAAATAAGAAAACTGATCCTGCTTTTTGACTTACATAACATAAATGAGGAGATCTTAACATCATTAGACCAATTAGGTGTGTATGATGAAAGTAGGACATTTTCTAATAATCTCACATGGTATCTCTGATGAGGTTTGCTCAGTACACAAACAACTGTAGAATGCAATAAAAACAGGAAGATGTAATGCACTAAACATTTCATTTTTCAAATGTTTTCCAGATATCTTTGCATTCATGGCCATTAACAACAAATATTATAAATTTCAAAAGTTATATCCTATTAACATGAATAGACATTTCTCCAGAGAAGATGTATAAATGGCCAAAATGCATGAAAAGATGCTCAACATCATTAGTCATCAGAGAAATGCAAGTCAAGACTGTGGTGAGATGCCACTTCACACCCATTAGAATAGCTAGTTTTTTTTTAAAGGAAAGAAAAATAAATGGGGTGAGGATGTGAATAAATTAGAATCCTCTTACATTGCTGGTAGCGATGTAAATTGGTGAAGCCACTATGAAAAACAGTTTGGCAGTTCCTCAAAAAACCAAACATAAAATTCCCATATGATCCAGCAATTCCACTCCTAGGTATATACCCAAGAGAAATGAAAACATATGTCTAAAAATATGTGAATGTTCATAATAACATTACTCATAATAGGTAAAAGTGGAAACAATGTAAATGTGCACCAACTGATATTTTATATCCATGCAATAGAATGTTATTCAGCAGTAAAACTAAATAAAGCACTAATTCATGCTACTATAGGAAAGAACCCTGAAAACACTGTGCTAAATGAAAACCAGACACAAAAGGCCATATAGTGTATGATTCAATTTATATAAAGTGTCCAGAATAGGCAAATCCAGAAAGTAGATTAATGGTCGCCTGGGGCTATGGTTGGAGGTTGGGAGTAAATTGGAAGTGACTGTTGAATGGAGGTTTTTCCATCTAAATTCTTTGAGACAGGTAAGAATGAGGTAAAAGTGTCTTCTTGAATCTTTGGTTTCTTAAAAAATAACTGGCTTAAAATTATCAATATCCCCAAAAGGCATACTTTGGAGTGGCAAATTCTGTTTCCCCTTAAATGTATGCTTGCTTATTTCTAATTTCTTTAATTTCATAGAAGTAGAATGTCTGAGTCACAGTTTTTATATTTGACAAATATTTTAAAGGCTTTTCATGCATATTATCTAATTGCCTTAGCTAATGGTTCTGGTAAGTTACAATTTCAGCAGCAAAGTATGACAATTTCAATTCCTTGCCAGTACTGCGTAGTGAATCATAAGGAGATTTGAGCATACTTGATAGAGAAGTAATATCACAGGTCTTTTCAGTTTAAATTTATTTGAATGCTAATAATATGGAATTTATTTTTATAGGTTTACCTTCTGCATTTCTTCTTTTGTAAATTCCATGTTGTTGTCTCTCAAACATTTTTTTCTAATGGCATATTGGCAGTTGTCTCATTTATGTGTTAGAACTCGGCATAGTAAGATTATCCACCCTTACTCTGTTGTATGTTGCAATGTTACCCAGATTTCACTAGCTTTTGAGTTTTTATTATAATTATTTCTGAGTTTTTTAGATACAGAAGTTTTAAAAAACTGTAATCAACTTGTTACCATCAGTGTTTAGCCAGATGTTGACAATAAAAGCAAAAGAGACTACACATTGAGCTTAATAAACGGGGCAGCAGGAGCCTGTTTGCTTCACCAGGAAGCTACAGCTGTTCATACTCCAAGGGATTATAGCATTACTTAGCCAAGGGGATTAACATTCCTCCCTTCCCCCTTCTGGTACTCAGTTGTTGGGGGCACATAGGAGAAGGTGCTGGACCGTAGAGGCCTGTCAGTCTAACTAGGGGAGGGACACTATTCAAAGCCCACAAAAACTTAGGAAGTCGTTTGGTCATTTTGAGAAAGCACCTAGTCTGTCTTAAACCCAAGCTCCTGGTTATAACCCCAGGGGAACAAAGAACCTCTTTCTTGTTTGTGACCCGCATTCACATGGTGCACGCACCTGTTCTCTCTGTGGTCTCATGGCCTTAGCAGCCACATGGCCCGTGGTCTCCCAGAGGGAACCTGGATACCAAATCACAGCAATGCACTACACAGCTAGAAACACATGCTACACTAGCCAGATGCTGGACTGGACTGGACTTTAATATGGAGCACAGATTCTGGGCAGTGGCCTCCATCCTGGCCCTACTGAAGACAAGATTGGACTTTTTCCATGGCGAGTCGGAGAGAGAGGGGCATTGGACAGTCAGGAGGGAAACCCCCTTAATTGTACATCAACAGTAAACCATACCACAGAGCCCCATCCTCCCTTGTGGGTCTCAGAAATTATTTCCCTTGTGATACTGCAAGAGCCCCACTTCCACTGATAACAAATTCTTTTTGTCTTATCCTATAAGGTTTTTTTCAACCTTTGCTACTATGATTTGGAATGAATTGGCAACCAATTGCTCCATCACTATTTTCTAGTTTTAAATGTCAACTTTGCAGTATATAATGTTAATAGACACAGATCATGTAGATAAACAGTATCTGTTAATTTTTCTGTCAGTTGCACATTCATTTATGAAACAAAACATTTTCAATTTGGCAGTACAAGTTCCTCTCATTATTATTTTCAAAATTATCTTAGCTATACCACTAAATTAACACTTAGAGATGACATTTATAACCTATTTGTCAAATTCCCTTCCATTAAGTAATGTGGCTCATCTTTTTTATTTACTAAGATTTTTGTCTTTTATTTACCAAAATAAAGTCTTATAGATTACAGAGATCCACATTTTCCAAAATTATTTTGAGGTATTTATATTTTTTATTGACAGCATAGTTTTTTAAAAACAGTATATCCTTTTTGTTTTATATTTAATATTTAAACATAATGTGTATTTTCTGGTATAATACTATATATTTTAGGACAAGATGGTTATGTTCATTATCTAAATTCCAAAAATCATTATGCATTTAAGAAAAAAATGCATCCCTTCATGTAGACTTGTGTGCTCTTTCTCCTTGCACATTCACCTGTGTTTCCTTTATATAATCTGAAGTATACTTTCTATATAGAATAGCTATTTTATGAACATAAAATATTGTTTTGACCTAGTTTACTGTTTGACTTATTTTTGGATATTAATATCACAACACCTGCTTTCATGATATTATCCCTTGATTAGTTTGTACTTCTCTTACCCCTTTATTTTTAAACTTGTCATCATACTTTAAATATATCTTCTTTCTTAAATAAGAGAAAGAGATGAATTCTCTATGTATGTAGAGGAAAATTTTATAAAAACTTACATCATACAAATTTGTCATTTTGATTTGCATGTTCAAACACATGGAAAATAGATATACAATACTGATAACTACATAATAATATAAATAAATTTAAAAGTGATTAGTCTTATTTTACTTAGCATAATGCTTTCCAGTTCCATCCATGCTGTCACAAAGGGTAGGAGCTCCTTCTTTCTTTCTGCTGCATAGAATTCCATTGTGTAAATAAGCCAGTCAGTGAAAGACAAATACCATATGATCTCACCTTTAATAGGAACCTAACCAACAAAACAAACAAATAAGGAAAATATAACCGAAGACACTGAAATAGAGAACCAATTGACAGTGACCAGAGGGGAGACGGGAGGGAATTTCAGGGGAAAAGGGGAAGGGTTTACAGGAACAAGTATAAAGGACACATGGATAAAAACTTGGGGGCTGGAAATGGGAGGAAGGTGGAGAGGGCTGGGGGGTTGGGCTGGGGTGGGAGTAAAAGGCAGAAAACTGTACTTGAACAACAATTAAAATAAAAAAGTGATTAGTTTGAGGGATGAATGAGAAAAAATAAAATAATTTTCTTTTCTCCAGCTTTATTGAGGTGTAATTGCCAACAATGGCACATATTTGAGGTGTACAATGTGATGGTTTGATATGCACTCAATGTGAAATGATTACCATAATCAAGTTAATTAACACATCTGATACCTCAGTTACCGTGTGTGTGTATGTGTGTGCATAATGAGAACACTTTAGGTCTACTCTTTTAGCAAATTTTAAGTATACAATAGAGTAATATTAACTATAATCACCATGCTGTAGATTAGGTCCCCAGAACTGATTCATCTTATAACTGAAAATTTGAACCCTTTGAACACTATCTCCTCACCCCTCAGCTGCCATCCCTGGTAACTGCTATTTTACTCTCTGAATGCATGTGTTTGACTTTTCCGATTCCACCTATAAGTGAGATCATACAGTATTTGTCTTTGTCTGCCTGACTTATCACTTAGCTTAATGTCCTCCAGGTTCATCCGTGTTGTCATAAATGGCAGGATTTACTTCCTATGGCTGAGTAATATTTCATTATACATATCACATTTTCTTTATCTGTTCATCTGTTGGCAGACACTTAGCTTGATTCTGTATCCTGGCAGTTTTGAATAATGCTACAGTGAACATGAGAAGGCAGATAACCATCTGATATACTAGTTTTATTTTCTTTGGATAAATACAAAGAAGTGAGATTGTTGGGTGATATGGTAGTTCTATTTTTAATTATTTAAGGAAACTACATACTTTTTTACCAATGGCTATATCAACTTATATCCCTGCCAATAGTGCACAAGGATTCCTCTTACCCACATCCTCACCAACATTTGTTATCTTTTGTGTTTTTGATAATAGCCATCCTAATAGTTGTGAGGTGATACCTCATTGTGATTTTCATTCACATTTTACCTAATTATTAGTGATGTTGAGCACCTTTTCATGTACCTGTTCATCATTTGTACATTTTCTTTAGAAAAATATTTATTCTGACTTTTGTGCATTTTAATAAGTTATTTGCAGTTGTTATTTTGCTATTGAGTTGTATGAGTTCCTTATATATTTTGAATATTAACCTTTAATCAGGTATATGATTTGCAGATATTTTTCCCCACTTTGTAGGTTGGCTTTCACTCACTCGGTGGTTTCCTTTGCTGTGCAGAAGCATTTTAGTGTGATGTAGACCCACTTGTCTATTTGTGCTGTTGCTGCCTGTGCTTTTGGTGTCATATACAAAAAATTATTGCCAAGACTAATGTCGGGAGTTTTTTGGTGTTTTCTTCTAAGAGTCTTAAAGTTTCAAGTTTTACACTTAAGTCTTTAGTCCAGTTCAAGTTGATTTTTTGTATATGGTATAAGGTAAGGACCCAATATCATTCTTCTGTGTGTGCATATCCTGTTTTCCCACCACCATTAATGAAGAGACTATCCTATAACCATTGTGTATGTTGGCACCCTCATCACAGAGTGGTTGACTGTGTATGCATGGGTTTATTTCTGGGCTATTGGTCTGTGTGTCTGTTTTTACGCTGGTACCATGTTTGATTACTGTTGTAATAAAGCTTGAAATCAGGGAGTTTAATGTCTCCAGCTTTACTCTTCTTAAGATTGCTTTGTCTATTCAGGGTCTTTTGTAGTTCTATAGAAAAAGAAATGAGTAAGTTCAAACAAGTTTGCGTTATTTTATTTACAATTTATACCTGTTCAGACTTTAAAGAGGACTGAAAAGTGTAAAGGGAAAAAGGCCATTGACAATTCAATGATATCTACCATGAACATAATATATTTTTATACAAAAACCATTCATTTATATTTGTTGACAAGGCAGCTATAGAATTGAATACTGATGATCTGACAGATTATTACATAGAAATTATTGAAATAAGAAATACTTTTGCCATTTGTGGAAAGGGTCTTACATAACTTCACTGGAGAGAAAGTATTCCTGAAGTTAAAAATACTTTAATATACTATTCCTGAGTCAAAATCAATCCTGATTGTCATATTCATAGTTTGTATGCTTTCAAAAATTAATCAACAACTGAAAGCATATGTCCACGCTAAGACTTCTACACATATGCTTTTACCAGCTCTATTTGCAATAGCCAAAAACTAAAAACAACCGAAATGTCCATCAACATGTAAAATAAGTACTTGTGATATAGGCAATAAAAAGAATGAACTTTGATACACTTAACAATGAATCTGAAAATGATGTAAAAGCCAGAAAAGAAAGAGTAGATTCCATAAGATTACATAATCTTTATATCGAAGCTTTATATTACATTAATATAAAACCAAGGGACCTACAGTGACAAAATGCAGAATAGCAGTTGCTATGTGGAAGAGGGAGAAAGGCTATATAAGGTGATGTGGCTAGGGATTGACAAGAATGAAGGAGTACAGGGGCACTAGGAAATTCGTGGAGATGTTGTATTTGTAGATTTATTACTACTGTCTTGATTATGGTGATGGATTTTTGGGTGTGAATATATGGCAATACTTACCAGATCAAACACTTTAAATGTAAATATTGCAATCTATTGCATATCAATCATATCTCAATAAAGCTGTTAACATGTCTTACATCCTGTTCATCTTTGTTTTTAAAAGTAGGAAAGAAAAGGAAATTGTAAGCCACTATTTATGAAACTTTCTGACAATTGGTGCCTTTGTTATGTGATGATCAACAATCAGTGTTATACAGGTTCCTCCAAAAAGGTAGAAATGAACATTTTAGGTCCTCAAACATTATTTTTATGCCACTCTCCCAAGTTATCTTTTTATTTATTTATTTATTTATTTATTTATTTATTTATTTATTTTTATTTTATTTTATTTCATTATTTTCCATCACCATTTATCCTCCTTATACCCTCCTCCACCCACCTCCCATACCCCCCACAATTGCCACATTGTTGTCCACGTTCATGAGTTCTTTCTCTTTTTTCCTTTTTTTGCTCAGTCCCTCCACCCCTCCAAACCCTCAGTATTCACTCCTTTGCCTTTGTGCATGTGTGTACACACATGTGTGCACAACCCTGTTCAGCTTCCAGAGTACAGAAAAACCCTTGCATTTCTAAGAATTATTTTTCTTTCTTTCTCATGTTTTGCTTTCATGTCTGAAACTTCACAAAGCCAGCTGATTGAAATAGTATTGAAATTTTTTTTAGAGAAAAGGCTAAAAATATTAAAAGTTCCCTCTAAATAGATACTAAAGTATTCAATGATTGTTACTGCAAATTATGTTACCAGACTCAACCACTTTTACACAAATGGGACCTTGGGACATAATAAAGGAACAAGTTTGGTTTTTCCATAGGTCATGAAAAAACATTCCTGGTTTTTGCACAGATAAAGCCTCTCATTTTTATGTAAGTTTCTACAAGTGCTGGATTTTTCCCCCTTGGAAACATAATAAGGTGTTAAAAATCTATATTCCTTTGGAACAGATGGGTGAAAAGAAAACCTTGCAAATGTTTTGGATGAAGAAATGTTTATGAAAAATTTGAGGATCCATTCCGAATGCATTATATATCCTGGCAAGGTTTACAGAGAGCCATCAAATTTTTTAATACTATCTTTATTGATATATAATTCATGTTTCATATAATTTATCCTTTTAAAGTGTACGATTCAGTGTTTTTGGTATATTTATGGTGATCAAAAATCACCACTAACTCCAGAATATTTGGAATAACTTAAAAAGAAACTCTTTACCCATAATTAGTCACTCTTTTTTTCTCCCTTCCTTCCAACACCTGGCAAACACTAATCTGCTTCCTGTTGCTATGTATTTGCCTATTCTGGATATTTTATATAAATGGAATTATAAAATAAATGGTGTTTTGTGACTGGCTGTTTTTTACTTATTTTTCACTTATACTGTTTTCAAGTTCCATCCATGTTGGACCATGTATCAGTATTTAATTGCTCTCATTTTCAAAATATGTATCTGTACTTCATTCTTTTTCTTTGTCAAATAATATATAACTTTTTTTATCCTTCAATTAATGGACAGTGTTGAATAATAACCCACTGAATGGATATACCATATTTTGTTTGTTCATCAAAAGTTGAGGAACATTTGAATAATTTCCAACTTATTGACTATTATATAAATAGCACCCTTATGAACATTTGTGTGAATGAAAGTCCTTTTATGAATACATTCACAATTCTCTTAGGAATGGAATTCCTGGGTGATATTTAACTTTATTTAACTTTTTTAACAATTCCCAAACTGCTTGCCAAAGCAATTGCACATTTTACACCCCTTCCTGCAATGTATGAGGGTTCCAATTTCTCCACATCACATCCTCCCCAATGCATGTTGTCCATATTTTTGTTGTTATTGTTGTCCATCTTTTTAATTCCAGTCATCCTAGAGGGTGTCAAGTGGTGTTTCATCTTCGTTGGTTTTGATTTGCATTTACCTACTTACTAATGATGTTTAGCATCCTTTCTGTGTTTATTGGCCACTGGTATATCATCTTTGGAGAAATATTTACTTAAGTTGTTTAGTAATGTTTTAATTAGATTTTTTATGTTTTTGTTGAGTTATAAGACATCTTTATGTATTTTGAATACTAGATTTTTATAAATTATAGGATTTGTAAATGCTTTCTTCCATTCTGTGAGTTGTATTTTTACTTTATTGAGTATCTTCTGAAATACACTTTAAAAAAATTTTTATGAAGTTCCACTTATCTATTTTTTCACTTGGTTGATTTTAATTTTGGTGACGTCTAAGAAACCATTGCTTAATGCACATTCCTAAAGATTTATACCTAACTTTTCTTCTAAGAGTTTAATAGTTTTAGCCATTATATTAAGGTTTTCAATACATTTTGAATTAATTTTTGTGTATGGTGAGGTAAGGATCCAACTTTATTCTTCTGCTTGTGCATATCCAATTGTCTCAGCACCTTTGGTAAACAGACTGTTCTTTCCCCATTGAGTTGTTTTGGAACCCTTGTTGAAAATCTGTTAGCCATAAATCCAGGGGTTATATCAGGATTCTCCATTTTGTTCCAATGATCTATAAATCTATCTTTATGCTTATACTTCACTCTTTATCAATGCAGTTTTGTAGTGAAAATTATGAAATCTATGGTTTATTTTTAAAATTAAAAGATGTTTCTCAAAGATTTGTTTCTATTTAAAATTTAAATTTTTAAAATAAATCGTTAGTATATGTACCATATGATAATTCAAAGATATACATTTTCCCTCATCTTTTTCTTTCTTAAAAGAAATTTTGAATGTGATCAATTATATTTTTATCTGTTATTCTTTGTCTCATTCCAGAGGAGATTTCAGGCACTCTAGATAAGATCTAATTCCTATGCCAGATATGTTTGTTTATTTTTCTATTTGGGAAGAAATAAAAGATCCACAATTCCTTATTTAAAAACCAAACCAAACTGCTATCTTGTCCTTCCTCACCCACACCCTTATCATGAACACAAAAAAGTACCTGGGACTAGCTTTCCAAAGAGTCAGCAGGTAAGGAGAAAAGCCCTTATACCTGTGAGCTTTCTTAGGTTTACACTAGCGTAGAACCTTAGCCAGTGCCTGTCGTCTTTTCTGTTGCTTCTAACCTCCACAACTCCCCACAGTTCTTCTTACTAGTTGACCATAACTGCAGAATCATTCTATCTTAGTTTCTGAGCCGATATTGACAGAGGCAGGTCATATACCAATAGTATTCCATACCCTGGCTTGTCCCTCAGTTTTTAACATGCATTTTGTGTAGTTTGGAACATAATCAGAATATAAAATTGTTTTCTCCTGGTTCTGTCTCAATTGTCAAGATTAGTTGTTGCCTCCTGCACTGACCCTCAACTCTGCTCCTATCCAAATTCAGAATTTTGTGTGCCAGAATGATTCCTGGCTTCTACATAGTCTCTAGCTTACAGGAATTCCCTTAGAGATAATAAATAAGACAGTGTCTCTTCTCTCAAGTAGTTTATAATTCAATTTCCTCTCAAAAAAAAAGTAATAGCTTTGAATTCCAGTCAAATTGACCAGAGACTACATTTTAAGATATGTAGACTTCTGGCCAAGATGGAGGCGTGAGTAGATACACTGTGTGCCTCCTCGCACAACCAAAAGAAGGACAACAACAAATTCAAAAACAAAAAACAACCAAAACTGACAGAAATTTGATCTGTATGGAAGTCAGACAACCAAGCAGTTAAAGAAGAAACATTCATCAGACCAGTAAGAGGGGTGGAGATGGGCAGCCAGGGTGGAGAGGACTTGAAATAAGGCAGTGGTTGGATGACCAGGTGGTCCCACATTTGTGTGTGGATTAACCAGGAGGGACAGCTGGGGAGTGAAACAGACCACGGAACCAAGGTTTCCAGTTCGGGGAAATAAAGCCTCAAAGCCTCTGACTGAAAACACCTGTGAGGGTTGAGGTGGTGGGAGAAACTCCCAACCTCACAGGAGAGTTTGTTGGAGAGACCCACAGGGTCCTACAACATACACAAACCCACCCAGCTGGGAATCAGCACCAGAAGGGCCCAATTTGCTTGTGGGTAGTGGAAGAAGTGACTGAAAGCCGCAGAGAACTGAACAAGCGGCATTGTTTGCTCTCAGACCCCTCCCCCACACACAGCACCATAACACAGCGACTTGGGTTGCTCCAGCCTGGTGAACAACTAAGGCTCCACCCCTTACTACATAATAGGTGGGCCAAGACAAAAAAATATGAGCCAAATGAAAGAACAGATCAAAGCTCCAGAAAAAGTACGACCAAATGACGAAAACATAGCTAACCTATCAGATGCACAGTTCAAAACAATGGTAATCAGGATGCTCACAGAACTGGTTGAGTGTGGTCGCAAAATAGAGGAAAAAGTGAAGGCTATGGAAAGAGAAATAAAGGAAAATGTACAGGGAACTACCAATAATTTTCTACAAATTATGGAGATTTGTGAAGTCAGAATTCCTTTAAACTTAACCAAAGGGCTGGTCACTTAATTGCATGGGACAGCACCCCACATTCTTTAATAGCCACACCATTTGTGAAGTAAATCTTCCAACATAATAATTAATCAAGAGAAGGTCTTTGTTAGACTAATTCAGGAGAACAGGCATCTCCACTGTAGCCTCAAGCTCATGACTTATATTTATAATTTTAGAGAGGCATCATGATATAATTTGGTAGTTGTCATTCTTGGTTGCACAGTAAAATAGCCAGGAGGAGGGGTAGGGACAGTAAAAATATAGATTCCTTGCTTTTCCCCCAGACAAATTTAATCAGAGCCTTTGGAGATAAGTCCCAGATGTCTGTAATTTTAAGAGTTCCCCAAGCAATTAAAATGAACTCTGAAAGTTACATAAGTGGTATATATAAGTAGATTAAACAGCTTTCACAGGTAACGTGTTCTCTTCATAGTTCAATCACAACCTTACCCTGTGACTTGAGTGAGTCATTTTAACTGTTTTGTCTTTAATTCCTTTGTCTTTAAGGTCTACCATCCTTATATTATGGCTCTCTTATTCAGTTTTGGACAATATTTCTTCTGCTCATTTATCAGAGTACAAACTGGTATTTTAATTACTATACTATTTACTTTATTCAAGTACATGGTGATTCTCAAACTGATTTACACTGTGGAAGAAAATTAACATCCTCAAGGTAAAGATTTGGCCCAAGGAATATTTTCAAAGACTTGTGTAATAAATCCAATATAATAACACTTAAGAGAACACTTTTTCATGTAATGAGAGATTCCAGATGGTCATGTATTGGAAAGGGTTACTCTCTTAGGGGCAGTACAATGATAGATGAGGAAGAATTAGGTCAGCCAGGCTCACTACCTATTTAGAACTTAGCCTAAAGGGAAACTCAACTTCTCAGGTACTAAACATGCTTTGTGATTCTATTTCTGGAAAGGTGAACTGATTGACCCTGAGAGGACCTGCTGGTTAAGATCAATTTTAGCTTTTTATCATAAAAACATACCTAAAATACAAGCACGTATCACATGCAGGTCAATGTGCTTATAATTCTGTAAAATAACTAAGAGTTATTTTAAAACTACAACCCATGGGGCCTATTAAGTGCCACCAGTGTAAAAAGTATCATCATCTGTGCTAAAAGTTTTGAAAACAAAATCTAATACTCTGAAATGGCCAGATCATATCTAATGTATTCCCAATGAAAGAACATGGTTGATGGGTCAGAGTGTTTGTCAGTTGTTCCAGTTCATGAGCTCAGTAGCCAATACTGTTCATAGCACTTTAT
Organism: Trachops cirrhosus; assembly: GCA_028533065.1. Classification (NCBI taxonomy): domain Eukaryota; kingdom Metazoa; phylum Chordata; class Mammalia; order Chiroptera; family Phyllostomidae; genus Trachops; species Trachops cirrhosus. Next base: position 10,015,645 of record CM052552.1, on the reverse strand, counting down.
CGGATGATGGCGGGAGAAAAATCACTGATGGCGAATACAGTGTGACTGGAAAGACAGCAAAAATCATGAACCACTTAATATGCTTTTGTCACTCCAAGGTTATCAAAGCTGGACATAGTAGAACATAATAAAGGAACCAAAATCCAAGTAAGTGATGACATAGGGTGTATCTGGTTTGAAGAAAGCTCACATTTCTAAGCTCACATATATTGGTTTCCAGACTGAGAGAATGGCTTATAGACTGTGAAAGACAGGTTTAGCTGCTGAAGGTCATGGAGAAGTTTAGAGGGATGAAAAATAGTGGATAAATGTTCTCATTCCCTCCTGCCAAAGAAAAAAAATCAAAGCTATATACACTTATGGCAGGGTTGCCCACTAGAATAAGAATGGACTTTGGGGAAGATCTAAGATGGCAGAGGAGTAAGTGGAAGCTACACTAACCTCCCAGGACCATTTTGGAATTACAACTAAATTGTAGGGAAATCATCTTGAATAACCAACTGAACACTAGCTGGAGAGAAGCCTTAAAACCACAGACAGACAGAAGAAAACACTTAAGCACAATGTGACTGGTAGGCAATGCAGAGGAAGCATGAGAGTGCTGGCTGGGCCCCCAAGGGCAGCAGCTGAAGTTCTGAGGGATATTTCAGCAGCTGGGGGATTCCCCTGAGAAGTATAGGGTCTAAACGCCAAGGTGGGTTCTCCAGCCTACAGCACCAAAGCTGGAAAGCAACCCAGATACCTTCCAGTTGTGAAAAGCAGCAGGGTTTCTGACTGCCAGAGAGAGACAGCTGGAGATACAGACAGCCTCTTAAAGGGCCAACACACAAAATTTCATTTGCAGCCACTTATCCTGGGTTCTGGCAAAGGGAGGGCAGAGTGGACTAGAGACACTTGAGGAGAGTCTGGGGCTGGTGGCTCTGGGGAGAGAACTGAGGGAGCAGCCGCCAGGATCCCTGTGCTGACTCATCTCCCAAACTGCAAGAGCCTCTTTGCTCAAGCAGAGCACTCCACTCCCACTGGCATCAGCCTGAGGGGAAGCAATAGCCCCACCCACAGGAATTACTCTGCCCCACCCTGTGGTGCTTAAGCCTGACTGCTGATTACAGATTGATTATATTAACTAATCAATTTAAGGGCTGATTAGTTTAAAATCTAAGCAGAAATACAAAGAAGCAGCCAAAAATGGAAACACAAAGAAATAGACCCCAAATGAAAGAACAAGACAATTTCCATAAGAACTAGAAGAAATAGAAGCAAGCAATTTATCAGGTAGAGAGTTTAGAGTAGTGATTATAAGGTTATTCAACAGCATGCAAAAAGACATAAAAACCATAAAAAAAGGACCAGTCAGAATTAAAGAATGTAATATCTGAGATTACTAATACACTGGAAGGAATAAACAGTAGGTTAGATGAAGTAGAGGACCGAATCAGTGTTTTGGAAGACGAGGTAGAAAAAACCTCCCAGGTAGAGCAGCAAAAAGAAAAAAGGAATTTAAAACAATGAGGAGAGCTTAAGAAACAGTTTGGACAACATGAAGCATAACATCCGCAATATGGTAATACCAGAAGGAGAAGAGAGTGAGCAAGGGATCAAGAACCTATTTGAAGAATTAATGACTGAAAACTTCCCTAATCTGGTAAAGGAAAAAGTCACATAGGTCCAGGAAGCTAGACAGTCCCAAACAAGTTAGACCCAAAGAAGCCTACACTGAGACACATCATAATTAAAATTACGGCTTAAAGACAAGAGAGAATCCTAAAAGCCTCAAGAAAAAAGCAGATAGTTAACCTACAAGGTAGCAACAATTAGATTGCCATCTGATTACTCAACAGAAACATTTCAGGCCAGAAGATGGTGGGGTGAAACCTTCAAGGTGATGAAAAGCAAGTACCAACAGCTAAGGCTACTTCAACCAGCAAGGCTATCATTTAAAATCGAAGAAGTAATAAGGAGCTTCCCACACAAGAAAAAGCTAAAGGAGATTGTTAACACTAAACCAGTACTGCAACAAATGTTAAAGGGCTCACTTTAAGGAGCAGGAGGAGAAAAGAAAGGAAAAAAAAAACAGAGGAAAACAGTCTAACAATAAAATGACACTACATATGAATCTATCAATAATCACCTTAAATGGAAATGGCTTAAATGCTCCAACCAAAAGACATTGGGTAGCTAAATGGATAAGAATGGTTACACCACTGTGGCCTAGAGGAAATCACTTTACTTTCTGAGCTTCAGTTTTCTCAATTGTAAAATAAAAATAAAATATTAATATTGTGGTTGTGTTGTAAGGATAGAAGATAATATATGAAAGGACCCAGCAGAAATCTTGGTTTATCATAGGCATTTAATAAATAATAGCTCCTTTATTATCAAAATAAACTGTACCTTGGGGTTAATTATTTTTATACTCATTCCTGAGTTTATGGGAACCCTAAAGAATTATTTATTATGAAGATACATCATGAAATCAATGTTGATACTCCCTGTGATTCAGTTGAGTACTTGCCTTTTGAACTGCCTTGGTAATATGTAGCCACACTAGATTTTGTCCTGTAGGACAAATGTTTTGAATAGTGCTAAACTATGTAACGTTTTGAATTCTTTCTGGAGCTAGAAAAACTCCCAGGGTGCTTGTTTAAAAAAAGTTAGTGTTTGTTTTGTTTCATTTTGTTTTGTTTTCTAGATGACCTCACAATCTCATTTGCTATCTGTTGTTGTTGTGGGTGGTGGTGGGCAAGAAGCATTACACCTTTGTGTCCTCTATCCCATGGGATGGTGCCCAACAGTGATGATACATGTGTGCATTTTGGAAAATGAATTGGGAGGAAATGTAAAATAAAGATGTATTGTATTTCTTTTAAAAACTTGTTGAAACTATAAAGCACAAAGGTCTTCATAACATAGTGCAAAAAGAAGAGTGTTGACAACATAAAAATAGATGTGATTGAAAACATACTATGGTTTTTTTCTCTAAAATTTAGCACTATAATTTTGGGATTTCATAATTCTGAAAATATTCTTGATTCTGAAATATATGTACCTTTATTGTATAAAACTGGTGCTCAAAATAAATGTGCACATGTTACATACATGAATGAATGAATATATTAAAAATCTGGTGCAAAAATATGCAGTGTGTTCAATTGTGTGGTAGATCATTGTTGCTTCAATTTGAAGCATTATTTAATGACCAAAGCTAGTAAACTCTCAACATACTCTGAAATAAGGCCATTGGCAATGTAGATAAGTTGTCCCTGAATTAAGGTAAACAAAAGAAACTATTCAAAACATTTCTTAGAATATGTTCACATTAAAAACATGAAGATCTGGCATTCATGTCTTGAAAAAGGCAAACTAGTCCTAACAACTAGTTTTGTAGCAATTCACTTACTATCTCTGAGCTTCAGCATTCCGGTCTGTCTGTCTATCTATCTATCTATCTATCATCTATCTATCATCTATCTAGTTTATGCTAATATGGAGTCACACTAGATTTTTACCTGTAGGGACAGATGTTTTGAAAGAGGTATTATTTTTAAAGTAGTGCTAAAGTATTTAATGTTTTGAATTCTCTCTGGAGTTAGAAAATCTCTCAAGGTGCTTGTTTAAATAATAGTTTGCTTTGTTTCACACACACACACACACACACACATGGTGCATGACAGATAATGCCCCTTTTTTATTGCAAACTAATAAGCATGTAATTCTGTAACATAACAATATGACACTCAAGCACACAATATGACGTTTTAGGTGAAATGTTCAAATTAAGGCTATAAATTATTACATGCATATGATTACCCTACCGACCACACTCAAGCAGGCGTTACTTCTGTAGGACCCTGTGTGGTGTGTATGTATATATATGCACATAGTATATATGTACAATCATATATGTATACATATGTACATATATATATATAATCTTATAATACCACTAGGTAACTGTTGTGTAATTGGTTATGTATTATCAAAAATCAAAACTCAGGGTTCTGATGACTCTGGTCTGCCTGCTGAATTTCAGTGAGCATAGCTTGCCTACCTTTTTAGTGATGTGGCTACATTGGCCCCGAGTCTAAAAATGAATTAAGCCAAGAATCCTGCTCTTTTCACTTCTCCTAAATGAGGCTGAATTAGATGCTTCATCTTACAACAATTCTAATGTGAGGAACTGAGAATCAGAAATACATTCTGCTGTTTGTGCATGCCTTCTCAAAACAAGGCTACGAACCAGAGTTAAGGGTTCTAATAGCTCTCAACTGCCTGCACTTTATAAATTTGGAGAGGAAATAAGTGGACATGCTTATGATAAATGAGTCCGCTGGTAAATCTAAAATTTTCCTAAGAAATAAAGTACAATAGTCAGAGCACTTTTTATAATTTAGTCCCATGACAACGTGCAAAAGTCTGATAAAAGGAGCTACAAACAATGCTGCTTCTATAAAAGCCTTCTCTTTGTCAAATCAATATTGATATAAGTTAACCAAAGAACATGTATGCACAACCCATGGACATGGACAACAATGTGGGGATTGGCTTGGGGTGGGGCGAGGGTGAGGCTTGGTGAGGGAGGAGAAGGAGAGAAAATGAGAACAACTGTAATAGCTTAAAAAATAAAAACATAAAACTAAAACATAAAAGATATTGATATAGGTTGGGACTTTAGTTATAGAATGTCTCTTTAAAGAAAAAATACTAAGATTAAAGAATCATATACTTTTTAAACATGAAAGTAGATTAAGGAAATATCTTTCAAACCCTCCATTTTACAAAGGAAGAGACAGAATACTTTAGTATTATACCTGAGATCATATGGGAAAATACTTTTTACCTATGGAAATTATGAAAGGGAAAAAATCGTGTTTGTAATGGTATAGCTTTCATTCAAGGAAACATGCCATAAGTCATCATATGGGGATCAGAAATATCTTAGAAGACTGTATACTTTAATTTAACATGCAAAGGCATTAACCATACTTATGTTCTAAAATCTTTCATTTTTGTTGTTCTAATTTGTTTATCATCTACAGTTATTCCACTGTATATGCCTTGATAATTGATACAAAAATTCAAGCTCTAAAGTCATTAGTAAATCATTAGTAATGATGATGAGATTTGTGTGGTAGGCTCGAGGGAAAAATTTCAAATTCTTGACTCTTAAGAACATGTAATCAGAAACATAATGGCTTGATTAGTTCACTGGATGCCCTGAAAATGTGTAAGTATAGTTTTACATATAAAATAATTGTGAATACATGATTTATATGTTTATTTTTATATCTACTTTTATTTTTTACAATCTATGATTTCATGTTTTTTCCACATCAACAAGCCAACAATAAAAACAGATATTTTGAAAATGTTTTCCTATTTATATTACTTATTTCTAATTAAACTGTCTTTATTGACACATGCATTAATGTTACCTGTTAGCCAATAACAGGATTATGCCTATTGAGATGGTTCGTGAAGAGAGTTCTTTTCCCCCAGAAATATACCTGTGAAATATTCAGCCCTCTCATTTTTCTTTTAGAATCATATCAAAAACAGTTCTTTGGGGAGAAGCAAATTAGCTCAGGTACTAAGAGTGAGCACTTCATTAAAATGTTCCTGGTTAATAAGCATGCAGAAATGCCTCAAGTGTAAGTAGATGGTGCAGATGGGTAATTTGAATATGCATATATTCCTGCCTTTATGTTGCTCTGCCCTACTTAAACTACCATTTATTTGAGTTAATACCACAGCATATCGATATTTCTCTACATTGCATCCAGAGTTCAGAATGAAATTATTCCTCTGTGCTGTGTTATGGATGAAAGATTTGAGCAGGATTTTTTCTTTAGTGGTAGTCAAAGTATCCACATGAAACTGAAGAATGCACACTAATCATCACACCTAGGGAGTGTGGGTGTTCTCACTCAGCTAACCTCACTCAACACTGCATCTGACCTGAATCTTGACTACTATGGTTCCAAACTTGCAAATAAACCTGATGAATTCTCTGCATGCTACATCAGGTCAGACTGCAGTAAATTATCATCTTGTGACATGTAGTCATTTCAGGCTACCCAACAGCAATTAAATCCCAAACAAACTAGTACACAAAAATAAATTGCCTTACTTCTTACAACATGTTGAATTCCACAAAGTAGTACAACTCTCTCTAAAACAAATAAACAAGGTGATGGCCTCCATGTACAATAACATGAAACTTAACATGAGCTTAAATAAATTTGCTCATTTAGTTCCTTCAATGACTTTTTTCTTAATAATAAAAGAAATTGGAGAAGTACATATCTCTATGTAAGAAATTGTAGGGTTCCTTTTCTTTAATTCCTATAACACAATGAGAAAAGAAAATCATCTTAACTTTTAACATTTGTTCTTCCTTGAAATCTTTAGAATTCCTACTGTAAATGAAAATGTTGAAGCAATTAGCATGCACAATTTATTGTACATGGTGTCACATTTTATTAAATTGTTAAATGTAGTTATTGGACTTTTGTTATGTCTCTCTGGAAAATTTCTTTCTTTTCCTCCCTCCATTCCCTTCCTTCCTTTATACTGTTTCTAATACTGACATACATTTATACTTAGACCTCAGGTTTTAATCCAAGGTTGAACAGATGTTAGTTAAGAATTTTATTTTATTTTCTAAAATTCATGCAAGGAGCAGTGGGGCATGAAGTGAAGGGGAAGGCTTGGCAAGCATTGAAACATGGAAGGGAAGAGGATCCAACTGCTGACAATGGTCTATTGAATTCCAAGTCTTGCATCAATGTGATACTGATGTATAAATACAATCATGGCTGTTAGTATGATGTGCATTAGAGAAATGTAAAGGACATGGGGCTAACAAAAGAAGAAATAATTATTGGTTAATAGAAAAATGCAACTTAAACCTAGGAACAGATAAGTATAATTTTTCAGAGCTTTACATTCAAAGCAATTTGACTAAGTTTATCAAATATGGTAATATGAAAGCTTTATATGCTTTTGAAAGATATCCAGGAGTCTGTCTTTCCAAAATACAAGAAAACAGTTTGAAAGTCAAAAGATTATCTGTACCTGATAAGATGTTTATAACTTGAAATTCATTTCCCAATAAAAATACTGTTTTAAGTATTTAGGATCTCAAGTGTTGAAGGCTAGGTTCTCTGGAAAATGAACCTTGAGACATAAACGTGCTCCTCGAAGTTTATTTAAAGAATAGGATGAACATCTGCAGGGGAGGAGTGAGGGAGGCAGGACTGGGCAGCTGGAGAAGTTGAATTGTGATGCAGTCACAACAAAGGCCTTAGTTGATCCCATGGGGAGCCCTGAAGCTGGAATGTTTTTGCAGAATTATCTCGAATTGAGACTAAGAAGTAGGGCCTTTATACCTCAGACTGACCAGTCATTAGGTGTAAGCTGATCTGGAGGAGAGGGCATGATTTGAGTGAAATGATCTTTGTTCAAGACCAGATCCCAAGGAGGGACTCTGTCGGAAGCCATCAGCTGGCCAACACTCCCAGAAGCTGGGCAAGTGAGTGCTTCAGTCCCGAAATGGAGAAAGAGGTGATCTGGGCCACTGACCACAGCATCCACTATGCTCACCCACAAAAGCCTATTTAAACCTTAATACAATGGAACTCTCATAGTAATAATACAATCTTTGATAGAGATGGATTCTATCAATAAGAGAAGGAGCTAGAACTAAGGAAACTTTCCAAGTAGACAAGAATTGTCACTATCATCCTTCCACTTCCTTTTTTGTACTTGTTTCTCATTAGCACCTAGTGAGTCATTCCTCAAGCTGGAGGTTCTTGTTGCCCTCCAGTACCATTATCACACCCTGGCCCTCATATAGACACTGAAGCATCTCACTCTCATTGGTCCTGTCTCATATGGTGCTCTAGCGCTAAAATTACCAACTTCTGTTTTACACTCAAACTTGTCAATTCTTTCATGTAACAACTGAGTTCTAAATGGGAGCAATTGTATTAATGTTATCTACTGGAATGTATGAAAGCCAGACAGTCCTTTTTCTTTTCACCAGCATTTTCACTTTTAAAAAGAAGCTGTTGGCAACCTGAATTAAGTGAAATGAAAATAATGGATTTAGGAACAAATTGATCTGCCCTGAGTGAGCTCAGAAATATGGCTGAACTTTTTCTCAAATTCTTAAGAAAACATAATCCTTTATTTTATA
>CM052552.1:9970504-10006948 GCA_028533065.1 Trachops cirrhosus | reverse complement strand
TTGTGAGAAAGAATCTCTCTACCTTCTCACCTTTCTTCTCGGGCTTCCACTGCCCCTGTGTTTCTGTTTGCCTCTTCCTCTTCTGTGTTTTCCTTTTCACCCATCTTTATGATAACTTTAGGGGCACTCACAAACAATGCAGGTCAAAACGTGATATTCCTGGTGCTATTTAAATTGGCAAATGAAGTCCTTTCAGGTGAGGGTCAGACAGGGCCCAAATACAGACCCACTGCACTGCCCAGGAAATGTCAGGTGAGAACACGGCATTTAGCATGAAAAGATCACTTTCATGCATTTTCCCCTCAGTCTGGTTGGGAAGAGCACATTTCCAAATCAGTGTAGTCTCTCAACAGATTTTTAATCTGCAGTTCTTAATCTGCAGTCAGTTCATTTCCATAACCAAGGCTGAGCATGCTGTTATTTGGTAGTATTTGTAAATTGCTAAACTCAATAAACTACATATGTGTAATTTGTTTTCCTTACAGAGACACACTGGTGAAATGTCATCAAACTCGATTGCTTGCCTACTAGTGAGACCATCTCCTGTGACTGAGTCAGCTAACAGTGAAGACGACAACCGTCTGACAGTCATCCGCCTGTCTCGGGACACCTTAATTAATTCCCCGAACTCCGCAGTTGTGGACAAACTAGTAGTGGTAAACCTCAGGGTGGTGGAATACAACCTCGCCGAAATGGAACGTTTGGTAGTCACCAGGCGTTTAAATGGCACAACTAGTGAACCGTAAACCCACTGGGCGGGCTGACAGCATGTACTGACAGTGTGCACAATCATTAAACACATTTCGACTGGATTCATTTGACTAGTATATGTGTTTATACCACATTAAGTATTGTTTAGAAGGGGAGGATAGGCCAAGTGAGATGCAAAACCCAGACATTATAAATTTGCGTACTCACAGTTAAAGAATGGATTAGATGTTGCTAGTATATACTTTACCAGGGAAGGAATGAAAACACAGCAGAGAAAAAAAATCATTCAAAAGTTTTTGAAAATAAGCTACAGTGAAAAAAGTCTAGTTGACATATAGTGATTTTAATTTTACTCAAGCGTGAGAAATGGTTTTCTCTGGCAGTTTCTACTACAGTACTGGATGTCTCCTAGTTTGCTTTAAAGTCAATGAGACTTGATAAGACACTTCCATTTGCAGAACAGTCTTTCTTACCACTGTGGAATCTGCGTATAATGATGTAGGAAGAGCTGTCCATGAGTGCCCCAAAGTACACAAGGCACTCTGCTAAGGTCTGTGCCTCACACCTTTGTGAGGAATTACACACATTCATAGTGAGCTCTTAAAGGGAATCTCTTCCTAATCACCCCTCCCACTGCCAATTTGCTAGTATTTCATTAGAAATGTACTAAATCTTTCCTGCATTGTAAGAGTCACCTATAGAAAATTGCATGCATTTCACTACTTCATAACAAATTCACACCCCAAATAGCATCAGAATATAATGGTAGAATGTCTGTGATGTAATATGGATTACAATTACAAAAAAAAGTATTTCTTAGCTGTAGTCACCCGTCTATTTCATATAATATTTTATAAAATCCAGTATCACTGAGGACTTAACAATCTGTTGAAGTTCACTACGAGCATTTGATCTATCCTCAAAATGTTTTTTAAAGATTGTATTCATTTATTTTTAGAGAGGGGAAGGGAGGGAGAAAGAGAGGGAGAGAAACATCAATGTGTGGTTGCCCCTCATGTGCCCCCTACTGGGAACCTGGCCTGCAACCCAGGCATTTGCTCTGACTGGGAATGGAACCTGTGACCATTTGGTTTGCAGGCCAACATGGAATCTGCTGAGCCACACTGGCCAGGGATATCCTCAGAATATTTAAGATGCGCTCATCTTATGTATGTACACATACCTTGCTGAGATTGTTCAATTACAGGCCTACCGATTTACCTACATTCAGGCTCGCTCCTCCCAAAACAAATTATTAGGATAAATTAAAGAAATACCTTAATCCCTTCCTCCTTAATCTTAAATCTAAAAAAGAGGAAAAGAAATATAAAATGTATGAGAAATTAACCTTTCACATTCTCCTTCTTATTTCTTCCTTGCCAAGAATGAAAGCTAGCAGTGGTGCGTGTGCTTCTTAAACTTTTCAGTCCCAGATCCCTGTGATATTCTGATAAAGACTATAAACACTCTCCTTAGAAAAATGCATGCACACCAACACCTAGAAAAATATTGCATATGATTTTACTTCCATATGTTTCTGAAGCCCAAATTAAAAACTTTGAAGAATAATTGGAAAGTGTCTTACATACTTAGGCCATGTTCATCATTCTAGGCTGTGAAGCTTCAACCAGTTTTCAATAATATGCAATCAGTGTAAAGAACTATTATGATACAATGTTTTCATTTCTTCTGTAGGGAAATGGGGACATAGGACTTCCTCATTTGGTTTCTCTCACTCTTGACAAGTTTAACAAGTTTATCTCCTATAAGTGTGTAAATAAGTTCTCACCCGTAAATGGTAACAACTTCAAATAAGACAAAATCATTCCACTTGATTTATTAACTATATATTACAACAGAAGTTTTTAATTTGATTGAAGTCATTTCTTCCTTAGTATTTTGTTGCATAGTCTATTTGAAACGACACCTAGATTTCAGAGAGCACAATGAACTGTTCTGAATTTTGTGAAACAGTACAAACTAGATGGGTCAGATGTTCCTTCCAAATGTAACCTAGGAAAGACGCTACATGATGTATTCCAAGACTCTGGTTTCCGTTTTCTGGATGTCTCACTTACTGGCCACAGGATCCTAATTTTTCTGTCTTTTTTAACATATGAAAATAAAGAACATAACTACAAAATTCACAGAGACAAGTGAGCCATAAATACATGAAGTTTTTAGACATTTAGATCACAAGTATTGAAGTACAGTCCTCATGCTATATACATAGTCCGTTTCTTCCACATATGTATAACATTTCTAATTGACAGAGGCCTTCGATTTTAACACACTCTTTTAACTAGAGGGATTCATTTTCTCCGGCTTTATGGAGAAAAGTCTATATAGCAGGAAAATGTAAGCAAGTACTATTTTAAAACTTGTATGATAGAAGCTATAACTATTTTCTATATAATTCGCTCAAATTTCAACCTTCACTATATTAGAAAAACTTCATGGTAATGTGTACAAAAATGTTACTGTGAAATGCAGATAGTGTGTGCTATACAGGTAGATCATCTAAAAAGAAATACAATAAGCACATTGATAAAAATTAGTAGATTCACATTTTTATATTACATTCCTGCTTAAATGGGAAAAATAGTTGTTATGCTATTATGAACATAGTATATACATTTTTGTTCAGTTAACATACAAATAAATAAAATTTTCTCTATTCTAAAGCAATCACATTGCACAGGCACATATTCTTAAAAATGAGAACTTATTCTGGTTTCTGGTTTCCCACTGCCACTGATCGTAGGTATTTCATGGTCAGTCTCTTTCTTAGGATCTGCCATGTCTTTGTATCTCTCCCCGCGGTGTCGTTCCAAGTATGGGCCCCAGTTAGAAGCTGGTCTGCAGCAGCTTACAATGCGCTGAAATGGGAAAAATGCTGTCTCAGAACTTAAGTGCTACAATCTGCACAGAAGTAAATATAAATCTACATTTTTATTTTAGAATGTTAAATTTCTTTTTAAAAAAGATTTTGTTGATTTTTTTTAGAGAGAGGGAAGGGAGGGACAGAGAGCAGGAGAGAAACGTTGATCTGTTGCCTCTTACACGCTCCCATCTGGGGACCTGGCCAGCAACCCAGACATGTGCCCTGACAGAATCGAACTGGTGACCAGTTGGTTTGCAGGCCAGTGTTCGATCCACTGAGCCACAGCAGCCAGGGCTAGGATGTTAAATCTCCTTGCCCTGCCCTGAGGGTGACAGTTAGGTGAGACAGTTAGGTTTACCTGGTTTCCCAGGTACGGTAAACCAGTGTATACCTGGGAAATTTCAAGAGCCAAAGACAGGGAGCTCCAGGGTGAAACAACTGATCTACATCCATTCTTGAATGGGCTTAGATCCATTTAAAATCTGACTGCTGAGCTTACCTTGCCATTGCCCTTTGTCTTACTGACGTGTCATAACCAACTCCATCCCCCTAGGCCTCCATGGAAGAGGGACGACTTAGGATCTAGTTGGTGTTCACGGTCATTCGCCAGGCTTTTTCAGCCTAAACATGCTATTAGGAAATGCATTATAAAGAAACCAGGATGTGTGTGTATGTGTGTGTGTGTGTGTGAGACCATGTTTTAAAAGTGAAGATTGTAGATATAAAACTAAAAGGTCATCTGCATTGCATCATCTTCGAGAACAAGTTAGTACCAGTACAGATATAATAACTTTCATGCACTAAGCAGTCTAACAGGCCTGAGGCTACAGCAACAAGCAAGACAAGACTTCTTCTTAAAGGAGCTTATAGTCTAGTACAGGGAGACACGCCAGTCTGTGTACAGCATGATACACGCAAATCTGGTACAGCATGATGCTACAGTGTTATGCACATAGTAGTGAATGTTCGTCCCAGGTATAAAAGTAGCCTAGAGGAAAGAGTGATTAATTTGATCTCATGGTCATAATCTGATATTACCACCATATGGGTAAATTCACCTTTGGTTTGATCCTAGTGCTGTATATGAAGTACAAATAATTAATTTTAAATTGAATTTAATGTGGTGATATTGGTTAATAAAATTATATAGGTTTCAGAGGTACATTGCTATAATACATCATCTGTATATAAACTAAAAAACAAAACAGAAACAGACTGATGGATAGACATGACAGACTGACAGCTGTCAGAGGGGAGGGGTTAGGTGGACAGGTTGAAGAAGGTGAAGGGATGGAAAAGCCCTCACAGACAACAGCATGGTGATTACTGGAAGGAAAGGGGGTGGGGGAGAAGGTAGGAGAGGGCAAGGAGGGGTAAATGGTGATGGAGGGGACTTGACTTGGACTGGTGAGCAAATCATATTGATTTTACATGCTTACCTGAAAGATGTTTCCTTTAGCTTGAATTATTTTTATAATAGCCATAATCGGAATCCAGATAATGCAGAAAATAATCATGCACCAGCCTAGAGCAACTCCCCAGTCAGGATACGGAATTTTAGCGTAATTGGGTCTGTCAAATTTCACCAGTGACCAGATGAAAATGGCCTGTGAAAGTTAACATATGAAGACAATGCTATGGATCAGGCTTCATGGCACTAGTGATTTCAATTGCGCTAATTATTAGCAAATTGATTCCATTCCTTAGAAATAATTGATCAAAAGCAATTACGATGAATGAAAACACATTTGAGCAACTAAGACAATCAGGTAACTAGCCAGAAGATGACAATACTAAGTGAACCAATCTATGTAATTTGTATTTGGTTTTGAATACATTCTTCCAAAATTAGCACCTCCACATACATGTTTATAAAACATACTAGTACTTGTCTAACATGTATGTCAATAAAATACCATAAAATATAGCTGAGGGAGAGTAAAATAATACCTGAAATTGTGTTATTAACTTTTAACTTATAATAGCATGGTTTTATTCTATGCCATAAGCTAGCCCACATATGAATTAATTCAGTGAGAATGTAAAGTACACATTAGTGAACATGCTTTTGCTCCTTGCTCAGCAGTTGTTTCTCTTCTTTCCCACTACACGGAGCATCTCTACTCCACATCCAAGCACTCATGCACTCACTTTCTAGCAGTACGCACATAGTTACCAAAGCACCCTTCACTTCCGGCCTCTTGAGAAAAAACCAGTTCAATGTATGTTTGGGTAAAACTGAAATCTGAATCTTAAAGCTGAAACATGTTAAGGCCAAGTTTTCTTCCAACTCTCTTAAAACACATGTTGTAGCCTAAAGCTAATCAGATATTTAGGAATTTGTAAAACAAAATGAAGTGATCCCAACCAAAAATCACCTAGTAGTAGTTCCTCTAAATTTAGCTTAGAATGTGTTTAGATGCAAGAGTCTTTATAAAATGGATAATCAAATTTAATTTCAAAATTCAATAGCTTCATTCCATTAATGTAGTGACAATAATTTAACTACTTTTTACAATTCCCATAATCCTACATAACTACAAGAGAAGAAGGAAGGACAGTGAAGCCCAATGGATGTAACTTGACTCAAACGGCTGATGATGTAAATCATGTCATGTTCAAAAGCTTTGCATTGAAAAGTAAACTCAGTTGTCAAACCTATGCAATCAGTGAAAGTTGGCTGGCTAAAAGTCTAGTTAGGTCTTCTGATTTGATCAGGGTCTTCATTTGTTGCAGAGACTCATCAGAAGGGCCAAACTATACTTCCCAGCACTGTCAAAATCATTTAGCGAGAATGTAGGCCATCCAAATATTTTAATTCAGCACATTTAGTCTGAAACTGCTCACAACTTGAAACTGACCTTGGAATGTTAAAAAAATGAATTTCCTGTAAGAACAAATAAGCATGGTGCTTCAGATGTGAAGCAAATTTTAGATCAAATTCTTTAGTGGCCTTTTCTAGGCAACCCATTGAATCATGGAGGCAATAAGAACCAAAACAGCCTCTGTGAAGCTTTGTCACTGTCACACCCTCCCCATTGTCCTTAGTCAAGAATAATTGTCTATCCCATTCAGTGTCACGGTGGCATGCAGCCATGTATTGCCCCGAACTGTTGTTCCTTGAAGATGGCGTGTCTGTATGTCATGCCTCTCCAGTACGACGAGCTGTGCTTTCCCTCAGCTCCTAAAGAGCAACGACTGTTAAATTTACTGACATAACCCATTGTCTCTACTGTCACAGCTGACTTTCTTTTGGTCCTATAATGTAGTAAGTACCTCCTACAGAGACAAAAATATGCGTTAAAATAGGAGCGTTGATTCTTAGCAATCCGTGTATTTGGATTGAATTCCATGAAGGCAGAGGTCATGCGCAGATTTGCATTCCATGTACCTAGCACAGTTTTTAGGGAATGAGCAAACGAATGATTTATATTTATTTATCCTGCTGGTAACTCTTAAATATATGGGAAATTTAAGTCTATAGGAGCCTGTTTACTTTGTCAAATAGCAAATGTTTAAACCCACGGCCTCAAAACTAGTACTGCAGAGGCATTTAATTTAGGCAACTCGGAGGCACCAGTCACAAAGCAGAAGTTGAAAATCATTAATGTATGACATTACTTTGCCTTATTGTCTCCAATGTGAGTTATTCAAGTTTATCTTAGAAATGTTTCAATATATATTATTGACAACAAATCCATACCATATTAATACTTACAATCAAAAGAACAGGTGTAATGGCAAACCAGCAAGCTCTCCACCATAGCCAGAATATCCACCTTTTTGCCCCAATCATCATTTCTATATCTTCAATGAATCTGTTCCCTCCTAACAAAACAATTGACAAACAGTGCATTCAGTCTTTGCTTGTATTCCCCCCACTAATCGTTGTGGCTCCGAATTTTCTGCCGGAACGTTTCCCTGTACTACAGGAACAAAGCATACACCTTTACATTTTATTTATAATGTATTTTTCCCAGTTGTATTGTAGTTTACTATTACAGTGCACATAGTGGAAATGATCAAACTAAATTATTTTAATAAATGTATAGATTAGTCTATAGTCACAACTTACCATAAATCCAGATGACTCCTATTATTTCCAGTATCGCTGCAATCAAAATGCCCCATCCAGCACAGAAATGGTCAATCAGATTAACCCAGTAAATTCCAGCCTATTAAAAAAAATCATGGGTGGAGGGGTGAGGAAAAATACACACAACTGTAATTGAACAACAATAAAATAATTTTAAAAAATCAATTACTTCTAAGTATAATTTGTCATTATTTTTATGATTGATTAGACATTCAAATTGAATTTGTTAATTTGATTTGAACATATGCTCCTTGGTTTCATTTCTGCAGAAAATGTGAAAAGGAATGCTTTCAAATGTGAATACAGATGTTGATTGAAATATGTCAAAAATGATGCAGCTTTTATTCTGTGCCGAGTCAGATAGTTAATCGTCAAGATGATAGGCAGTGTCTCTGCGTTCTGTAGTGGCGGCCAAGACATAGAGCATGTTTTTAAAGTCTATAACTTTATTGTGGTTAAGGAAAGTGCTCATTATTGGGCCTCCTCCCCCTCTGCAAACTATACTTACTATCGAAATTGTGCTCTTGGGGGAAACAGCCTGAACTAAAACTCAGAAAACCTTGGTCCGAGTCAGAGTGGGACTTCTCATTAAACATCCTCTTAAACCTTGGTTTTCTCACTTAGGTAATAATTGAATGTCAATTCAGAACTTCTCAGATATATCAGAACTATTTAGATATAGATAAATATGCAAGTAATATTTTGTCTGTAAAAAAATACGGTAGTATACCTGAGTTACGCAGACGAGACCCAGGAGGAACAAAACCAAGCAGCAACCCAAAGTTATAGGAACCCTCATTTTCTTCATCACTTTGGGACATAAATCTTGAATTGTTGTTGTGATCGTTTCTTCAGAAGGGAAAAAATCGCATGTTATATGTCAACTCTTTTGCCAGTAAGTTTAATCACAGAATTCAACTTATGCTAATGAAATTACAAGTATATGTTGAGAATACGGTCTGGGCCCTGCTCCTTGCTTTTGAGAGCCACAGAGTCCTTTCTCTGGCAGTCACCACTCGTCAGTTCTGATAAAAATCAAATGCAGCTGGATTTGTCAGTTTTAGTCTGTTTTATAAGGATTTTCATTGGTAGCAACGACAAGGAAGCAGGTCCCTGAGGGCTGAAGCAGTTTGAAAGAGTTCTAGGAAAGGAAGAAGTCCAGTGCAGCTTTCCAAAAAGGTGAACATTTGAATAAATGGCATGGAGACAGAAAGGCCTTCCAGGTTTAAGACATTAATGTGTTCACGAAACGGGCACTGGCTTAAACGTAGAAAAATGTACGCGTGAAAGGACTAAGAAGCACGTTGGAAGTATTTGCGGGCTTGGAAAATCAACTAGAGGAGGCCCGACTTTATCTTATAAACAGCAAACTATCAAAATGTTTCCTGTGCCCTAACCTGCGTGGCTCAGTTGGCTGGAGCCTCGCCCATAGGCTGAAAGGCAGCAGCAGGTTCCATTGCCAGTAAGGGCACGTACCCGGGCTTCGGGTTCTGTCCCCGGTCAGCGCATGTACAAGAAGACAACCAGCCCATCGATGTTATCACATCAATATCTCTCACGTCAGTGTCTCCCACATCGATCTCTACCTCTGTCTCTCTCTCCCCCTCCCTTTCTCTCTCTCTAAAAGCAATGAAAAAATGTCCTCAGGTGGGAGTGAAAAAATGTTTAAATAAAAATAAATAGCCCTGGCTGGTGTAGCTTAGTGGATTAAGCGCGGGCCTGTGAACCAAGAGATCACGGTTCGATTCCCAGTCAGGGCACATGCCTGGGTTGCAGGCCAGTTCCCAGCAGGGAATGCACAGGAAGCAACCATACATTGATATTTCTTTCCCTCTCTCCTTCCCTTCCCCTCTGAAGATAAATAAATAAAATCTTTAAAAAAAAGTTTTATGTAAGAAGATGATACAATAAAACTGGTTTCAGAATTTCTAAGTGTATACCGTAAGGAAGATTCTTATGTGTACATAGAGCCACGTAAAGGATAGTCAGTGTGGCGGCGTGTGCAAGTGTTCAAAGCCAGAAATGATCCAAGTGCCCCCATCGTTACGGCAACAGATCGTGAATTAGCTACATCTATAGGTCTATGCATGAACACATAGACATATATGTGTTGATAATATATAAAAACAGCTGTCAGAATGGTATGTATGAAGTGGAATTTCACATTATGGGGGGCATTGAATATTCATGGTATTTATGGGTACGTTATATCATGTATACAAACATGGACTGAATAACATCATTCATGGTGACGTTTGTTTCTAGGAAGGGAGAAATGGGAGCGGTATTAAGGAGAGAAGCATGGGATACTTCAAACTCATCTGTAACACTTTAGTTTCCTAAACAATGTCTGAAGCAAATATGGTAAAATATTAATGTTTGCTCATTTTGGCTGCCTGGTTCATGACTACTTTGTATTTTTTAATTTATTAGGAAGAATTTTTAAAATTTTAAAAAGATTTTGTTTATTTAACTTTAGAGAGAAGGGAAGGGAGGGAGAGAGGGAGGGAGAGGAACATCAACGTGTGGTAACCCAACTGGGGACCTGGCCCGCAACCCAGGCATGTGCCCTGCCTGGGAATGGAACCAGCCACCTTTTGGTTCACAGGCCGGCGCTCCATCCACTTAGCCACACCAGCCAGGGCTAAAAAGAAGTTTTAGAAAGATTATTCTTCGAGTAAAACCTAGGACAGGCAACAAGCGTTAAGAAAAGAATGTTTTTAAGTAGGGGAAACATGAGTGCAATATAAGAGGGATGGGTTGACACTGGAAGCATTACTTACCAATGGAAGCAAACTGAGAGTCGAGACCCAAAGTCAACAGCATGAAGAAAAACAATATGGACCAAAATGGCCCACCAGGGAGCTGGGCTAGAGCTTCTGGATAAGCAATGAATGCTAAATCAAAACCTGAGAAAAATGCATAGCATTTTAATTTAAATTAGTTCCCAAGAAAAGTGACATAATTGGATATTTTCAAAGTTACATACTAGAAGAATTTCATTTGAATTTGGCGACCCAATTCGTGATATACATTCTTTAGCAGCTATTTCACTTTCACGTTAAAAGTATTTGGTGTGGTTGTTGTGCAATGTGATAGTGTGAACACGTGACATTAATTAAGCTAGTGAGATTAACTTTATGAATGGTGCATTTGTCACGTAGGAAATCTAAACTGTCATTGATTTTGTTTAACTGACTTTATTTTTTAAGTTTGATGAAAAATCACAGCTATCTCAAACTCTGGAAACCTAAATTTGGTTACCTTATGTACCCTCGAAATTCTAAAAGAATGACACTATCAAAAAAGATATGTTTATGGAACTTCTTAGTGTCCAACCATCTCTTCAAATGTGTGCCCAAAATCATAATTAAATCTTATTTTCTATTTGATGTATCTTATCCTTAGGGATGTTTTTAAAACTTTCCATTATACTACGTGACACTTAGTTTTAAGTATTTCGATTCTCCATCCTCCCAGGTGACCAACTTAGGACTCAGGAGAATTTGCTTCTAGTCTAGGCACTTTCACTTCCTAATTATTTGATTTTCTGCAAGACTTAACATTTCTGCGCATCCGTCCCCTCCTCTGTAAATGAGGAGCTGGACACTGGATGACCTCCAAGGTCCCTTCTAGTTCTAACATTTTTTCTCATTCATCAGTCTCTCTATCAAATGACACTAACCATAAATAAAAATTTAATAAGAAAGTCTTACATAAAGTACCCTAGAATTATTTCCCTGACACTCTGTATCCAGATAATTAAGTGACCCTAGCTAATGTCTTTAAGGTTAGGAAGTTCATTAATCAGACTAGTTCCGGCTGGACACAGCCAGACATAAAAAGTCACTTGGGTTTTTAGATACATGATGTTAATGTGTTTTAAAGATTCAGACCAATACTGTAATTGCAAATGAAGGAACATATATGTATATACATATGTGTACATATATACACATATATACATGTACTTATATATACATACACAAGGGAACCTTTTTGGACTGTTGGTGGGAATGCAGACTGGTGCAACCACCATGGAAAGCAGTATGGAGATACCTCAAAAAATTAAAAATGGATCTGCCCTTTGACCCAGCAATCCCACTTCTGAGAATATATCTGAAGGAACCCAAAACACTAATTCAAAAGAACATAAATAGCATTTTGTTCATTGCAGTATTATTTACAATCATCAAGATATGGAAGCTTCCCATATATCCATCAGTAAATGAGTAGATAGCACAACTATGGGACATTTACACAATGGAATACTACTCAGCCATAAAAAAGAAAATTTTACCCTTTGCAACAGTATGGATGGACCTGGTGAACATTATGCTAAGTGAAATAAACCAGTCAGAGAAAGTCAAGTGTCATATGATTTCACTCATGTTGAATCTTATGAAAAAACTGCACTAGCAAGTAAAGTCATACTCATAGAGAGCAAGATCACAGCTGTGGGGGGAGTTAGGGGGTAGAGGGATTGAGCAAAATGTAAAAGGACTCATAGACATGGACAACAGTGTCGTGATGCTGGGCAGAGTAGGGTATAAGGGGATGAAATCATAATGGAAAAAATACAATAAACATTAAAAAACAAAGTTAATAATAATAATAAATTCCATACCTGATTTTACAACTTGAGAAACTTCCTGTCCAGATATGTGAGCCATGTGTCCCAATATAGAAAAAATAGCAAATCCAGCAAACACACTTGTGAGGCAGTTTGTTAAACAAACCACGATGGCATCGGAGTAGCAGTTGTTATTGAACTTATTGTAAGATGATAGAGCAACTAAGCCACCCCAAGCCACTGAGAGGGAGTAAAATATCTGAGTGGCAGCATCTTTCCAAACCTATGAGAAAATAATTAAATATTTAAAAACACACACTCTTAATTATCATTTACATAAAATATTTTATATATACAAATGAATAAATATAATGAAATAAATACCAAGTACCCATGACTAAGCCTAAGAAATAAAATGTTATCAGTCTTTTAAAGCCCTTGCATGGTCCTTCTTAATCATATTACCCTTCCAACCTCCAGTGGTAATTGCTATCCTGACTTTTGTGTTTATCATTGTCTTGTTTTTCTTTATATTTTACTACATATATATGTAAACCTAAACACTATGACATTTAGCTTTGCATTTTTGGAGTTTATAGAAAAGGTTTTTTAATGCATGTAAACATATACAACTTCCTTTTCCAGTCAGTATTGTATGAAATTTACCCTTTATCAATTTGAACCATAAAACATTTCAATTTTGTAAGTCAAAAATGAAAGAATATAGGCAAATTCATATGGTTCAGTAAAGTATATGTAGTTCTGAACATTTGTTTGACTGCTGTATTGCCCCACTGTGTATATCACACTTCATCCTTTATCCTATTGATGAACATTTAAGTTGTAAAGTATTTTGCTATTAGAAACAAGGTAGCTGTGAATATTCTTGTCTGTCTCCTCATACCTGGTTGTGGAACTGTGATGTCATAGAATATATGAATCTTCTCTTTAACTAAATATTGCCAACTTATCCTTCAAAACTGTTGTACCACCTTGCACTTCTACCAGCTGGGTATGAGAGTTCCCATTCCTCCACATCTTTGCTAACTTTGGTTAGAATTTTTGATACAGTCTAATCTAGTGGCTGTGAAGGGAGAGCTGATTATCCTAATGAATTTTTAGGGTTAGCATGTTTTAATGTATTATACTGCACAGTTGTTTTTGTCTGTGAAATTCCTGTTCATGTCTTTTGCCATTTTTGTTTGCATTATTTGCCTTACTGGATATTTAGGAATACTTTATGTAATTTGGATTCTACTCCTTTGTCTACTATATTTGTTAACTTTTTCTCCCAACCTGTGGCTTATTTTTTCATCTCTTATCATTGTGTCCTTGTATGAAACAAAGATTTTGTTGTTTTAATTTAGCTAAAGGTGCCCATCTTTGCTTGTATTGTATTGTCCTTCATTTCTCTTAGAAAAATTATCCTTAAAAAATAATCCTTAACCCAAGGTCATAGAGATAGCATGCTATATTTTCTTCTAAAAGATTTAAGGTTTGTTTATATTAAGTTTTGATTCACCTGAAATTGATATCATGTATATTAAATGAGAAATATCAATGAATTTTTCTTCAAGTAGAATATCAATTGTCCAAAGATAATTGATATCATCAATTATGTCAGTTACATACCAATTATGTCAATTAAATAATTCATTCTTTTCTCATTGATCTGTATTGCCACCTCTGCCACATATTAAGTTCCATATGTTTATGAGTATTTCTGGGGTTGCTATTCTTTTCTACTGGTCTATATGTCTATACCAATGCTAACACCACATTATTTTAATACCTATAGCATTATAATATTTTTTCATATCTGGTAGGACAAGTCTTCACTTCTTCAGAAACACTTTTTTTGTCTTTTTCTTTTTCACATAAATTTTAGAATCAGTTTTCAAGTTTCACAACAAAATATTCTGGGAATTTGATTGGAATTCTATTGACTCTACATATCAATTTGGAGACAACAGAAGCATAATTCTAACAAGGATAGTACTAGGCAATTTTTGAACAATGATGATACTTTTCGGCATCCCTTAGATCATCCAATTCCCTCATTCCATGTTTTGATTAGAGCCTCATGTAACTGGCCTCACCACTTTAATCAGCCCCTTTATCTTCATCTCAACCTACTCCACCCCTCAATTATTCCCCCTTTCACAATTTACCCCTGTTATACCTTCTCTAAAGGACAATAATTAGTTTTAGAAACTAATCTAGGTAAATCCATTTAACAGTGAAATTCTGTAGATATAACATCACCCCAAATAAAAAATCTATTTGTGCAGATTTCAAATAATAGAGCAGGCATATATTTGGTCAAAAAGTCTTTTTTTAGTTTATCTGAAAACAGGACTGGTCAGTGGAAGCAGACTATATGATGTGACTCCAAGTTTTAGCTCTGTAGTCAAAAAAAATGAAGTTTACATCCAATATCTCTCACCCTCTTTGACTTCAATTTATTTAACATGTTTAAACCTGTTCTTTCATCTATAAAATGGAAATGGTAACAATGATAATTATTATGTGTGCTAAAATGATGTGAGAAACATGTAAAGCAATTAGTAGGATGCTCAATGGTTGCTATTATTGTTATTATAGGAAGTAAACATGAATTGATACTCGCTTATGGAAGTTAAAAACAATAATTTCCCCCTGAAAGGTATATAATCTATTTTGAATTCCAATAGAAATAAAGTTTTTATACAGTAAAATGAATATTACTAGACTTTCAAAATATAGCTTGATATTAGATTGTTGTTACACTGTTACTGTTTTACATTGGTGAGAAGCCAGTAGGAAGCAAATGGATAGATAGATAGATAATAGATAGATGATAGATCATGACTATTTTACTTATATATAACAAAATCATGTTAGAAATAAAAAATTCTCTTATTTCTTAGGTGGTTGTACATGTTAAAAGATAAATAACACACTTGGTTGTTCAGCTTCTTTTACTTGTCATATTATGTATGCATATGTGAATTAGAGGGAGCTGGAAATGGTGTGGCAGATGTGAGTTGTCTAAAAACGCTACTGAATACCACAATGTTTACCTAGGTTGCAAAGAAAAGTGAAGCAAAATCCCAAACATAGTTATAATGTCCATGTCTACCAATCTCATAGCTATATACAAGATAATTACTTTAGGGGCTAGGAAATCTTAATTCAAGATGCAGAAATTGGTTGTGTAAACTTAACTAAATCTGAATCTTTCTGAGTTGCAATGTTACTGCTGTAAAATGAGTGAGCTAGTAAAGTAATTGCTGAAGATCCTTCTAGCTATAAATTTGTATGGCTCTCTACCCTGCTACAGATCTCAATAGAGATCAAATATATAAAAATAAGCAAAAATATACATCCTATGCCTAGTATGTGGACAGAGAGGAATTTTTTTTTAAATCTAAGAAAAAAATTCTAATTGCCAGCAAACCCAAAGAAGCAGTGGAAGTAGTTTTTGTGTTGCAGTGGGGAGCTGGGAGGATTAAATTTTATGTTTCACAAGGAGCTTTAAAGATGATAGAGACACAGAAACACAGACCAATATAAAATATTCATATAAATTTTTAGGATAGTTTCAAGGAACTATAAAGCCCAGGTGATTTGAGTCTTGTAAAAGCCACTTAAAGAATATGAAAGGGACTTTCCAACTGTGCTCAGAGTTATGGTGTTTAAAGAAAATGAAGGTTCCCCTTCTTAGATAAAATGTTGCGTGTATAATAACAAACAAGGATGGGAAAAGCAAGATTACGGTTGTTCATATGGAAAAAAGACATGCAGGCTCTGATTGTTACAATAGTTCAGTTGTAATTTTGATGTGGCTGTGTGAGAAGGTGAGCCGTGTTTACCTATGCCACCATCTTGACTGGAAGTCTCCCCTATCTCAGTTTTCAACATGTCTTCCTCAGTAAGCTTAATCATTTCCAGCTTTTGATTTAACGTGAAAGATGTGCCTTTCTTCCTTTTGCTTGAACACTTAGAAGCTATTGTGGAGCTGTTTATCAACCTAATTTCAATATTGTTATATCTCAGAGAATAGGAAGGCCCCATGAAGAGGGAGAGAGATGGGAAAATGACTAATGTGTGGAGCACTCAGAACACACACATTTATACATTAACTTCAGTGTCCTATATGGGTGTGATTTGTGGTACCTCAATATTTACAATAGTAACATCAAAAATAAGAAATATTAATAATTTAAAAGTTTTACATAATGCAGGAATTACCAAAATGTGACAGAGACATGAAGTGAGCAAAGGCTGTTGAAAAAATGGTGCCAATAGACTTGCTCAACACAGAGTTGCCACAAACTTCAATTTGTAAAAATCACATTATCTGAGAAGTGCAATAATGCAAAGTACCATAAAAATGAAATATGCTTGTGTTTAGAAAATAGCAGTTGCTGGAAATAAGCATGAGTTCCACAAAAAATACAATAGCAAACAAAAATATCTATTTTGGATAACATTACCAGATGTGACTAATAAAAAAGTGAGTGCATTTTTAGGTTGTTATCAAGACAAGAATAGTATATGGACTACACCTACTTTTAATGTGCCTTACATTCAAAACTGTAAAAGTTTTTATGCACCTGTGATTCAGATAGCCATTATCTGGAGATGGAGGAAAGTTAAAAATAGGGTTACCCAATTTACATCCATGATACATGTTTATGTTTCTGGTACCAGTGACAATTTTGTTTATGGAATGCTTTATCTATTTCAAGTTTGTGTTTCACTTCATAGTTCATTTGTCAAAATTTGATCTTACCTTTGGGATATTAACTTTTGAAGAGAATTAAAATATATATCATCTATGAAACTTTCAACTGTAATCTTTAAATCTACTATGAGTTTATCCAATAAAATACATGATCCTAGTCATCAATTTATAAGTATTCATGCATGAAATACTCTTTGTCAGATTAATAAGTGCCAAATCAGGTGAGGGAGTGGTGGGGGGAAAGGCAGACAATTATACTTGAACAACAATAAAATTTAAAAGATGAAAAAACAATACATCCCAAATCTTTGTGGTCAAATGGAATCAGTTATATGAATAAAAGAACTTTTAGAATCTTATTGCTAAAAAAGATTATCTCACTTCTAGTAAGAAATCATTAGTGTCATGTAAATTTGCTAAGTCAAACATCTGAGTGGACAGGAACACTAATAAATTTAACTGTATATTCTTTTGCAAGCTACTACATTATTACACTGTTATGTTACCAAAGATTTTCATCATTTGTTTTTAAGGTTTATCTCTTCAGATAATTTGAAATTTAAATTGTCTTACCTCTGCTTCCATAAGTTTTGTAAAGTTTGACTGTGCTCCAATATAGTATGAAATGCCTTTTGACGCACCCTCCAGAGTTGCACCTCGTATTAACAGGATGAGTAGGACAAGATAGGGGAAAATAGCTGTAAAATATACCACCTATCAAGAAAAACAATCAAAAGTTAATTTCATTTAAAAAATAATAGTATGTAACTGTATAGGAATACAGTCATTAGCCAGTTGAGATTAACAAAGTAAAGTATCAAAAATTTCATTCAGTTATTAATAAATTTGATAATACCAATAGTTAAGTTGGCACAATTTCCTCTTCTTATTTTCACTATTCTCAAATGATCCATTTTGTAAACATTCTGATGTATGAAACAGCATTTCCCAGGTTCGTGTTGTAAACACACAGTATATCAGCAGTGATAACTTGGAATCCAGATGGAGTGTTTTGTAAAATATATCCTTATAAATGCCTGAGGGGACTGAATATCACCTCTCTGTAAATTACTGCATTGAGTTGGTTTTAAAAATGATTTTAAAGCCTGCAAGGGTTAGTATATACTCAGTTCCCAAGGAGAAGGAAAATAATCTCCCAGGAGATGTCCAAATCCCATGAAAGCTGATTAAAGTGAACAGTAGACACTTGTTGTTATTGTCATCCTTAAAGCTACCATTAATATAGTTTGGCAGCACACATACAAGTGCACTGCTTGTGTCCTAGATAAAACATGATTTGAAATGAGTGGATTGCCTTCGAGCTGGCTTTTCATTAATGCAGATGATTTCTTTGATCCATAGATGTCCTATGTTTGATAATATACCCAAGGAGAAAATTTAAACAAGTCATCCAGAGGCCAATAAAAATTAATGCATTGGGTTAATGACTTTTAATGGATTCTTCCAATATTAACATCAAAAAAGAACCAAGGCTTTCAAAAATGTGCAATTGAAACATTATTTTGGAAAGTTTCCACTGATTTGTGATGTTCACAATATTTTTTGAGATCTAACAGCATGTCCCATCACAACTGAACATTAACAGAATGTGCTAGATATTGTACTAGGGATCAAAGATAGTATCCACAGTTATTCCTGTTCTCCACTTTAAAGGAAATTTTACTCTAGTAGATATAAACATGTAAATATTCACTTTTCTAGGTACTGTACAACTGCTCACAGAGAAAATTTCATGTCTCTGAAATTATCATGATGCTTTCTGAAAATTTAAAAAATAAAACAATGAAGGGGGAAATTATATTCTCCATAAGAGGACTCTGTTGAGAGAGAGGTTTCTCATTTATTTTTAGCAAACTTTAAGAGAATGATTACATAGTTGTTTTTTTTCCATTCTCCTCCTAACTAGGGGAATCCTGACATAATTACCCTATAGAACAAGGATCTGCACTTTCAAAACCAAACATTACAGTATATATGATGCTTATTTAAATAGTAGGAAAGTAGCAAATATATTTTAAAATATATTTGCAAACTACAGAATACTGTATCAACTAGAAGGGCCCAAGTTTTGACTAAGTAATTGCACAACTCTAATACTGATTTGTGCTTGTATTGTCTTATCTTCAATGATAGCAGTGATCTTGTGTATTACTTAGATCTAGACTGCCTACTTAGAAAGCTTTTCACACATTTGAATGTTCCCAATATGGAAAACAACATGCATTTGATAATGTTCATAATTGAACTATAATGATATTGGAAAACAGCTCCATCACTATCTAATGTGTTTCCTAAATTACCTTGCCAGAAGACTTGATTCCTTTAAATAGTGCTGCACCAACTATGAGCCAAGCCAGAAGAAGACAAAGTGCTAAATACCATACAATTTCTCCAGTCTCATCCAGTCCACTTGAGCGTTGGAGTGCCACTTTGCTGAAAATACATAAGCCCTTTTATGAACACAGAATCACTTGTCTTAATACACTGAATTTTGTCACATTTAATCCAGGGGAAGCCTCATGAGTATTTTCTCTTATTAATACATCAGTGTTGTGTCAGCCTTTTATTGGTACTGTTGTATGGAGGGGCAAAAATAGTTCAGTGAAAAGCCAAACTGACTTAGGCTTAAATGCAGTTGATCTGTAGTTGCAAGCCCTAGAATAAAAGATCTATTGATTCCTTTACCTATAATTTTTCTGTAATATTTCAAAGGTCCATATGTAAAAAATAACCTTGCATTATATTATTTCATTTTACTTATTGTATTTTCTCAAAATAACAAAGACATTATTTAAAATTACATTGAAATAAAAAAAAAAGAAATAAAGAACAATCTTACAGTAACCAGAGAAAAGGGGGAGAAGGATAATAGGATATAATAGAGGAAGGGCCTTCAAGGACCATGCATAAAGAACACATAGATAAAGCCAAGAAGGGGGTTCAAAGATGGGAAGTGGGGGTGGGTGGGGCAGGGGGGCATGGTGGGGTGACAATGGAGACAACTGTACTGGAATAACAATAAAAAAATAAAAATTTTAAAATTACATCAAAGATTTTCTTCATTGTACTTGTATTTATCACCAAACCTAGTTGACCCTGATATTCATAACTCTTTCAAAGGCATTCTTTAAAATTCTATGATTTCCACTAGAACTTGTGTTGATCTGGATTTTAATTTACAGCTTGATGTTTAGGAACATTGAAGATCTAAATTTTAAAAGGGTCACAAAGGACCTTTAGCAAGTAGATGAGAAAGAACTCATTACAGCAATAGTCGAGAAATTAGGTCAGGGTAAAGGGTAGATATACAATAAGGAAAATTTAAAAAGAATACTTCAAATTAATAAAAGTAAATATAACTCAAAATATTTTTTCTACCATATAGTGACAATTATAAGCAAAAAGGATAATAATGAATTGCAGCCTTAAATAGCAATTTTACCTGCAAATTACTCATCACCCAACTGTTTATCATTAGAACTTGCTAATTACAGTCTAAAATCTGAATACTTTTTCTGCAAAGCAATGGCCTAACTTATAATTAATAAGTGCTAAATAAGTAATTACTGGCACTGTTGTGCCCATTTACACAACTAATTTATAAATGATAATTTATTGACTATGAGCTAATTTTGCATGTTACTACTATTCACACAGGAGTGATAAACATTTGAATCAAATGGAGTAGAATATGTTCTGCTTCCCTTTTTACTACTTATATGAGTTAAGAAAAGAGGTGATTAATATTTTATCATTATTTACAAAAAACTTTATAGTAATATCTATTTGAGAAGTAGATAGTCTAGGGTACTTACTTCCAATACTGTTCACTGGGAAGCTGCCCTGGCTGATAAACTTCACTTCCATTGATGCAGGTCAAATTGTTGGCATCTACCCAGCTTTTATTCACGTGGATGATCGCCCCTATTGTACTCACATTGCAGTGAGTTACTAAAAATTATAAAAAAGAATGTACATGAAAACACGTACTTACTTTTAGTAGAGTACTTTCTTGGAAAGAAAGTTTTAATAGTAAAATATATAAAGACTGTCTAAATTGTTACTTGGTGAAAGTGGGGTAAAAATCACACAAATGGAACAAGTCATGCACATTCAGTATCTTAAATCTGTACTACTAACCTAGGAGTATGAAAATATCTTGCCTTTTAAACTGTGATTATATTTATGGTCATAACAGCTATAAAGTAACAATAATTTCCATTGGGATTTAGTGCTCTAAGGGACTTTCAGTATGTGGACTAATTTATCTATATAGAAAATGACACATTTAAATCCCTACAGTTCAATCTTTATTACTTTATCCTCTGATATACAAAGACAATCCCACAGGTAACAGTCTACAATATTAATGCTGCATTATTCCAAAGATTAGCAATATATGACATGAGCAATACTCACTGTCTCCTGAAACACACTATGACTATCAGAGACAGTGCTTTTCTCTCCTTATCACCTTCCATTTACTTTTTTCTCTCCTGCCCATAGCTTAGATCTGCAAGAAGTACTCCTAGTAGTCATTTAGCCTTACTGCCTGTCCTCAGAAATTAACATTGCTTTAATCAATTTTCAGGGTATATATGCTTTATTCTGTTTTTATCACTAACCGATGTGTCACTTAAAACTGCCCCTAACTTGTTTAAAAAATGATTTAACATTTTAATCTTTTATAAAATATCAAAGAATAAAGCAGAGTTAACAATGTTTCAAAAATAAATAAATGAATTTTACCTATTGGCGATCTGCTACAGTTTTGATCTGCCCAATAAGAACAAGTTTTCCATGGTAGTTCACTTCGAAAAGAAGCAAACAGGTAGTAAAGACTGTAGGCAATTATGACATTGTAATAGATGGTCACAAAAATGGATATCAGGACCATTGTAATTCCCACACCTGTAAAACAGAGCAATTAAAATAAAAAACCAACAACTGAAGTTTCTTTTGCTAACTCATAAAAAAATCTGCATCACAATTTCCACAAAATCTATTTTAAAATGAGGTTATTTCAAACAACTTTTTCTTTGAGGAGTAGAGAGGTAATACTACTGTCAAAGTAACTTTCTTCTCAAATTTAAAATTATTTTGATGATTGGCTTTCTGAGATAGTTTGTAGTTGATGAGAAAAAGGTACTAAGATCAAGGGCATATCCATTAGTCTTTCTTATGAAGTCTGTAAATTCTTGTCAGGGTAGGTACTATTCTTTAAAAACAAAAGCAGAGAAAAACTATTCAAAGCTCATATCCTATTGACTCACTGACCAATACTAATATTTTGATCCATAAACCAACATTTTGACAAGTAAAAGATACAGCCTATGAATTAATGTCCTGAATGATAGAGTACACCATTTCTACAGTACATGTAAAGAAAATTCAGCCCTGGCTGGTGTGGCTCATTGGATTGAGAGCCAGCCTGTGAACCAAAGGGTCACCAGTTAAATTCCTGGTCAGGGCACATGCCTGGGTTTTGGGTCGTCTCCAGTAGGGGACACGTGAGAGGCAACCACACACTGATGTTTCTCTCCCTCTCTTTCTCCCTCCCTCCCACTCTCTAAAATTAAATAAATAAAATCTTTTAAAAAAATTTTTTAAAGAAAAGAAAATTCAATAACTCAGTAACAATCTGAATTTCAACTTCTAAAGTTTTTTTTAACTCAGTAGTTTCAAAATGCAGTTGAGCGTACTTAATGTAACTCCTATGCTTAAGACTAGCTTTTGAGTTAGTTTCCTTAATATTCCAGCACAATATACTGTTCACATCACTATAGATTTATTTTTGATGATACTTGAGGCTTTTACAAATAGTTTTCAGTTGCTAGAACATTCCAAATTATATCTGATTTTCAGATAAAAAGGCTGTTTGGTGTTTAATAACAGTCAAGGCATTTAAAATTTTTTTTACTGGTGTCTTATTCTCTTAGGAGCATCCAAGGGAAAAAATTGTGATCCTGCCCTTCAGTTTTTCTGAATGAGGCATTATAAAGTATATGCAAAAGCAAGAAGGCAAAGACCACCCAAAGCAGCAAAAGTCAGAGCCATGAAGTGACTACAAAGCAGGACCATGTGCCAAGAGAATTGAAAAGGTGAAAATAGGAAAGGAATGACACACTTACAATCCTCTCTAATAGCTTTCCTTACCTCTTCCATATATGTAGCCTGGGACAACCAGCAATAAAAGTTAACATTTGATTTTTAAATTCCATGTTGGCAAATATGCAGGGAAAAATGTATGCATCTTTGCTTTGAACTTATCTAAATCTTTTTTTTTTTTTTGCTCTCTAAGAAACTCACTTTAGAATAGATAAATAAAATATTTTTTTAAAAACCTGCCCCAATCTTACACAGTTTTATTCCGCACAGTGAGGACAACTATATGCATGAATAGACTAGTCACTACAATATAGAAAATGTTTTAATACCAACCTTGGAACAATGGAAGAATTTTCCATACTGAAACTGGACCTAAGCTAGCAAACTGTCCTAGTGAACACTCTAGGAAGAACAAAGGTAAACCAGCCAATGCTAGCATAATTGCATAAGGGATCAAGAAGGCACCTAGAAAATGCAAAAAAGAAACAAAGCACTATTATATCCCAAAATCTTAATGGCATTTTGACAACCAGCATAACATTTTGAAAGCATTCTTACATAGTGGTGTCAGAGAGTACCGGGTTTAGGCCCCAAATTCACTACTTTCTGGGAGAAAGTCCTTGATTTTCTAAACTTGGATCCTCATCTATGAAATGGGGATACTAGTACCGTAAGTCCTCACTTGACATCCGTTATAGGTTCTGAGACTATAAGCAAAATGGCATATAATTAAACCAATTTTACCAATGTTGCCAATTTTAATAAAATGAATTGGTATAAACAAGAGGTAAGCTCCTACGGCATTTTATCAATGTTATAACAAAACGACATTGAGCAAAATGACATTATTCGAGGACTGGCTGTATTTCATAATGAGGTTGTTGTGAGTATTAAAAACAATAGCCTATAAAAACCAATCCAGAGGAGTCAGATGATCACAGATTTTGGATCCAGATAAAACTAAGTTTATATCCTGGTTCCACCATTTACCAGTTAGTTATGCAGCCTGGGGCAATTTACCTAACCTCTGAACTTTGCATTCTTCGTAAATAGGAAGAACAATGTGTACCAACTCATCAGTGTGTGGTAAGAGTTTAATTACAGAACCTATGAGAAAACACTTAGCAAAATGGCAGGCACATGGCATATCTTCACAATTAGTTTTCCTCCTTTCTCTTTTAAAAATAGTCTATTTTTAAGACATAGGGTATAAATGTTAAATGTGGTTTGGAGTGGAAGTCATTGCACTTAAAGTCATTATTGTTCAGTTATAAGGGTCTTCATTCAATTTAATAAGAAATTTATTGCTTTTGTTAGAAGAGCCTAGATTTTTGAGATGCATTTAGAGTTAACTTTCAATTTCATAAGGGCTAATTATCTTACATTTAGATTATCCAGGCTCCTTTTTGTAAGAAACAATCTTTTATGTTTTTCCTGGTCATTTTTGGAGCTTAATATTGCTCACTAGAACTTTTATCACATTGTAGGTAAAAGCAGGGACATAATGCTAAACATATTGATCAAGTGCTCTAGAAGTCTGAACAAAATTTAATAAGAAAATATGAGGATCAGTGGATAAAAATGGGCTTCTGGATTATGTACATTTCATTTACCATGTTACATTTTTTCTCATGAATTTTTCATATTATGATACTGTAACATCACACCTGGAAATTATATTTTTCCAATCCTCAAAATATATTCTACTATAAATAATGACACAATAACTACTTGTCATGTACAAGTTACTAGTCATTTGCATATAGGGACAGATATGTTTTTATAGATGTTGCAATATGTATATTATCATTACTGTGACTAATAGAAGTATAAATCCTATCAGTGGTAAATACAAGGGAAATGTAATACAAAATATCCCTGTTAAAATACAATAGAAATCAAAGGCTTGTTAGCCCGGTGTAAATAGGTTTTGGGGGGAAGAAAAAGAATTCTTTTTCTCAGTGTTAGATGTGACTTTTTACCCATTACATTTTTTTCATTATTAATAACAACCATATTGGTAAATTGCTAATAAAATACAGTGGTCATGAATTCATAATATTGCTGACCTAGACCTTAAGGTAGTGTGATACTTGTCTTTCATAAACTGTTAAAAAGAACCTACATGTAAAAATGATTCCAGATTTTACCATATTTTTAACTTCAACTGACCATATATTTAAAATTGGTTCTATTAACATTTGACAAATTTGAATTTTATGTTCATCTTCTATAATTGGGCAAAAAGAAAAAGAAGCAATTCAGAGAGCCTAGATCATCCATTACCAAAATGATGTGATCTTTAAAAACTGAGAGCCCACATAATATATTAATCATTAGAAGAAATGGTGAAAGATAATGGCATACAATAAATAATACTATTTTTGCTTTGACTTTGTTTAAAAATACTCTATTAAACCTAGTTTAATATGGTTTCTGGAAATTGATGACAACTACTGGGTCTACATATGATGTCGAGTCACAGGGAATTTCTTATTCTAAACCTGAATACAGAAGGCTGGAAAGGAGCTTGAATGCTTCTCTTCATTACACTAGATCTTAAGACATAGACACCAAAAAGATTATGATTTCTGACCCATTTTCCAGTTCAAACTTATACCAGATTATCACAGGAACATATCATGACTGAATGACATAGGTTCTAGGTAGGGGAATTTTTTTTGCCACCAACACAAAGTTTTTAATAAACAGAGCTTCGTTCTTAAGTCTCTAAAGGCCATTGTGAATCTTTTAATGCAACCAATTAACAAGGAATATAAGATTGAAATATCACCACACAAAATCCTATTGTACCAAGATAATAATTACAGTGGCACAGTTTCACTGGTACCCAATTATGAAATAAGAGGGCATGTCACCTCTGTACTTCTAAGAGAACCTGTAATTACAAGTAAATAAAATATGGTGTAAGTGAAAAGTTGTTTCGACATTACTTGAGAATTATGTAGTTCATTCTGTATCCCTTTGTGTGTCATCTCAGAGTTATTTTTTTTCTTCTTACTCTAATTGAGCCCTCCTTAATGATTTCTGGGATATAAACAGTATTATTTTGCAGAAATTAAACACCTAGTCTTGAATTACATTCTAATTGCATTTTAGAAGGATCTCCTACATAATCAATTCAATTAGGGATATATGTAACTGAATATTGCAGCTTAAAATACTAAACCTTTAATTACTTTTTAATCAACTATGTCCACACTTAAATTTCCAAAATGCATTGCCATACTCCATTTACACAAACAATTTACTTGAGTTTCTTATTTGACCTAGAATTCACTGTCTTTTGCTTAGACTCAGCTGTATATTAAGCAAAACAGTGAAATCTGAAGAGATTATCACAAGAACCTATAAATTAAGAAAAGTCAGTCACAATTGAAGATCACATAGGATCTCAAATGAGAAACTCAGAAGTGCTGAATATACAACTTTTATCATGATTATATCTGAGGATTTTGTGAAGCCACCTTCCTAACTGGAGCTGGCAACTTATAGTCTAATAATAAATGCAGTATGCTTGTTTTCCATCCTCCCACTAACCCAAAACATCATATACCATTCCTCAGTTCATAAAATAGCCTCAGAGGCCATACAGCACCCTACTTAAAACTGGAGGGGAAAGAAGTGGGGGGGGGAATTACCTCCACCATTGTTGTAAGTCAAATATGGGAATCTCCACACATTCCCCAATCCAACTGCATATCCAACCATAGATAGAAGATAATCTGATTTTTTGGACCAGTTGCCACGTTCCTGGTTCTCATCATTTTCATCAACATGAAAATTCTCAGATGAAACCGTCACTTTCTGGAAAAGGGAAAGCATCAACATTATTATTATTAGAGATTCTACTGTTAAAAAAGAAAAATAATTTCACAAATGCAGAGTGACAGTGAGAGACAGAACAACAGACACAGATACAGAGAGAACCTGAAAGCCGTAGAACCGGAGCCAAAGGGAACACTATTAAGATTGGGGAGATTTCTGCTAATGGTTCCTTTTATTTTACATTTACCTCTTGAAATGTAAAAGCTCTGTAGGCAGATATTTTTACTACTTCTTTGGGTTAGATTATCCAAATTTTGGTGGAAATATTATATGTGGCACCCAGCATGAAGGGCAAGTGAAAGTGGACAAATAAGTTTTGAAATATAAAATCTTTACAATGAATTAGGTAAAATCAACACTTGAGATTGTACAAGATTTTTGAGAGTATCAACTATAGTTTCTGCTAAAAAAAAATGAAGGAGGGAAGGAAGGAAGAAAGGAAGGGAGGGAAGGAAAGGAAAGGAAAGGAAAGGAAAGGAAAGGAAAGGAAAGGAAAGGAAAGGAAAGGAAAGGAAAGGAAAGGAAAGGAAAGGAAAGGAAAGGAAAGGAAAGGAAAGGAAAGGAAAAAGAAAAGAGGGAAGGAGGGAGGGAGGGAGAAATTCATAGACTCCCTTTCCATAGGCTGATAGTTTTGGATGTTTAATGTTAAGAGAAGTTTATCTTTGCTCCCTATCTTGAGAGTAAAATCAGTGTTTTTCTGAAAGCCACAGAATAATATTCAGAGACAATTTTTCCTGTCCCACCAGGTGGAGCAGCTGTCTCTCCACTTCAGAAGAGATGGGTTATCTCCCAACCTGTTAACTGCTCTGGGGTATGGAGGGTTCCTCAGGTCACATAAGGACAATGTATTTTCTCATTTTCCTCCAGCATATGGACACAGTCTAGAGAGGAGTGGATAACAGGGTTTTCAGGGCACACTCAAGACAGAGGCTGATGTGCCCCTGTCTTCCAGCTACTGGAGTATTTTCCCTCTACTCTATGAGGATACATCAGGCTCACTGCAAGGCAGTTGAACAGAAATGTGGAGAAGAAGTAGTAGCCACAGAAAGCAAAATCTGAGACTTGCCTCCCATTAAAATTTTCCTCCCCAGGCCCTCCACACCTCCACAGCCCCCAGACCCCTACCTCTTTCCCTCTGCACTTGAAGAAGCTGGGACACTTCAACTTGTCCATTGTTCACTCACTCCCACTGCTTGCTCAGCCTTCTCTCGCAGTCTGGCTGAGCTCCACTGGTGGCAGGTGCACACTCCCCCGTTGCTACCTGTCAGAGTGAGCCACCTTGTCCAGGGGTGGGACCATTTATGGAGCGAAGCACTCTCCTCCCCCTCTAGGGCTATCTGTCATGTCAGTTACTGGAAGGGACCAAAGTGAGGTTCTGGGTTTTCCCCAGGTACACTGACATGTAGCAATCCCCTGCCCAGCCCCAGGAAAGGGCAGGGCTATGAGAGAGCGGGAGCTGCGTGAGCCAGGACATTTGACAGCTTTTGACTCAGAGCCCAGCGGGTGCCTTAGCAATCTCACCTGCTTTCCCAGTTTCCCTGCTTACTTCTAGCCTCCTCACTTATTCTGGGCTCTGTCCTAGGGCCAAGTGCTGATTTCCACTGGTGCTGGAGGGGGACAAGGATTAGGGTTAGTACTGTCTGTGGGGCCCATTATGTTCCCCAAGATTTTCATGAATAGACAAAACTGCCCTGGCCCTGGGATTTCCCAAAGTTTTTCCCTCACTAGAAAGCGCTTGATCCCCTGAGGCAAATGCTGCTCCCAGAGGAAAAGCTCCTGTATTAGGCACGTTGAAAAGCAGCCAACTGAAATAGGATTACTCAGCTGGCTCTGCCTGAAAAGAGCAACTTTGAGCCTATGTCTCAGACATCTTTCTCAGCCTTCACAACAGCATTGCCCTTTACAGGGATTGCTTTGTGTAGTATTTCAAAGCCAAACAAAAACAAACTATTGAGTAGGTTTATAGGAAATTCTAACCCTAACAAAGGACTCCACTTTGCAAGAAAGGTAGAGTCCTTGAACTATGAGGAATTAACCTATGAGGAAGCATCTTACCTTGGCTGGGGGAAAAAGAGTGATTATAATGCTTCTTACCAATATAGCACCTTTTAGTCAGAAAACTCAAAGGATTTAAATGCCATCTGCCCAGGTAAAAGATGGTGGCAGTTCTCTGAAACAGTATAAATTGGGGCACACAGAGGCAAAAGCAGAGAGCCAAATTCTGTACCCTATATGCAACTCCTTTGTTCTCCACTGATTAAAGTGAATCTTCCATTAGTAATAGGAATACGCACTGGGGATTCTGGGCAGATAAGGCAGAGGAAAGTCTATGAGGGAAGTGGGAAGGCAGTAAGGAGAAAGTCTCAAGAAGTTTCACCAAACTTTGCCTTGAACATAGCACAAGCTGGTGAGTATATGTGTGTGTGTGTGTGTGTGTGTGTGCACGTGTTCCTTAGTATGAAACACTACTGATATGACCTAAAGCCTGAAGGGGGAGATTATTTGACTATCTTGGACATAGAAGAGAGGAGATGAAGAGAGACTTATAAACCTCTTTATTTAAAAAATGAGCTGAAGAGCAAATCTAGTATTATTTACCAAACTATTAAAGTCTTGTATCAAAGTTGTACTTGCATGGTGCACCACAAATAGGTGGTGACCATGGGAATAGAAAGAGAATAGGATTCTTAGGAATAGATAGATTATGGGGATAGCAAGGCAAGGGTTGTTGGTATTCAGAGGAAACCACCAACAATTTTCCCTGCCTGTTAGATGGTAGAGAAACTTCTAGCAACTTTGAGAGTTTAGAGCATTAAAAGCATAAAATTTAAGGTAGAAGTTATTTTAGAAAATGTACTGTTTACATGTTTGATTTGGAGGGTATTATACCCATTGCCATGCATGGCTTTTCATGACATGTCTCTTGTCTACCTTTTTAGTGTCATCTTTGTGGCATTCTTGGCCTCAGACTCTTAAGCTTCTGTGTCCTTTCCTATGTGTGCACATACATGTTGTTTCTTACTTCTGTGCCTTTACTCATGCTATTTATTCTTCCGGAAATTCCTGCCCTCCTCATTTGGCTACCAACTACTCATCCTTTAAGACTCTGCTTAGGTGTCACCTCCTCCAGGTCTTTTCACAATGATTCCACCTCTATTACTGCAGACTGGGTTTAGATGCCACTCCTCTGTAATCCTAGGCTACCCTACACATGTTTTACAGTGTGTGTAACTATTCATTTACAGTTCTCTGGACTGCAAGTTCTCTGGGCTACACAACTGTTGTTGTTGTTGTTGTTTTAATCATTCATATATTCCCAACACCTAGCACAAAACCTGACACAGAGGAAGTACTCAGTAAATGCTTATTAGAAGATTTAACTTAAATGGGTCATAGATTGACTTTGTGGTCAAAAAACAGAAAGGGTAACTGGTGTAGAATACATCTCCAAGAGATCATAAAGTACCGAAAGCATATTTTCTCTTCCTTGGGGTCTGACTCATTAACTGAAAAACTATTGAGTTTGTGAAATTTTTTAATTTAGTTGGGGCTTGAAAAAAGTATAGAAATTGAATAGGCACAAGACAGAGGAAACTCATTCACAATAAGCATGGTGCAGGAGAAAGTGAGAAGACTCTGTTAATTGTTGGAGTACTA
This sequence comes from Trachops cirrhosus, assembly GCA_028533065.1. NCBI lineage: Eukaryota > Metazoa > Chordata > Mammalia > Chiroptera > Phyllostomidae > Trachops > Trachops cirrhosus. The sequence goes on along the minus strand of CM052552.1, from coordinate 9,976,320 downwards.
AGAAATGTTTGGAGAAAGAAAGTGTGGCCATTCATGTGCTTTGAAATCCAGCCCTAAGCCATGACCTGATAGGCAATACTAAAGTAATTGTTCACTTGGGGGTGATACATAGGATACTCTAGTTGTGATAAAGAAACACCTCAAAATTATAATTAATGAACATGTCACACTGAGTTGTGCGATGCTGGACTTTAAACTATGGGATATCTCAGAGACATTGAAATTAAGAACAATCTGACAGTAACCAGAGGGGAGGTGGGAGGGGATAATGGGGTAAGGGTTTTCAGGAACTACTATATAGGACACATGGCCAAAACCAAGCGGGGGGGTGGATGCGAGGGAGGGAGGTGGGTGTGGCTGGGGTAAGGGAAAGTGGTGGAGGGAAAATGCAGACAACTGTAACTGAACAACAATAAAATAATTTTAAAAAATAAACTATGATATCTCTTCCAGAACACACATACCACAGCCGTGAATCTGCTTAGCTTTAAAAAACAGTACTGACAGCAATTTAAAGATTTATTCATAATTGTAATTTTTCCAGGAAAAAATTAAAAGAAAAATGATCTAATAGTTATATTGCGCATTCTTTTCCTTGCTCTCTAAGATTAAATTTATGTCATTATCCATGAAAATTCCTTCAATTTTGTTTTTATTCACTAAGAATAAAGCAGACTCATTACCTAAAGCTTTCTTCTAGCTATTTGTATGTAAAAAATTTGCACAATATTTTTCTAGCCCTATACTGAAAAAAAACACCCTATTAAACTCCACCAGCTGAAAGTCTAAGTAAAGGAACTCCATCAGTTTATCTATAGGAAAATATGTGTATATATTTAAAAATCCTATCATAGTACATATCTGTATATAAAATAAGCCTTTGAAGTTTATAGATTTAGTGCTAGCTGGGTGGCTCAGTTGGTTGGAGCATCATCCTGTACACCAAAATGTTGCAGGTCCAATCCCTGGTCAGGGTGCATATGGGAGGCAACCAAGTGATGTGTTTCTCTCTTGGTTAAAAGAAAGTTTATAGTTTTAGATATTAACCACCTTATTGAAATATCAGACTTCACTATAGCCAAAACATTGATAAATTATTTCTTTAAAAGTTTTCTTCAATTCTGCATAGCAAGACTTACTTAGGAAGGCAATCACACAGGTTTTCTTGCTGGCAGCCAAGGAGGCAATGATTCTGTAGCTACATCAGCTAGTAGATGGACTGAGATATGGACTTAGCTGATTCATAACAAAGACAATCAATACAAGGCGTTCTGGGTGAGGGCTGAAATTCAGTACTTAGAGCTTAGAAACACAGACACATATTGTTCTCCGATGTGTAACAAACGCAATGCAGCTTCCCCTCCCTTTTTTTCCTTTGGAATATCTTTAACCAAACCAATCCTTTATATAAGAGATATCTGAATCACACTAGGCAATGGAGGTAATGTAGATTTTTTATTTTATTTTTTTAAATTTTTTATTTTAGTTTATTCATTACAGTTTCTATCCTTTATTCCCATTCCAGCCCACCCATTTTTTAAACAAACAAATTAAGAATTTTCTCTCCATGACAGAGAGGGTCTTTCCTTAGCACATCAATATTAATTCTTTCTTAGTACCTTGAAACTTTGATTATGTAGCCAATAGGGATACTCTTTAAATTGTTAGTAAAAATGAACAAACATTTTACTTTGAACTAGGTATCTGGTACTATTGTAATGATGCATTAAAGGAGAGAAATGTTTAGTCTTCACCCTGGATATGCTGGTATTTCTCCTTTTAAAAGTGACCAGAGGGGAGAGGGGAGGGAATTTCAGGGGAAAAGGGAAGGATTTACAGGAACAAATATAGAGGACACATGGACAAAACTACGGGGCTTGGAAATGGAAGGGAGGAGGGGAGGGATGGGTGGGTGAGATGTAATGGGAATAAAAGATAGAAACTGTACTGAATAATCTAAAATAAAAAAATTAAAAATTAAAAAAAAGAAATAAATGGAATCTTTAAAAAAAATAAAAGTATTGTTGTCAGGCATGTTTACTGTTTGCATTTATAATACTAAATGGTATCAGAGATATGTACTGTAGCTCTTAAACAACAGGCTCTTCAGTTATCCAGTGCCTAATCTTTTGTTTTTCCATCTAAGGAAATTATTCACTTCATATTGTATGATCCACAGAATAATTGTCCTTGTTACCTTTTTAAATAAAAGCAAGCATTAAAAAAATCATTTCATGATGAGACCTGAAAGCCACCTACTAGAGTCATTTGAGAAGGTAAAATCAATTCAAGAATAATTATGTTAATAGTTTATGTTCATATGTAGAAATATTCAATATCTTACTCAAATTTATAAAGATCAAACTAGCAGTTGCCATTACTATATATCTTAGAGAACTGGAAAAAGAAGTGCTATGAATAAAACCAATCATGTGTATAACGCAGTGATTTTTAACCTTTTCAATCTCATGACACACATAAACATTAAAATTCTGCAGCACACCAAAAAATATATTACATCTTTTGCCAATCTGACAAAAAAATAGGTATAATTTTGATTCATTCACACCAGACCGCCATTGTTGTGTTGGCTGTTGTCATTTTTTGTTTGACAGTCTAAGGGAAAAGAGGTCAGTGCCCCTGACTAAATAGTCAGGTTCTGCATGTTTTAAAAATTCTTGCAGCACACCAGTGTGCCTGCCAAAGCACACTGGTTGCAAATTGCTGGCATAAAGTATAGCATTTATTTTTTGTTGCTTGGCTAATGTCCTTTAACATAAAAGTGATGTGCAGTAAAATGTTTAATATGTGAATAATATAATAGATTCTTTTCTTCTTCACCATGTACAGTGATATTTTAACTTCTTTTCCTAGAACTGATTTCTGAGAGGCTATATAAGGCCTCCTCTAACTATGCACTTTCTTGCATTGCTGAATTGATGTTGACAACTGATTTGTTTGTGTTTTATTACTGTCAAACAATACTGTCACTAGCCAATAATGCTACTGCCTTTAACAATAACAATAACCACAACAGTAATAATATCAGTTAGCCTTTGTTTGAGGAGCCAGGTACTTTAAGAATGTTTTCCTTTTTAAAAAATTTATTGATTTACTTTTAGAGAGAGGGGAAGGAGGGAGAAAGAGAGTGAGAGAAACATTAATGTGCAAGAGATACATTGATCAGTTGCCTCTCTCATGCCCCCAGCTGGAGACCTGGCCTGAAACCCAGGCATGTGCCCTGACTGGGAATTGAACCAGTGACCTTTTGGTTCACAGGCCAGTGCTCAATCAACTGAGCCACACCAGCCAGGGCTGAATGTTACTTTCAATCATCACAACAACTCTATGAAATGGGTACTATTACTATTCCCATTTTTACAAATGAATAAACAGGCACAGAGAAGTTAAATAACTTGTCCAAGGTTATCAGGCTGGAAAATGCACATGTGATACTAAAACCCAGTTCTGACACAGCCCACGCTTCTCCCAGTAATCATACTATGGAGCTTCTCCTTCCCACCTTAGCCATTGTTAATTATTCTGTAACTTCTTTCCCTCTTCTCAGCATTCCTCCCATTTGTTGTTTACTTCTCCTTCCTTTTACCCATAGTATGCCTAACCCAGTCCTTCCTATAGAATTGTTTTCTCTTTCTTGGAAGTCTCCCCTCCATATATCCCTCCCTCTCAGTCAGTTTCTTCTTAAAATACAAACCAAGGGGTAATTAGTGATCATCACTAGTCTGGAAAAATAACACCTTAACACCAGCCAGATATCCCACTTCTCCAAGTAAGAGATCACTTTTGAGATACTACTGAAAAGAGGAGGGAAGATGCAGTGTATAAGTCAATTGGATCAGTTCCATGGACTTACTACAATCAGAAATCAGTTTATGAAACCAGTACCAACACCTCTACCAATACCCATGGTCAGGAGGGCTTATAAATAAAGTGGAGTTCAGTTCTATAATCAGTATTCTTATAGTTATTAACATCACTGGGATGCAGCAACCAGTCACTGGTGTTTAAGATATTAGGCTTCCCATGACCTTGTATTTTGGGGATACTATTGTTTCCAGGCTTAGCAGTGGTGATACACCTGTCTTGTAATTACACAAGACTAGCTAATGCCTCAGTGTGCATTTACTGACTTACTCATTTGTTTAGGTCTTTTTGTGTCTAGAAATAACGAAGGCTATATAATTAAGACTTGCAAGGAAATATTATTGAAAAATGCAGGAAAAATTTAAACAAACCTCTTGCATAATACCTTTCCATTAAATCATTTTACCAATTTGAGTTGCTCATTCTAATGGGGCATGTCAAGTAAAATAGGTGCAAAATGTATTAGTCTCATTTTTATAAATAACTAAGAGAAAAACACACTGATGCTTTATAACTTTGGGATGCAAAAAAACAAAAGTGTGTGGAGCCAGAAAATAACAACATTTTCTGATATAGGAATAAATCCAATTGACTAGGATGCCCAGTTTATTGAACCGTGGTGGGTACACATGTAAATGTTTTCTAATCACTACCTTTAACCATGATGTGTTGAATCTTCATTTTATGACCCTTAAAAATACCTCAGGAGTAAAACTGTCAATATTTGCACATGAAACCATAAGGACTCCTCCTCCCCAAAATTGTCAGAACTAATAAACAAATTCAGTATGGTTACAAGAAACAAAATCAATACATGAAAATTTATTGCATTTCTATACACCACAATAAGATATCACCTCCCACATGTTAGAATGTCTACTATCAAAAGGACAAGAAATAATAATTGTTAACAAGAATGTGGAGAGAAGAGAACCTTTGTGTACTATTTGTGAGATTGTAAATTGGTACAGCCACTATGGAAAACAGTATAGAGGTTCCTCAAAAAATCAGAAATAGAACTACCAAACCACCCAGCAATTCCATTTCTGAGTATTTGTTCAAACAAAATGAAAACACTAACTCAAAAGAATATACACACCCCCTATGTTTATTATAGCATTATTTACAATAGCCAAGATATGGAAGCAACCAAAGTGTCCATTGATAAATGAAAGGATAATGAAGATGTGGTATACATATACAACTCAGCCATAAAAAAGAATTAAATCTTGTCATATGCAACAATGGAGAAAAACCTTGAGGCTATTACACTAAGTGAAGTAAGTCAAACAAAGAAAGATAAATATCATATGATTTCACTTATATGTGAAATCTAAAAAACAACAAAAATAAAATGCTCATAGATACAAAGTGCAGATTGGTGATTACAAAAGGGGTGGGGAGGATAGGTACAATGGGAGAAAGGGGTCAGAGGTGCAAACTTTGAGTTATAAAATGAATAGCCATGGGAATGTAATGAACAGAATGTTAACTATAGTTAATATTTTATTGCATATTTGAAAGTGGCTAAGAGAGTAGATCTTAAGTTCTCATGACAAAAAAATTTTGTAACTGTACAGTGACAGATTTTAACTAGACTTATTGTGGTGATCATTTCACAATATATACAAATATCAGATAATTATCTTGTATGCCTGAAACTAATATAATGTTATATGTCAATTATACCTCAGTTTTTTTGGTTTTTAAATTTTTTTATTTTAGTTTATTCAGTACAGTTTCTATCCTTTATTCCCATTCCAGCCCACCCACCCATTCCTCCCCTCCTCCCTCCCATTTCCAAACCCCTAGTTTTGTCCATTTGTCTTCTATATTTGTTCTTGTAAGCCCTTCCCTTCTCCCCTGAAATTCCCTCCCCTCTCCCCTCTGGTCAATGACAACTTGTCCTCTATTTCAGTGTCTTTTGTTAT
>CM052552.1:9936849-9963454 GCA_028533065.1 Trachops cirrhosus | reverse complement strand
TTTTGTTGCTCTACTGGGTATTCTTTCTACCTTGGCAATGCCCACACAGGGGGGCAATCTGTGTAAGAGTGTCAGCTCTCTCCTGCTTGGTATTGACAGCAGCTCTATGTAAGAGCTGAGGCTGGTGAGGGCCCTGAGTCCCCCTTGTGGCACTGATTTCCGATCTCACTGCTTTGCTAGCTTTAGTGGAGTAGGGTCATAAGAACCAGTGTATTTTATCTGCCTGAGAGAAGTTCAGAATGGTCCCTTTAGGTGTTTCTCTTTCTGTCTTTCTCTTGTGGAAATACACCCTGCAGGGTTCTTTAGCATGACCTGCCTGTTTTGCAGAGCTTCCCTGATGGAGGTTTTTGATCCTGCAGGAGGAGGGGGCATGATGCAACCTTCTCTTCCCCAAGGTTCAATCACCGCCAGGGAACGGGGCTTTGTCCAGCTTTAAATAAACTCAGGTGTTCATCTCTTGTTCTTCCAGTTCCCAGCCCACTGCCTTCAAGGCAGACAGAGTCCTGCACTCTCCACTCTGCACAGCCTCTGTCCTTCTAGATGTGCTAGGCTGGGGCTAAGAAATCCCCTCACTTTGCACTATCTGATCAATCTGCTTAGCTGCACTCAGTGGGAGCAAACCGTGCCCTCAGTCCTTTCCCCTTCCTGGCAGGGCAGCTACGCATGGGGCCCAGGCCCAGCACATCTCAACCCCACTTTTAAAAAGTCTCTTTGGGCACTCCCACTGCAACACTAAGTCACTGTCCAGCTGTCCATACATGCCACCTCTCCCAAAAGTCAAGAATCTCTCACAGTCACAGCTACACACAGCTACCCTCCTCCACCTGACTCAGGTGCAGATAGAATCCCCCTCTCTCTGTGGCTCTCTCCTGGTTGGCATTTGTCACTTTTGATATGTGTGTGCTGCTCATTGTGTGTGTGTGTGTCTGTGTGTGTGTGTGTGTGTGTGTGTGTGTGTGTGTGTAGTCTGGATCTCCCCGAATTTGTGTATACAATTTGTTCCCAGCCCGGGTCTGGGGGTTCCCTACCTGGGGAGGGGAGGATGCCATAAAGCTGCGATCTCTGATGAGAGTCTCCATAGCTGAGACACCACACATGGGATATTTCCCCTTCCACCTATAAAATCTCCTTACCATCCATTTTGAAGCATCTTCTGTACTCTTTGGCTTCCAAACTTCATATCAGTTAAGATTCCATTGAATGCTCAGTTTATTTTTCAGATCAGCCAAGTGTCCAAGTTGGGTGCAAGAGCAAGTGGACTCAGTTTCCACCTACTTACTTAGCTGCCATCTTCATTCCCCCATAATCTCATTTAATCTTCACAAGGGTTCTTTTTGAAAAAATTATTTATTTATTTTTAGAGAGAGGGGAAGGGAGGGAGAAAGAGAGGGAAACATCAATGTATGGTTGCCTCTCATATACCCCCTATTGGGGACCTGGCCCGCAACCCAGGCATGTACCCTGACAGGGAATCAAACTAGCGACTCTTTGGTTTGCAGGCCAGCACTCAGTCCACTGAGCCACACCAGCAAGGGCTAATCTTCACTAGGGTCTTAAGTGAAATTCTCAGTATGCTGTTTTACTGGCGGGAAAACTGAGGCATAGAAACTAAGTAGCTGTAGTCTATCCAAGAGAAAATGGCAGAGCCACAAGTAAGACCCAGGTCTATCTGATAGCACAGAAAGAACTCTTTGCAAGTCTTCTGGTCAAGGTGATGGAGTAGGTAAATGTAGTACTCAAATTATCCCATTAACACTTCAAAATTAAAGCTAAACTACAGAATAACCATCATTTAGAACTGCCCAAAATGTCACTGAATGGAAGTCTTACAACTAGGGATTTAAAGAAGAAGCCACATGGAGATAGGTAGGAGGTGAGGAGATGAAGAAAGAGCTGGTTCCACACACAAGTGTGGCAGTTCAAAATTGGGAGGCATATCTCAGCTGCAGAGGTACCCCTGTGGAGTGAGGGGTCCCAGCCCCATACCAGGCCCCTCCAGCCCATGTTTCCAGGGCCAGTAAGAGAAGTCCTATAACTTCATAGTCTAAAAACCAGTAGGGATTGAGGCTGCGAGAGATGGAGGTCTTCTGAAGTCTCAGGCAGTTCCTCTTAAAGGGCCTGCACACAGACTTACTCAGACTCACTGCCTGCCTGCTGCTTTCAAAGCCAATACTTCAGAGACAGGTGCTAATGTAAAGAGGAAAGTGGTTTATTTTCAGGTGCAGGCAACCTAGAAGATGGGGAACTGTTGTCTCAAACCCCATCTTTACATCTCAGTGCAGGTAAAGTTTTTATAAAGAGGAAAAGGAAAAGCAAAACAGAGCTGAACATAGGGGATTGAAAAGTTCTCTATGTGCAGATGAACATAGTTCAATCTAATAAGGCAAGTCATGGTCTGCTGTGTGTCATCCTGGTTTTATGTCATCTTGGCTCCACAGTTGAATATCAACATATCTCCTGGAGCTGGGATGCCTGAAGGTCACAGTCTCTATGGTTTTTTTTTGTCCACACTTGAGGACAGGGGTATTGATTTTAGAGAGAGGGGAATGGAGGGAGAGAGTGAGGAAAAGAAACATGAATGTAATAGAAAATCATCAATTGGTTGCCTCTAGCACACCACAACTAGGGACAGACCTGCAACCCAGGAATGTGCCCTTATTAGGAATTGATCCCTTGACCTTTCAGTTTATGGGATGATGCTATAGCCAACTGAGCCACCCTATCTAGGACCGGGAATCTGTATCTTTTGAAGTTAGTTCTTAGGATACTTACACAAACACGCTGTTAATCTGCAAGCTACATATTAGTTAGAGTCAGTATTTATACAAACAGTGTCAAGACAATGGTGGGTTACAATTCCCCACTGTTATACTCCCTCTGAGCTCTAGGACTGAGACAGCAGCTGGAAAGGTACCAGAGACATAGGGAGAGGTACTGAATTGTCCAGCATAAGGACAAGATCTCGGGGTACAGCTTTCTCCCAGAAAAAAGTGCTGACAGATGTCATTGTTCTTTTTCTGACACCCCCCACAACTCCATACAGAGCCAGCAGATGAGCCATATCTGAGTCTCCATTAACCTGGCTCACACTGTTCACCCCACCCTGGTGATTCCCTGAGACCCCACCCCTCCCAACTTGTGGGCCCAACCAATCTGTTTCCAGGGAGTTTTCCATAAGAATGGCCTCTCTTGCTTCATGCTTTGGACTATCATAAAATCTCTCAAACAACCAGCATGCAGCCTCAGCATGCCCTGTAAGTGGCCCTTACTAAGTGGTCCCAGGCCCAGCACTAATGGCAGCCAGCTTTGGTTCTCAGCTTTGCCTCTCCTGGGCACCTGAAATCCCAGCACAAGTAGCAGCCATCTGCAGATAGTTCTGTAGCTTGTTCTGGGTGACTCCAGGCAGGTCACAGGCAGGGGCTGACCTTGACCTGCACCTCCCAGGAGACTCCAGAGCCAGTGAACTCAGTGGACAGCTTTAGACCACAGTGTATCACAACCTTATCACCTCCAAAAGCAACACAATCAAGGGGTGGACTGGTGAGCATCAAAGACCCATGGAAGCAAGTTCTGCTCTGTAGGGTCAACTCCTGAACAGCAGCTCCTCCACTGTAGTGGCAGCCAGTCCTCACAGCCAATTGGCCTGGAGGTCAATCCTTCCCAATGATACCAACAAAAATCAAGGTTCAACTATTGTACAGGACAGTACACACAGCCAATGCAGCAGTGTACCTGGAGTACCCACCTCAGGTGATGGGAGGCTGTGCCACTGAGCCCTACAGGATTGGCAAGAAATATTCAAAGTGATGAAGAGCAGGGACCTACAGCCAAGGTTACCCTATATAATAGCAAAGCTATCATTTAGAATTTAAGGACATATAAAGAGCTTCCTGGGCAAGGTAAATCTAAAGGAGTTCATCATCACCAAGCCATTATTATATGAAATATTAAAGGGTCTTTTTTAAGAAGAAAAAAGATAAAAAGATGGACAATTAAATGGCAATAAATATATGTTTATCAACAGTTGAATTTAAAGAACAAAATAAACAAACAGAACAGAAACAGTTTCCTAGATACAGAGAAAGTTTTGATGGATGCCAGATGAAATGGGGGGCAGCTGAAAAAGGTGAAGGGATTAAAAGTACAAATTGGTAGTTACAGACTAATCATGGGGATGTAAAGTAAAGCATAGGGAATATAGTCAATAATATTCAATAACTATGGTGTCAGATTGGTACAAGATTTATCAGGGTGGTCACTTAGTAAGTTATCTAATGTCTAATCACTGGGGTGTACACCTGAAACTAATATAACAGGTATGTCAACTATAATTAAAAAATAAAAATAAAATTTAAAAGAGCTCTTTTTACTTCACCCTATGAAATTCTTAAATGTTAGACCAAAACAAGAGATACCACCTCTTATGATCAATAATTTTCATCTGCTCCCTAATATGTTATCCTATTTTTTGTTTTATTTCCTGCAAAAACCTTCTACCATGCACTATTACTACCCAAAAAATATTGTGAAGATGAATTAGTAAGTGATTGTAGACTACATTAGAAGCCTAAAAAAAGACACCTAATAAAACAACACACCTATATAAAGCATATGACATTAAAGGTGTTTAAGACAGAACAGAAACCTAAACAACAAAACAAACAAACAAACAAAATATAACCAAAGACACTGAAATAGAGATCAGGTTGACAATGACTAGCGGGGTGATGGGAGGGCATTTCAGGGAAATTTCAAGGTAAAAGGGGAAAGGTTACAGGAACAAGTATAAAAGACCCATGGACAAAAACTAGGGGAATGGAAATGGGAGGGAGTTGGGGAGGGCTGGGGAAGCGGGCTGGGCTGGGAGTAAAAGGCAGAAAACTGTACTTGAAGAACAACTAAAATAAAATAAAATAAAAAGAATCATTTATATCCAGTGGCTCAAATTTTAATGTTATCTACTAGTCTATTTATAGATGTGTGTTTTCTTATCTTACAATATTGGGAGAGAATATTCATCCTCAGATACCCTCATTGTAATTTTTGCTAACATCTAGATTCCACATAAATATCTGGAGGCAGAATTTGACTATCTATGTCAAGATACATGTTACTATATAAGAAGTCAGAACTAATCTAATGCATGAATCAACTTTTAGAGACTCTTCCTCCCTCATCTTCCCTTAAAAGGAGTGGCTTGCTTTTCAATTGTTTGTTTACTGTTTCTTGGAATAAATTATTAACCCCTTGCATAAGAACCCTATACACATTTAGTAAAAATCTTTGAGACAATTCTTTTTGTCTACAAGAGCCCTGATGACTGCATTAAAGCTGTTGGGAATTTATAAGATAGCAACCTAGTTACAGAACTGGTATTGTCCTAGATAAGCTCATGCAAGAAGCCTTGTAAGACAGTTTATGATTATCCCTCCAAGACATAGTTTCTCAACAATAATACTATTGACATTTGGGGCCAGATGATTCTCTTTTAGGGGGAGGAATTCCTTTGTATCATAAGATGTTCAGCAGCATCCCTGGCTTTCACCTAGTACATACCAGAAGCAGCACCACCTCTCAAAGTTGAGACAAAAAATGTATCCAGACAGTGGCAAATGTGCCTCAGGATGGATGTAGTAGATGAAATTTCTGCCAGTTGAGAATTACTTCTCTCAACAAAGTGTCCCTAACTCTTTTGTAGTGAGGTGCTGCTTCCAGTTTCCACTCAAAGCTTGTGGATAAGGTAAAGAAGAGAGAAATGGCTATAGTAAGGAAAGTCACCGGGTTGGGGAGAGGTGGTTAAAATGATATGGTATGTCTATAAATGGATATAAGGTTAACCTCTCCCCTAATAAATTTTTTAAAGAAGACTCAAGAAACATGTATTTTCACTATTATTAGGTAACACAAACATATAGGAAATATATTGGAATGGTTAAGAAGTTAGTCTCTACAATAATGTGAATTTTCATATAAATCCCAGCTCTGCCACTTATTAGTTGAGGAACTTTGGATAAGTTTCCTAAGAATTCTGTATTTCAGATTCCTCATTTGTAAAAAGGAGGCAATAATATAGTACTTGTTTCACTGGAATGTTTTGATGATTCAATAATACAATGTAAGTAAAGCACCCTCAAAAGATAACTTCCTTTATGTAAATTAAAAAAACTATTGGAAACCTGTTTGACAACTTTTTCCCCCTTACATTGATGTTTTGATTTTGGAAATACAAAACAAAATGATATTATATCTATTCTTATATGATGAACTATAGAAACTTGGCTGAACAATCTTTCTGCTACTTTTTCTGCCTGAATGGAATTTAGCTTTTTTATTGCTAACAATAAAAAAATTTCTTAACTTTTAAATTTATTCGTAGTTATCAAAAATAAGCCAGGATAATGGTGGAACCTGCTGAAGCTGTTTGAAGGGCCTGTGCTTCATATGTGCCCATGCGCCCGGAACTAGTGAGCCCCAGCCACTACAATGACTATTCAAAACTTGTGAGCTAAGAGACAGTGCCACAGAGGCTGGCTGGCTTTTGGCCAGTCAAATCATGTTAGACCTGTTTGCTTCATGTGTGATTGAGTTGGTTGTGGCAAAGCATACAAATCATGAGGCCAAAACTTTGACCTTTTCCAGATCACTAAGAAAATGTCTGCAATTGATCTGAACATCAAAGTCTGAGCTCATATATCTATCCCTTAAATCAAAATTTTAATATCTAAGGTCTAACTACAAAGTAAGCAGTTGCACATACATAGAGATTTAGCAGTTAAAAGTTCTCTTACAAATATCCTGTGTAGTTTTCAGCCCCTCCTTTTTCATTCTATTAAAGTATCATGTCTAAGATCCCTTAAGGGCCATGAGAGTAATGTGAAAAATGTTCTGTTCCTATCTCAGCCTCCCTAAATCACCCTCAAGTGTCAGTGTCAACATTAACCAAGTACCACAGTGCTTCAAGACAAGAAGTGTTGTACCCATACAGAGGGGATCTATACTGAGCTGTTGACAGTAGACTCCTGCACAGACCTTGAAATCCAGAAGCTGCTAATGAATGGTGATATTTCTCTACCATTTTCTTCTCTTGCTACCCTAACTCAAATTTGTTCAACTTCAAAGCATACTATAGATCTATCTAGTTTTACAAGGGTTTGGACTAAACAGTCATGATGTTCATGTCTTTCTACATTACTTTCATCCCCAAGAAATAAAGGTACAAAACAAAAAATCAAAATCATCACCAATTCCACCCACCAAAATGTAACATTTTGGTATACAAATAATTTAAAACTTTTCTTATGGAAATGTGTACTTTAAACTGACAAAGAAAGAATCATTCCATGTATTCTTTTAACATGTGTTTTCCTTATATGTTATGTATTTTTTGAAGTACAACATACTGTCAAAGAAATGCAAAATTGTAAGCATATAGTTAGATGATTTTTCACAAACTCAACACGTCTAATGTAATCATCACTCATGTCAAGAAATAAAATACTACTGGCTTCCCAGTGTTTTGTGTTTCTCCCTAGCCATACTACCCATGCCAAAAGTAAAACACTGTCCTGACTTCTTTCATTGTCCACTACTTTTATATTTCTGAATTTATTATAAAAGAAACTATAAAGTTTGAACTTGTTTTTGTCTCTAGCTTCCTTCATATCTCATTATAAGATTCATCCATGTGGTTGCATGTGGCAGTAATCACTCTCCCTTAGAAGAGGACAGAAGTCCATTGTGTGAGAATGCAAGTTATTTATACATTCTATAGTTGATGTACATTTGGGATGTTTCCAATTCTTTGCTATTATGACCAGTGTTGCTAGGGATATTCTTATACATATCTTTGGTGCATTTATGTTCACATTTCTCCTTTATATAATTAAACGTGGAATCGCTGTATCATAGACTATTTAGTTTTAGTATATAATGTCAAACTGTTTTCCAAAGTGGTTGCATAAGTTCACACTTCCACTAGCAGTTCATGGGCATCTCAGATGTTTTACATTCTCACCAAAACTTGTTATTATCCGTCTTTTTCATTTTATTTATTCAAGTGGATGAATATTTATGTCTCAGCCTGTTTTCAATTTGCAACTCCCTGAAGACTAACAATGTTGAGTAGCTTTTCATAAATTCAGTAGATATCCTCTTCTATAAAGTATCTGGGGAAGTATTTTACACTTTTGTCTATAGGGTTGTCTGTATTTATTGATGTGTAGAAATTCTCTAATTCTTCCAGTCACCATCAGCTGCCCCATCATATTTTCCTGAATCTCATTGACGGTCTGAAATCTCTTTCTTTTCAAAGGTTATTTTATTTTTGGGAAAAGCCAGAAGCCACAGGGCACCAAATCTGGGCTGTAGTGGGCTGAGTCACCTGGGTGATTTGATGGTTTGCCCAAAACCTTTGCATGAGACGTCATGCATGAGCAGGCGCATTGTTGTGGTGGAGCTGCCAGTCACCAGTTGCCCATAGCTGTGGCCTTCTGAATCATCCAAATAGTTTCCATGGAAGAATGTTTAAACTTAATGAAAAATTTGATGCAGATTCATTGCTCTACTCGCTCAGTCATTTCTAATGCGACGGCCACACAGTACACATGCTCACTCAATGGCATCTACTGCCCCCACTGACTAGTACAGTGAATTCATCATTGTTCATGCATGCACATTCCAGTCCATTCTTCTTGGCTGCCAGGTTACAACTATGTCACACAAACCATTCTTGTTATATTGACAAATGGCTGGACTTTTTCCACACAGATCTTGTAAACCTAACCTATTTGGGATATATTATCTTTTTTTAATATAGCACTGTATTTCATTTGGTAATATAGTAGGATTTTCTATTATGCAAAATTTAACATGTTGTGAATACCTAACCATGGCAATAAATATGGATATATTTTATCAATTTTTATTTATTTTTATTTTATATATTGTATTTATTGGGGTGACATTGGTTAACAAAATTATATAGGTTTCAGGTGTACAATTCTGTAATATATCATCTGTACAATGTATTATGTGTTCACCACCCTCTATTTTGTCAATTTCACTGATTGAATTTGTTCTCATATTCATGTAGCATAATTGTTTTTTAATTTTCAATATCATAAACAGCATTGTGCTGAACAACCTTCTGCATACATACTTAACTTGTACATCCTTTCCAAAGTACTGAGTAGCATTGTCTTCTTGGTTTCACTCGAACTCAGCATTAACTTTATAAGTATCAATTGTCAAAAATCAGAACCCAGATTTCCTGGTTGCTTTCTATAGGTTTTTTGAATAGGAGAAGCTCACTAATGTATAATCTTGAGCTTACTACTATTGGCCACAGCTGAAGGTTGATATTTATTCAAAGGACTTAGGACCTGGGAAGTGAAAAAACTCTAAGCACCTTAGCGCTAAAATGGAAAGTAATCTGGGAAATACTTTATGAAGCAATTGAAAGTCATCTCAGGAAAACTCAGATGGATAATGACAAGAGCAAGGAAAATGAAGTCAGAAATACTGGATTCATATACCAGTTACCAGCTGTGTAATCTTAGGCAAATTAGTGTTTGTTGTAACCCTGAGATTCTTCATCAAAAAGTAGGAAAGTACTGATATTAGAGGAGAGTTCCACTAGTTTCTCCTTAGTTAAGAGGCATTTAAAAAAGAAAAGAATCCAGAAAGAATTTGCAGTTTTTCTTTGAAGACACTCAGGAAAAATGTCTTCTTACCTCAGAAGACCTGAACTTTAGTAATATATACATAAGGAATACTTCCTATGCTTGAGAATTTCCGGGAGGAAAAAAAAGCCTCTATTATTAATGACATCATTTACTTTACATGGTCATCAAATTATTCATGTAAATATCTTCTCCATGTGACTTTTTAACTTGTCATGCAAGGCTAAAAAGCCAGAGTGAAACTCTAGTTCAGAGATGACTAATTAGGATCAGATTATGTACATCTTACTTATGAAACGATTGAGTCACAGTCTCAGTCAACCCTTTTTTTAACCATAAGTATGATCTTTTTTCTATGAGTTTTTTTTAGATTCCACACATGAGATCAACAGTAATTGTCTTTCTCTGACTTATTTCACTCAGCATAATGTCTTCAAGTCCATTCATGTTGTCACAAGTGGTAGAGCTTCCTTGGGGTTTTTTTATGGCTGAAAAATATTCCATTGTAAAGTAGACCACAATTTCTTTATTTATTCATCCATTGATGGACATTTTGGTTGTTTCTATGTCTTGGTTATTGTATATAATGCTGCAAAGAACATGACGGTGTAAATACCTTTCTGAGTGAGTTGTTTTTTTTTTTTTCCTTTGGGTATATTCCCAAAAGTACAATTGGTGGATCATATGGTAGTTCTATTTCCAATTTTTTGAGGATTCTCCACACTGTTTTCCACAGTGGCTGTACCAATTTACATTTCCACCAACAAGGGTTCTCTTTTTTCCACACCCACAACAGCACTTTTTATCTTCTGTCTTTCTGGTGATGGCCAGTCTATGCCTTTTGATCTGGAGATGGTGACATAAAATTAGCAGAAAACACTTGTGTATGATACATTGGTTAATTACTTAAGCTTACTGACACTTACATCAGATATATCCTATCCTTAATGGCAACCACAGGGTAATGGCATCTCTAGGGTAATGTTCAGTGTGCTCATCTTTTTGCACTTTCACTCCTGGTTTAGTTTTATTCTCTGGAGCTACACAAGATAGTGCAAACTTTATTCATGTGACAATCTGTCAGCTGTTTAAAGCCAGTGCTTATTTCTCATTGTACTTTACAATAAAGATGATTATATACATCCAGTTTACAAAAGAACACTTATAAAAGCATATGTGGAACCCATTTTCAAGAAATAATTCATGATATGACTTTACTCATATGTGGCATCTAATGAGCAAACTGAACTAACAAGCAAAACAGAGACAGACTCATAGATAGAGAGCAGGCTGACAGCTCTGGAAGGTGGGGCTGGGGTGGAGGGATTGAGAAAAAAAGACAGAAAGAATTCATGAACATAGACAACAATGTGGTGACTGTGGGGGGATGGTAAAGGGGAGAGGTGGAAGAAGATATGGGGGATAAATGGTGATGGAAAAAATAAATTTAAAAATAAATTTTAAAAACTTTAAATATAAAAGAAGTAACTCATGATATCTCATCCTATAGGATGTGACCATTCCCATGTTTATGAAACAACCCTAATCAATAGTACTGTAAAACAAGTAGAGAAGTTAAAAATAAAGCATGATAAAGTTGATCCTTTGCTAGTATCTTTTTGTGTAGCATCAACATTGTATCTGTGTAATTTTTAAGTTTCTTTTTTTGTTCTTTAAAATTTATATATTTTTATTCTTTATTTTATTACAGTTGTTGCCACTTTTTATCCTTTCCCCACCACCACCCCACCTTATTTTCTCCCCTCCCTAAGTCAATCCACATATTCTTGTCCATGTCTATGGTTTGTGTGTAAATGTTCTTTCATTAATCCCTTCACCATCTTTCATTCCATTCCCCACCCACTTCCTTTCTGGCAGCTGTCAGTCTGTTTTCTGTAATTTTTAAATTTCTTAAAGCTGACTTATTAAAATATTGGACTGAGTACTTAGGGAAAGGAAAGAATAGGTTATTAAAAAAGCTCTTCTCCTTTTTAAAATTTATTTTTGCTAGAGAGTAAAGAACAGTCTGGGCTGTAGGAAAACTGCTGAAGCACTACTTACTAGGACTAGTATGCTAGGACTTGCTCTTCTTGAACCCAAAAATGTTATAGCTGCAAAAGGCCTTTAAAATCACTAGTTCAACCTTATTTTACAGATAATGAAACCTAGTCACAGAGAAAGAAATTTATTTGCTTTTAGGTTGTTTAACCACTTAGAAGTGGAATTGACTTCCCAATACCAATTTACTGCTAGTCACATGTTTCTTAGGTATTTTTTATTGAAGGGAAAAGAGGAACTGTTGTGAGATCCACAAGAATCTGAGAATTTTATATCTCAGTAAAAGAACACAGTAGCCTGACTTGGGTTAGATGATCTGGCTTTTAGGACCACCATACCTACCAAAATCAGATGCAAAATAGCTTGGCTTCAAGATACCTGCGTTAAGAATTGTAAGGAAGAAAAGTGTTTGTGAACTTCCAACTTACTAGTTAAGCCTGACTACAACTTGCTTCTCATTGTAAGATTGCCTGGGATATGAAAGACAACTTTCCCGAAGAGGGATAGATTTATAGATGTATTGGTTATTCTCCTTCTGTACCAACTTCCCAAATCCATTAAACCCCCTTCTGTGCCCCGTGGGGTTGCACCAACCATGGCTGTGTTTCTTTGTGACTCCAGCTCCTGCTTGGCATTCCCCATCCTCTTCTACAGATCTCATCTCTCTAAGGCTTAAGGCTGAGAGCATCCCATTATTGCTAGTCTCTGGGTACCTCACCATTCCTTCTCTTAATCCTGCCAACTCCTCTGTAAATAGGCCTTTCATTGAATGTTATTCAGAATACAAGTTGAGTGTATGTCCCATTTCTTGGTGGTATCCTGGTTGATACACAAGCTTCTCTACATCATTCCCAAACAATACCTTTAATTGTACTGAGATTTTAGGTTGCATCCCTTAGACCTTAGGAAGATAGAAACAGGCATACTGTGCCCCACAGAGAGTTGGCCTCTCAAGATTCCTTCTTTAGAGATCACTAGATATTCCTATTTGTATATTTTAACCTCCAGTATATTGTTCTTGGAATAAAATAAACATCAAATATTTGCTTTATATAAATAGATAGGAAATCTGTAAACAACTGAGAGAACCAGGTCTGCACATTGTAACAACAGGCTTTCATCTTAGTAAGGCTTGAATATAATTCAACAATGTCAATGTCTTATGCAAAACTCATTAAAATAGAATGCATCTGTGTAGCTACTTACATCAAGAGCCATTTTTATATAGTAGCTGACAAACTAGTTTTTTATGAAAAATGTCCATAGTATTCCCTAAAGTTGGTCCTGCTTCTCTCCATCATGTTTTAGTATCATGGAAAAAGAGGTCTGAGTATGAATCCAATGTTCATCAAGACCAAAGAAAGGATAATTCTCTCTTTCTGGACCTTGGGCACTTAATATAGCTATTTTGCCACAAAATATATTATTATATAATATTTTATTTTGAGCTAAGGCAACAGCTACACACACATACAAATTCACATACCCACTGAGTTCCATTAGGGATCTTCTACACTCTCTTTCTCTACTTGGAAGCTTTTTTTAGTGATATTTTTCTGTGAAAAGTTCATGTCACACATTCATGGAATTTCTGATCTGGGTATTAGATATCATGGAGATGAACCCTCTAGTTAATGCATAAACAAAAAAAAAACACTCCTGACAACCTAAACACCTTGTAATTGCTACAAATCTTCCCCATGGGTTTTCTTCCAAACCATTGTAACAGGCTCTTAACTCATAGTCACTTTCCTATGTTTAAACACACACACACACACACACACACACACACACACACACACACACCTTAGATGACTTGCCATTCAAAATGAGGTTCAAGTTCCATGCAATGTCCTTCATAATCTAGTCCCTTCTAGCCTCTTCATACTCTTCTCTTCCACTTCTCCCATTTCAATTCTGGGGTCCAGCCACACACAGTGCTCTCATTCCTCTGGGTTCTGCCTCATACTAGGCTTTCTCTCCCTCTCTGCTTCCCCCCTCTGACTTAATTACTATCTTCAGGTTTAAGCTTAGATATAACCTGTTCCAGGAGCCCTTCCCTAATACTCCAAGTTTAAGTTAAGTGACTGTTTAATATGCTTTCATACTTTTCTATAAGTTCTTTTTTTCAGTGGTTATTATAGCCTATTGTAAATATCTATTTGTCTGTCTCCCCCACTATTCTAGAAGTTCCTCAAGAATAAGAACCTAGATTTGTATTATATTTCAAGCTTCAAGCACAATGAATATTAAACCAATGTCCTGATTTGATGTATGATTTTGATTTCATATGTAGCCCCAAGACTCTATTCAGTTTCTTCATAGCATGCCCTGTAAGCCTTAGCCTTTTCCCTTACTAGCCATTAACCCCCTGAGGCAGCCAGAAAGTAAGGTTCACAAGATATGGGTTTCTGTTAAGCTAGCTAAAGATAACATCTTGACTTAAGTTATGTTTCAACTCCTGAGCCCTAAGGTGGAACAAACCTCCTGGCTATTTTCCTATGAGACCAGACAGAGAGACACCAGAAAAGACCTCAGAGCTGACCTCTGACCAATCACCTTCCGACACAACCCTAAATCCCTAACTCATGGTGTCATGTGATTTTGTTTTATTTATTTTTTTTCTTTTTTATTTTTATTTTATTTTTTCAAATTTTTTATTTTAGTTTATTCAGTACAGTTTCTATCCTTTATTCCCATTCCAGCCCACCCACCCATTCCTCCCCTCCTCCCTCCCCTTTCCAACACCCCTAGTTTTGTCCATGTGTCCTCTATATTTGTTCCTGTAAACCCTTCCCTTCTCCCCTGAAATTCCCTCCCCTCTCCCCTCTGGTCACTGACAACTTGTATATCATCTGTAACTTACAGGCTATCAGTGAGTTCAGGCTTTTGAGCATTGGCTTCCTATTCTTCTAGGTGGTGCCATTCATAATAAAATAACCAATCTTTCTCCACTGCAATTCTCAGTGTTTAGTGTTTGGCTCTGCTAGTGCTGGGCGGACTAACTCTTTCTGTTAGATAGCACATGTCACATGAAAAGTGTGTAATAAATGTTTATTAAATGAAAGATAACATCTTTCATTTAAGAGAGCAGGTAGATGAGAGATAACATCTACCTGCTCTCTAGAGACTCATAGTCCCATTATTAAGTCAATGCAATAAATTTTAGGGTAGCATTCTCAAGAAGAGGTCTTACCCCAACTCTAAGTCATCTCTGTTTCCTCCAAATACCAAGGTAGTTTTGAGCCAGTGCATAGTGTGTTCTTGATGGCCTCAGAATAAACTAATGCTATAGATACATTTCTGGATGTACTCAAAGCTGAGAGAATTAATTCCTTTAATCATTCAACAAATATTTATTCACTGCTTTACATGTAAGGTTCTGTTCTTTCTAAGCATTGAAGATTCAGCACAGTTAATGAGACATAACAAACAATCTTTGTCTTCATGGAGGTTATTTTCTAGGTGGGGGGAGATTATCTACTGATAACATTTTTTACAGGTTTAGAGGTTCTTATGCCAATAGTCTCGAGTATTTAACTCAGAAGACAGACAAAATTGATTAATATCTTCCACTCACCAAGGCTCCTTTGAGTAAAAAAGTAAAGCAACTAAGATTTACCAAGAGTACTCTCCAAAAAGGAATTTGGATGTATTCATCCAATCAGCCTCAGACAATCTCCAGCCATTTAGAAATGGACAGACAAGGTAGTTTCCATGTGCAAAGGCATTCACCAAAATGGAGGGCAGGGGTTTAGAGTGTGGGGTAGGAGAACGTTGTCATTCTATGATCAATGACTAAAGATAATTTAGGTTAATGAAGGGATAGAGGCACTGAGTGACTTTTTAAAATATTGCATAGTAAGTATAACAAAGATCAGTTGACATAACAAAGTTACCATGAGCAGTTACTATGTGTTGGACATTGTACTAAACTGAGAAGCATGCAACAATGAATAAGACACAGTCCATGCCCTCAAACCCCTTACAAATATTTTAAAGCAGCAGACAATAGAACACTCCTAATAGTTTCCACTATCTCTTTAACCTCATTTCTTATTTTTCTCCCCCTTTCTTATTTCAATCCAGCCCACTGGGATCGCCTGCTGCACTTTTGGGTCTTTATACTTGCTCTTTCTTCTTTTGTAATGTTCATCCCCTCCTGTATCTCTGTGGCTCACTCTCTTACTTCCTTCAGGACTTTGTTCAAATGCCACCTTAACAGACAGGCTATCTATAACTACCTGGTAGAAAAAAATCCATCACTCTTTAGGGTTTTATCCACAATGTTCATCATCTTATTAAATTCTATTTATTAGCTATTTAATTGTTTATTACCCGTCTCCTCTAACTACAATGTAAACAACATGAAGCAGATAGTTGTGTTTTATTTATTTGTGTCACTAACACTACCAATAGTGCTTAGTACCAAGTAGGAACTCCGTATTTGTGGAATGAATTACACTGTCTACTTTTCCTGGAAACTGTGCTAGGTAATTTAGATGTTTGAACTCATTTAATTAATCCTTACCACCATCCTATGAAGTAGGTAGCATTCTTTTCATTTTCTAGATGAAGAAACTAAAGCACAGAGGTTTACTGGGTGCCTAATCCCTGGTACCCATAAAAATGTTATGTTACCTGGCAAAGAGGTATTAAGGTTGCTAATCAGTTTACCTTAAAATAGGGATATTATCCTGAATTATCTGGGTGGACCCAATGTAATCACAAAGGTCCTTAAAAGTGGAAGAGAAAGGCAGAATAAAAGGTCAAAGTGATATGATGTAAAAGGACTCAACTTGACATTGCTGGTATTGCAGATAGAGGAAGGGGCCACAAGTCAAAGAATACAGGACAGCTCCCAGAAGCTGGAAAGGCAAGGGAACAAATTCTTCCCTAGAACCTGTAGAAAGGAACAAAGTCCTACCAACACCTTGATCTTAACCCAATGAAACTCATGTCATACTTTTGTCCTCCAGAACTATAAAACAACAAATTTGTGTTATTTCGAGCCACTAAATTGGTGGCAATTTCTTACTGCAACAATAGAAAACAAAAATACTGAGCTATCTAAGATCAACTAGTTTGTGGCAAAGACATATTTTAACCCATTTCTGCTTCATATAGTCTGTACTGTTTCTGACAGCACAAAATGCTGCAAGAGTTTAGTGAAAATAGAGATCACTTATAACCAGGAATGAGCAAAGGCTTCATGACTCAGACTTTGAACTGGGCCTTGAAGGATTAGTTGTGTTTCAAATAATGAACATATCAAAACAGCCTAATGTCTGTCAATCAAGGAATAAAAAAACAAGTTGTGGTATATTCATACAATGGAATAGTACTCAGCAATAAAAGAACCAATTACTGTAGATACAATAACATACATAAATCTAACACTTTTTCAAGAGAAAGAAACCAGACCAAACATAGTGCATACCATATGGTTGCAATTATATGAAGTCCAAGAACAAGCAAAACTAATCTATATTGTTAGAAATCCAAATGTGGTTTCTGGGAGGGAGAAAAACAAATTGGAAAGGGATACAAAAGAATTTTCTGAAGTGACCAAAATATTATTTTTTAAATTTTAACTGTTGTTCAAGTACAGTTTTCTGTCTTTTACTCCCATCCCAAGCCACCCCCCAGCCCTCCCCACCTCCCTCCCATTTCCACCCCCCTAGTTTTTGTCTATGTGTCCTTTATACTTGTTCCTGCAAACCCTTCCCCTTCCCCCCTGAAATTCCCTCCCCTCTTCTCTCTGGTCACTGTCAGCCTGTTCTCTATTTCATTATCTTTGGTTATATTTTGTTTGTTTGTTTTGTTGTTTAGGTTCCTGTTAAAAGTGAGATCATATGGTATAATATTCATTTTTTTAAAGATTTTATTTATTTATTTTTTAGACAGAGGGAAAGGGAGGGACAAAGAGGGGGAGAGAAGCTTCAATGTGTGGTTGCCTCTCACATGACCCCCACTGGAGACCTGGCCCGCAACCCAGGCACATGCCCTGACTGGGAATTGAACCAGTGACCCTTTGGTTTGCAGGCTGGAGCTCACTCCAGAAACCACACCAGCCAGGATGACAAAAATATTTTTATTCGATGGTAGTAGTTATATAAATGTCTAGAATTTTCAAAATGCATGAAACTGAACACTAAAAATTTCTTTATTTTATTGTGTTAATTATAACTTTAATTGTCTATCCCAGCTGCACCTTGGAACCACTGGGGAAGCTATTCCAAATACAGATGCCAGTGCCAACCCAGGTATTTCAGTTTAATTGGTCTATGGTAAGCCCAAAGCATCAATATTTTTATAAGCTCTCCAAACAGTTCTTATATGAAGTCATATTTGAGAACCAGTAGCTGAGAGCACAGATGATATAAAATTGACAAATTATGAATGTCCTGGAACACATGCTAAGGAGTTTCCATTTACTTAAATGGGGATATGGATACACTGAGTTTTTAAACATGAAGGAAAAAATAATCACAGGTGTAAAGTAGAAATATTCATCTGACAGTTGTAAGAGTAGACCTAGAGGTGGAGAGGTGAATTAGAAGCCTAGTGCAATGATCCAGGCAAGAGGTAATGTGACACAGAACTCATGAAGTGGCTTTGGGAATAAAAAATGGAGCAGATACCCTTCTTTAGCCATTTAGCCAGTGATTGTTTCAGCTACTAAAAAGATGAAAGAGCAGCCCTAGTTGGTATGGCTCAGTGGATTGAGTGCCAGGCTGTGAACCAAAGGTTTGCTGATTCAATTCCCAGTCAGGGCACATGCCTGGGTTGCAGACCAGGTCCCCAGGAGGGGACATGTGAGAGACAACCACACACTGATGTTTCTCTCCCTCTTTCTCCCACCCTTCCCCTCTGCCTCAGAATAAATAAATAAAATCTTTTAAAAAAAAACACCTTAAAACAAAAGAGCAATTAACTGGGAGAGTGTGGTGATATGGAAGCTAAGGAGGGAATTAATGATGTAGAATATTGCAGGAACATCAGTAACTACATACACCTCTTGAATTTGAAATTATGAAGTCTTTAACAAAGTTGCTTCAGTAGAATGGATTGAAGGAGGTGAGGGACATGCAGCATCCATCACAGACACATCAGCTTCTCTGTTTCTGGAGGGCCCTGGATCCTCTTCTATCTGGTCATGAAACCTTTCAAGGCATGTCTTCAAATCTGCAAAACCAAAAAGAGAACATTTAATGAAAAAGGTATATTCCACCAGTGACAGAATGTCTGGATTCAAATCCTGACTCTACTACTTACTAGCTGCATGATCTTAGATATTTTATGATGAAAATAATGCTGTGGAGGAGTGACATCAGCACAATGGCAACATAGGAAGTTTTACCAGGTACCTGTTGGCTCCAGTGGCCCCTGGTGACTCCCATGACACCAGGCCCCCAGCAGGCTCCCATGCTCAGCTTGGCACCTGCCTACTCCAGCGGCCCCAGGCACTCACCAGGCTCCAGGCATATTCCACAGCAGAGCTTCCTGCATGCTACTGGGAACACTGGCCTCTTTCTCACCCTGGCACCTGCTGATTCCAGCAGCCGAAGATGGCCAGCCTGCCCTAATACCAGGCCAACTCCCACAGCTCTGTTTAACTCCCTGCAGGCTCCACCCAAAATGAAGCCAACCTAAAATGACCACCCTGGCACCAAGCGTCTGGAGGATTCCATGACCTTAGACCTGCACCTGCTAGCTCCACTGGCTGGGGCAGCTGGCAGACTCCATGACCCTAGACCTGCTCCTTCCAGCTCACTAGGCTCCAGGCAGATTCCACAGCAGAGCTTCCTGCATGCTACTGGGAACACAGGCCTCTTTCTCACCCTGGTACCTGCTGACTCCAGCAGCCCAGGATGGACTCCATGATACCAAGCTGTCAGTGGGATCCTCAGAACACAGGCCCCCATTACCCCTCCCTCAAGCCCAAGCAGCCCAGAATGGAAAGAGACACCTTTACCAGGAGAGACGAAGGGTAAAGTGAGTGCCCAACTTCAGCATAGAACCCAGAGCCAGCCCGCCCTAATACCAGGCCAACTCCCACAGCCTTATTTGGCTCCCTGCAGGCTCCACCCAAAATGGAGCCAACCCAAAATGACCACCCTGGCACAAAGCAGCTGGTGGACTCCATGACCCTAGACCTGCACCTGACAGCTCCAGTGGTTCCAGGAAGTTCTTACTGCTGTTCTTAGGGGAAATTCATAGGGTCCCTGCAATCTCAGATCTCCAGCACACATGGGTGCCAGGCAGCTCCTGCTGGCTCAACCAGTTTAGTGGCTAGTGTAGCTCCAGGCAACTTCCTTCGCTCCAAGAGCCTAGAGGGACCCTGTGAACTCAGGCACCTGATTCACTCCAGTGTCTGTTCCCTTGGCCCCAGGGAGCTTCAGTGGCCCCAGATTGATGGCCTACCCCAGCACAGGCGACAGGTGTGGCAGCACCAAGCTCCCAGTGGGCTCCCATGGGTGTTGGAGATAACAAGCTGCCTGATATCAAACTCTACTGCAAGTCAACAGTAATCAAAACATCATGGTTCTCACATTAAAACAGACACACAGGTCAATGGAACATAATGGAGAGCCCAGAAATAAACCCATGCTTATATGATCAATTAATCTATTACAAATTTGGCAAGAATAACCAATGGGGTAATAATAGTCTATTCATAAATGATGTTGCTGCCCTGGCTGGTGTGGTTCAGTGGATAAAGCAATGGCCTATGGACTAAAAGGTTGCTGGTTCAATTCCTAGTCAGACCACATGCTGGGTTGCAGACCTGGTCCCCAACTGGGGATGTGCAAGAGGCAACCAATCAATATTTCTCCCACACATTGATGTTTCTCTTCCTCTTTTTCTCTCCTTTCCCCTCTCTCTAAAAATAAATAAATAATACATGGTGTTGAGAAAACTGGACAAGTACATTGAAAAGAATAAAACTGGATCACTTTTTACATCATATATAAGAATAAACACAAAACAGCTTAAACACTTAAATGTAAGACCCCAAACCACAAAACTCCCAGAAAGAAACATAGGTAGTACACTCTTTGACATTGTTTTTAGTAATTTATTTTTGGATATGTCTCCTCAAGCAAGGGGAAAAAATAAGCAAATGGGACTACATCGAACAAAAAGTTCTTGCACAGCAAAGAAAACCATCAACAAAACTAAAAGACAACCTCACTAATTGGGAAACATTTGCCAATGATACATCCAGTAAGGGGTTAATATCCAAAATATACATGTAACTCATATTAACAGCAAAAAAACAAACAATCTAATATTAAAATGCTCAGAGGACCTGAACAGACATTTTTCCAAAGAGGACATACACATGACCAACAGACATGAAAAGATGCTCAACATCACTGATCATCAGAAAAATGCAAATTAAGCTCTTTTTAAAAACATGTTCATTTTAATAATGTTCATACAGTTTAAAAATACAAAGAATATAATATCCATCAATAGGATCATTGCTAAATAAAATATATATCCATACAGTAATAAAGTACAACTATAATACTGTCATGCAAGAAGTTATAAGACATATTGTGTGGCTTACACAATACATACACACATATAGAATGCCGTTTATGCAGCCATTCCCAACCTTTTTGGCACCAGGGACCAGTTTCGTAGAAGATGATTTTTCCATGCACCATGGGGGTGGGGGAATAGCTTTATAGTCTCTCACCAGATGCAGCTTAATTTTCACTTACGACTCACTGATAGGGTTTTGATATGAGTCTGTAAGCAATTGATGTATTATAGTCTCTGTGCAGTGAAACCTGCCTGCTAATAATGATCTATATTTGCAGTTGCTCCCCAAAGGTAACATCACTGCCTCAACTCCACCTCAGATCATTAGGTATTAGATTCTCATAAGGAGTGCACAACCTAGATCCCTCACATGAACAGTTCACAGTAGTGTTCGTACTCCTGTGAGAATCTAATATTGCCGCTGATCTGACAAAAGGCAGAGCTCAGGTGGTAACTCAAGCAATGGGGAGTGGATATAAATACAATGAAGTTTTGCTTGCTCTCATGCACTGCTCACCTACTGCTGTGTGTCCCAGTTCTGTGGCTCAGGGATTGGGGACCCCTGCATTTATATCTTTCAAAAGCACCTACAAAACAATACCATATACAGTTGGTTCTGTTATCATGCTTATTTTTAAAACAACTTGTTACAGCACAACTGATCATTAGAAAACTATTTGAACATAACACAAATTTCATGATTGCCTAAGTACAATTTCATCCATGAGAAACTAGGTAAAACCACAGTAAGATATCACCTCATACCTGTCAGAATCACTATCATTAATAAATCAGTAGTGTTGATGAGGATGTAAAGAAAAGGGAAACTTTGTGCACTATTGGTGGGAATGCACACTGGTGCAGCCACTGTGGAAAACAGTATGGAATTTCCTCAGAAGACTAAAAATGGAACTGCCTTTTGACCCAGAAATTCCACTTCTGAGAATTTATTCAAAGAAACTCAAAACACTAATTTATGTTCACTGCAGTGTTATTTACAATAGCCAAGACATAGAAACAACTTAAGTAGCCATCAATAGATGAATGGATAAAAACAGTGGCAAGATAGATATAATATAATGGAGTATTACTTGGCCATGAAAAAGGATGAAATCTTGCCATTTGTGACAACATGGATGGATCTAGAGAGTATTATGCTAAGTGAAATAAGTCAGTCAGAGAAAGACAAATACCATATGATTTCACTTACATGTGGAATCTAAAGAAAAATATAAGCAATCCAACAAAACAAACAGATTCATAGATACAGAGAACACACTGATGGTTGCCAGAGGGGAGGGAAGTTGGGGGACTGGGTGAAAGAGGTGAAGGTATTAAGAAGTTTTAATTGGTCATTTCAAAATAGTCACAGGGATGTAAAGTACATCATAGAGAATATAGTCAATAATATTTTAATAACTATATATGATACCAGGTGAGTACTGGAAATATCAGGGGAAGCTCTTTGCAAAGTATTTCAGTATGATTGTCTAACCACTATATTGTGCACCTGAAATGAATACAAAATAATATTGAATGTAAATTCTAATTGAAAAATAAAATTAAAAAGGAAAAAGTAAATGAAAATGAAAAGGAAAAATGTTTGCTTCTAATCATGATGAAATCTGTGACATCTCTGCATTGAAATCCTTGCTTTTCAAAGTGTCTACTAACTTCACAGCCTTACACTCTTCTGAATACTTAGGAAATAAACCTTTAGTTGGGCTATTTTCCATATATCAAGTGTTTTGTTGTTGTTGTTGTTGTTGTTGAGCTAATGTACCCAAAACTGCTTTGGCTACCACTATCAATTGAGAATATTAAAGAATATATAGAATATAAAGATATAGATCATTTATACTATGAACTCTCCATGGGCCAAGCACATAGCCCAGCAACAAAGTAAATACATTTTCAAGGCATTTGAAGTCAATGATTCAGGTCATATTTTCCCTCTCCTCAGCCTAGTCTGTAACATTGCCATCTGGCTTCTACTTTAATCATCAACAAAGCACCTCAGAGGAGATTTTACACTTAATTACTACTTGCATTTTGATCAGGGATCTAGTTAAGAAGTAAGAAAGCAGAGAGGAGTTGTAAGTAATAACTGATCACACCATCCCAAACCATCTGCGAAAGAGCTCTGCTAGTGTGTTTCAGGTAGTTACCTGATAGCTATCAGTGTGTTTCTATAGATACCAAGTCACAGTTCCTCTCCAGCTTCTGTTGCCACTGAGACAGGGCAAAAGGGCAAAAATGTTAAACCTTGCTCTCTTAAAATTGAACCCCCACAACACATGGATTTTTTTAATAGTGCCATTTACATCTTAAGAGGCCCATCCTCATTTTGAGCACTCTTTCCTCCCTGGGAAACCCGGGTGCCAGGGAAATAGAGCCAGCTCAACCTTCCAGCTTTAGTGTTTTCTGTTTGGGTCTATGTTCAAATAAAGCTGCTCTCACATTGCCACAACTTCAGGGCCCAGACCATCCCCAGAGACCTCACAGAGAGGACAATGGCAGGTAGTCTGGGATCAAATGAGACAATGTATTGAAATTCATTTCAAAGAGTATAAAGTACCTAAAAAGTAATTTATTTCTGTAATGGACACACAGATTCTCCCAGGTAACACTCAAGATATGCTAGCTAGCATATAATCATGTTAGATACAGTATAAGTCAGACCAGGGAAGAACTTAGGTAAACATGTGTGTGCTTAGCTTTTTGTAATCTATTCTCATTACAGAATCACAAAAAAATTAAAGACCAGCTAATTACTACAGAAACGTGCTCTGTGGATGAGCAACATTGGCATCACTGTGTATCTTGTTATAAACGCAGAATTACAGACCTCACCCCAAACCTACTACATGAAAGTCCCAGAAGTACTGCTTAACCTAATGGATATCCTTAGGGACCATCTGTTGTAGTGCTTCTCAGACTTGAATGTGTATATGGGTACTTGTAAAAATTCAGTTACTGGCTCCCCAGTAGGTCGGAGTACAGTCTGGTATCTCCAATAGCAACAGCATTCAATATCCAAGAAGGTCTTTCATGTTAATGAACAGCATAGAGTAAAAAAAAAAAAAGTACCTTCAAGTTTGTACCTCTCTGAAAAGTACCTTTTCTTTAGCCCTAGAGTAAGCTTGCTACTGGAATGTCCTTGAGAGAAAACACCCCGTGACCATTCTTTAAGACCAAACTTGGATTCACAAATAGGCAGATGGTTGTAATTTGGAGCACCTCTAAAACACCCCAAGTGGTGTTAAATTCTCCATCCATTTGGTGTATTTATTCATAGTTTTTACCAATAGGAATAACAGATCCCAGAGGGAAAAAATTTGATTTGGGTGCTTAAGCAGACCACGGTGTAACCAGCTGACCACTGGCTGGAGCTCAAATTCTTAACATTGCTATGATTTTTAAGAACATTTTATTAATTATGTTATTACAACTGTCCCAATTTTCCCCTTTTGCCCCTCCACCTGAGACTCCCCTACCTCCAGCATCCCCGCTTAGTTAATGTGCATGGGTCATACATATAAGTTCTTTGGTTTCTCCATTTCCTATACTGTTCTTACCCTCCCCCTGTCTATTTTGTGCCTACCTTTTATGCTTTTTATTCCCTGTACCTTTCCTTTATTCTCCCCATCCCTGCTGATAATCCTTTTTACCATATTCTAACTGTGCTCTTTTCACTTCCTTTATCACAAACAATCATGGAAGAGTTCCAAAAATATTGTAAAACACTGGATATAAAGTAAAAACATATAATATTCTATGTGGATAAAATGCTGATAGCAGGAGCAATTTAAGACCTAACCTTCCAAAATTTAAAATTAAATTTTCTCCTCACCCAAGCTGGCCACACTGTCACTCTGGGTAGGTCAGAGGTCAGTAGAAAAATAAGCCCTGGCTATAATACAAAGATACCTGTAGACAGCAAGAGAAGTCTAATTATTTGGTCCCTGTCATATTGATGCTAGATTACTAAGGCTATCAACTGCCTTAAATGTTTCCATACAAACTAAACAGCCTTCAGCAAGTGACATCCACTCATGTGATTGATAGATTGCTTGCCATCTATAAGGGCAACACAGATACAATCTAAGAAGCCAGCATATGTAGATAGCTAAAGATTTTAACATTTCCAAGATTAATTCATTCTTTATTGTGCTGCTATTATTGTTATACAGGATGGGGCAAAAGGAGGTTTACAGTTGTTCATAAGGAAAATAATGTAATAGTTAACAAATAATAATACATACTGTTTTCCATACTCACAACTGTAAACATACTTTGCCCCACCCTGTGTTCTAAACATATATATCATAGTCCACAGTGGAATAAGACAAACCAAGTCCTCTAAAGTTAGCTCTCACAGTGATTCAAGAGAGAAGGTCATCCTCTTGGATACTAGTTCATGACACCTCCTAAAAATTAAAGATTTCTGTGGGCTTTTACAAACTGTGATTTAAGCAAATGGATCTAAGGGGGGCTTTTTGAAAGAGTGATGAAAATACTGTAAATTTTATTGTGATGCTAGTTGCACAACTCTTTAATATACTGAAATCTATTAAATGGTATATTTTAAATGAATGAATTATATGATATGCGAATTATATATCAATAAAGCTATTACTTATTTTTAAATTATTATTCAAACATCTTCAAAAATTTGTCTATATACACAGAGCCACAATTTAAAATATCTCTTTTTTTTAATTTTTTTTTGTAAAGCAAATGCATTAACTTTTAATAAATGAATCTGTGTGAACACTATACAGGTGTTTTTTGTTCGATTTTTACAACTTTTCTATAATTTTAAAATTATTGCCTAAAAAAGCTCCAGAATGTTTTCCATATCAGTTTCTCATTCTTTATCTTTTATATGGGTGTTTTTAAGTATATTTTCCTTTATTATGCTGTCACAGTTGTCCCATTTTTTTTCTCCACTTTATCCCCTCTTCCCTACATTACCCTTCCCTCCAGCATCCCCTCCTTAGTTCATGTCCATGGGTTGTACATATAAGTTCTTTGGCTTCTCCATTTCCTATACCATTCTTAACCCCTCTCCTCTGTCTATTTTGTACCTACCACTTATGTTTCTTATTCCCTGTACCTTTACCCCATTCCCCCACCCCCACTGATAACCCTCCATGTGATCTCTATTTCTTTTTTTTTAATTTTTTATTTTCGTTTATTCAGTACAGTTTCTTTTTTTTTCATTTTTTTCCAGATTTATTTTTTCTATATCTTATCTCCCCTCTTAAATTTTTTTTATTTTAGTTTATTCAGTACAGTTTCTATCC
>CM052552.1:9872535-9936349 GCA_028533065.1 Trachops cirrhosus | reverse complement strand
AATAATTAAAAGAAAACAAAAACAAAACAAACACACAAAAAACAAACAAAAGAAAACAAAACAAAAAAAAACCTATTGTTGGTTTCAGACTGGCCAAACTGGTTTTCTAGCTGGCTTCAGCACACTGAGGGGTGACTGGAGACAGTTTTTCTCTGTTCCTGTTCAGGACTCAGTCAGCCTCTGGCGTACTGTTCATAGTGTAGGCGCGCGTTCTCCCCCAAGCCCGTCTGGTGCTTCCCGGAAGGGATCTGTGTGTGGGGGCTGGGTGCAGCTATGTGCATCCTTGGGGATTCACCGCAGTGTGTTCTGATGTCCCGTGGAGCACCCGTGCCTTTTCCGGGTTCACGGGTGCGCACTCTCTGGGACCCCAGGGGAGCCCACTTCTCCTACCTTCAGGGCCTGGGTCTCACAGGTCCCGCAGAGCGCCCGCGCCTTTTCCTTTTTCAATGTTGTGGTGTCTGAGACTTTCACCAAACCGCGCTCTCTCTGCGTTGGGGGTGCGGACGTAGAGGTGGGTGTCTTTGGATGCACCGGGTGGGTTGCACACTTTCACCAGGGCTTTGCATGGGTGCTTACAGCCCCTGTGTGGTTGCCTCTTCGTCCTCACTTCTCTCTCACTCCTCTCTCTGTGCCCTCCGGTAAACTGGCCTCCCCCGGTGCTGCTCAGTCCTTGTTTGGCCAGGGAGGGAGCGGATGACTCAGCTCTCTCCCGGGAGCCCAGCGGCCAACCCTGGAGCGCCGGGCCTGGAGCTGCAAACTCCCTGGTCCCCGCGCTGCTCCGTGTAGTCTCCTTACCGTCGGGTTTTTCAATGTCTGCTACAATTTGCGGTCTCCTATTTTCATTTATGACGTGATAATGTTGGGTCTTTGCTCTGTTCCTACCTAGAATGACTAGGATTTTTCCTGGTTGTGGGAGAGTAGAATCTGCTGCGTCCTACCACGCCACCATCTTGGACTCTATTTAAAATATCTTAAAGAAGAAATTCTTTTCTAAACCATATTTTGAAGGTAATTGAAGATAAGATATTATGTCTTGTCACTTATTTTATAGATAATTAAAATATGTTGACATTAACTTTGAGAAAACTCATAAGAATGTAAAATCTGTATAGAAATAGATCTCTTAAGATTTCCACCCACATAAGTAACAAAGTATGAAGTAGCTTGGCTGAAATTAATTCACATATCACAGCTTTTAGAAAGAATTTTGAAAGTTATTTCATAAATCACAGAATATTGGAGCTCTAAAGGGCCTAGAAGAAATCTAATCCAATCCTCCCACTTTCCAATGAGAAAACTTAGGGGAGAAAATAGAGAAGTGACTTGTTAAAGGAGATACATAACTTCATGGCTGAATAATGCTAGAACACAGGCTTCCGAACTTTTGATCTGAGGGTCCTGTTAAGAAGGTGGATCTCAGCAACACGTAGCTGGAAAGCTTCCATTATGCTATGGTCATGAAATCAAAGCAAAGATCTGCTCCCTGCTCACATCTCCAATCTTATCTCATATCACTCTTTTCTTGCTCACCATTCTCCATCTCCTGTGGCTGTCATTCTGCTCCTCTTGCATAATGCAGAAATTTTCTTTTCACAAATTGTTCCCTCTGAGCAGAAAACTCTTTCTCCAGATGAACCCTTATATAACTGGCTCCTACTTATCCCACAAATCTGGTAAAGTGACAATTCTTTAGAGAGGACTTTCCTAAATACCCTATTTAAAGTAACCATCTCCCACCACCAAGATCCAGTCACTCTCCATCACAGACAGCACTGGTTTATTTCCTTTAATGGCTACTATTGTCATTATCCTGTTGGTGCTTTTTAAAGATTAACACAGTTTTCTCCCACAAGACTATAGCTTTTCACAGCAGAGTTCCTGGCACATAGTAAGTGCTTAATATATACATGTCAAAGGAACAAATAAATCTCTGAAGTACTTCCTGAGCAGGCCCCCTATCACTTAGTGACCAAATACTAAAATGCCCTATTTTCATTTCCTAGGAACCAATAAAAGCCAGAATGTGAGTCATGGGCACAGTAGCTTGACCAGGTTGCCCTCCCTAAGGTGTCCAGGAGTAAAAACAATTCCGAGAGGTAAGCCAAACTAAAGTCCTTAGAGAATTAAGCTTGATACATAAGTTGATGCTGAGAAATCCATAAGGCAGGAAGAGCATCAACAATGAGAAACAATGTCAAGAATCAGTAATAGTCCAGAGAAGATGTTTGGTAGTTCCTATGTGAAAGCTGAAAATAGGGCTTAATTTTTTTGGTTTGGGGGCATGTGATGTGTGAATGGGTAGGACTGAATTGAAGCTAGAATGTCAGGACTGAAGTAAACCATAATTTTAAAAGATTCATTTCCCTTCCCACTCCCATAGCAGGTTGATTGGCAGTATGAAATTCTATTAAAGTTAAGGACAGCAGTTAGGGTCACTCCTTACCTTTGGCAGCAGTTTGACTATAAAAGTTCCATAGGAGAGATGCCATATTTTATTCATCACTGCCTCTGGCACTATGCCATGCACACAGTAGATGCTGAATAAATATTTGTTAATTGAATAAATAATTCAATGAATGGACTGCTGTTCAGCAGGAATAACCAAGGCAGTACTCTAAAATTATGCATGGGAAAGATGCAGAGTATAAGTTGACTCAATCTTTGGAAAGATTTTTCCCTCTTTAAAGGTCAAGTTATACTCTAGTATATTTGGACACTGTATGCTAGCTGTGACTCACTCTTTGGCCTGCACCATCTTTGGGTGTCTACCCTCCTTTTCCATCTGAGCCTCTTTGAATCTTTCTATCCAGTTTTCAAAGAGGGTGTGGGACTTCCTCACTCAAAAGTATTTTGCTTCCTGGAGAAGGCATAGAGAACTATATATAAATGATCCATAGACTTAACTAAGCTTTGAAAGTAAACACTAGCTGTCCTTAAGCACAGGGAATACCAAATTTGAAATAACACATAGCCCTTTAAAGGCCTGTCTGTGTTATAATGATGAATATTCTCATTTCTACCCACCTTTCTCCTTTCCTCCTTCCCTCCCTCTCTCCCAATTCTAAGGTTCTGAATGAGACATATCTAACGAAAAATTACTATCCCTTGGAAGTAGTGATAGAGTTAGATGGTTTTTACTTACTCCCAGCATTGTGGAAGTATGAAACTACTTATTTCAATCTGTTTTCTTAAGATAGGTCAGGTGTGATTCTCTTTTTTGCCTGTATGCAAGCAAGTTTTTGGAATGAATTTGAAAGAACTGGTTATAGACACAGCTCTGAGCAGCACTTGTAGGCCTTGAGAGCCATTAAAAAGAGCAGTCCCCTGGTAGGAATGGTATGGAGGCTTATGCTAGCATGTGAGAAATGAGAAAGGAAGATAACATATATTTATTGAGCAGCAACTCTGAGGAAGTTTCACATGTGTTATGACATTTAATCTTCACAAATACTCAATGCTATGGTTATCACTGTTATTTCCATTTTATAGATGAGAAACTGATGTTTAGAAAAGTTCATGTGGGTCTTCGATTTTCAGCCAAGATGGAATAATAAGGATGGGAGGGATTTACCTCCCCACTTAAAACAACAACAAACACAAAAACAGACAAAATACATGAAAGAGTTTATAAAACAGTTTATAAAACACTAAATGTCAGTCAATGAAGGGCAGTGATAACTATGAAATGAGTACCAAATATAATGAGCCTTGTGATTGTCCCAACTGTCTTAAGGTATTTTCTGAGCTCTGGCATACAGAGAAGGAATTGAGGCAAAGGCAGTAAACTCCTTGGATTAAATAGATACAGCTGAAGTCTAAGGAGACTAAAAAAATTAAAGTTTATAGAACAGACTACAAAAGAGGTGAGAGCTGCACAGAGAACTCTGGAGATCTGCAGAGGACTTCCCTTAAGTATTCAGCATAGGAGTTATTAGTACATGTGTGAGAAAAATGACCAACATCGGGAAAGAGCAATCTAAAAAAAAATTAGGGAAAAAAAACCCTCTTTGCTGTTCACACAGGGCTGGGAATAGTACCTGTCCCCACCATTCAGACTGGAAAAACTCATAATTCATGAGCACTCGGCAGAGTACACAGAAGGGTCATTTCTCAGTAGTGGGAAACAAGTAGCCCTAGATTAAACACTGCTCCAGAACCAGCTAACAAATAATAAAAGCAAGACCCAAAATGATAAAAATATTTCCAAGTAAATTAACTGCATCATAGAACAAGACTCAGGAATATTTATAGAAATATAATAATAGCCAGCAGCCATCAAGGTGAAATCACAATGTCTGGCATCAAATCAAAGATTTACAGGCAGGCAAAGAGGCAGGAAACATGTTTCATAATGAGAAAATAAATCCATTGAAATTGACCCAAAATGACATATATATGCTAGAATTAGCAGAGAACATTAAAATATGTTTATAACTGAATTTTATATGATCAAAAAGGTAAGTAGAAAAATAGATGATATTTTAAAAGACCCACATCAAACTTCTAGAGATAAAAACTCCAATGCGCAAAATGAAAAGTATACTGATGTGATTAGCAAGATTGTACATTGAAGAAGGAAGATTATTGAAATTAAAGGCACAGCTATAGAAACTATCTAAATGAAACAGAGTAAAAACAAAAAAAAATTTAAAAATCAGAACTATGAGATAGTTTAACGGGCTTAATATCCATGTTTGAAGTCATAAAAGAGAAATTAGTGGCAGAGAGAAAAGTATTTGAAGAAATATTTGCTGAAAAAATTTCAAAATGGGTGAAAACTACCAATTCACAGATGCAAGAAATGCAATGAACTCCAAGCACAAGAAACATAAAGAACACCACACTGAGGCATGATCAAATTGCCTAAGGCCAATGATAAAGAGAAAATCTTAAAAGCACCCACAGTAAAAGGACTTGTTATATACCCAGTAACAAAGTAAAGAAGAAGGAGGAGGAGAAATTCTGTAGTAACATCTTTAGAGTATTGACAGAAAAAAATCTATCTTCCTAAAATTGTACACCTGGCAAGAATATCTTTGAAAAAGAAAGGCAAATAAGGATACTTTCAGACATACAAAAACTGAAATTATTTATCAACAGGAGCCCCTCACTATGAGAACAGTTAGAAGACCTTCTTTAGGCTAAAGGAAAACCATACCAGATGGAAATCTGAATCTACACAGAAGAACGAAGAGCATAAGAAACGGTAAATATAGGGAGGAGGGTATGGCAGAGAGAAAGATAGAGAGAGAACAAGTGCACAGTCGGCTAAAGATGACTGACTGTTTAAACAAAAGTAATAACAATGAATTGTGGAGTTCAAAACATACATAAAAGTAAAATGCATCGTAATAATAATACAAATACCAGGAGAGGAGAAATGGAGGTATACTTTTGTAAGACTTTTAATAATATATGTAAAATAATATAATATCTCTTGAAGGAATGCTATAAGTCAAAGATGTAAACCCTAAGTCCCCAAAATGCTACTAAAATAACAAAATAAAGAGTTAATAAGCCGGAAAAAAAGTGATAAAAATTAATCATAAAAAGTACTCAATTGATCAAAAGGGAAAGGCAGAAAAGGAGGGAAAAGGAAACAAAGAACAGATGGAACAAATACAAAATATATAAGATGATAAGACTCAAGTCTGGCAATACCAATAATCACATTAAATGTAAATAATCTAACATTCCAATTTAAAGGCAGAGGTTGTCAGATTGGATTAGAAAGCAAGATACAACTATAGAATGCTGACAAGAAACACACCTGAGATATAAAAATATATTAAAAATGGGTTAAAAGGATTGAAAAAGATAGTCTATGTTAACACTGTTCAAAGAAAACCTCCAGGATGGGCTGGGATGGGAGTAAAAGGCAGAAAACTGTATTTGAATAATACTTAAAATAAAATATAAAAAAAAGAAAAAAAGAAAACCTTGAGTGGCCATGTCAATATTAGACAAAATAGATTACAGGACAGATAGCTTCATTTATTTGCTCAAGGTCACATACCATATAGTATTCTACTCAGGATTCAAGCCCTCATCTGTTTTATTTCAGAGACTACATTTAGCATCACATTATACCAGGGCGCCTTTTGTTAACTGTTTCTTGGAGACCTGTAATTGAACACTGTCAGAAAAAGAATCTCTCTCTCTCTCCCTCCCTCCCTCTCTCTCTCTCTCTCTCTCTCTCTCTCTCTCTCTCTCTCTCTCTCTCACACACACACACACACACACACACACACACACACACACACACCCAAAGGGCACCCAGGGAGGGATCAGAGGAGGAAAAAATCCTGACTCTGTTCCTGATTACCTGTACAAGCATGAATGCATTATTTAACCTCTTTGGGCCACAGTGATCTGTTTCACTAAATTAGGATATTGGATCATACCTTTCCCAAGGATGTATATGCAGCATTGTCACAGCCAGAATTTGACCCCAGTCTAACACCTACCTTCCCAATAGCATAAGTCTTGGCACCAGATACGCACAAGACTCCATGCAGGAGGCAGTATATGTAAGAGGTTCTTAGAAATCCAGAATACTGGGAGATAGGTTGGAAGGTGCTGAAGCACTGAAGGGATTCAGGGGTCTGGAGATGAAATTGTAAAAGACGAAGTTTATTGTCTTGGAAATGGTCCTCCTAAGGTTGTACTAGGTTGATGCTAAGTTTTGCTGTGCAGCAGGCCTTCTCCAGCTGGGATGATGACGCATTTGAAGGACATTTCCTGACTCAGAGCCAGGCTCAGACTTGGATCAATGATCTCCCAATCCCCTCCAGTCTCAACAGGCATTTAGGAGAACTAGGCTGAGGATGTTGCAATACACATGGAGAACATTCAGCTACACATTGAATAACAGACTTGAAATATATCACTGCATCTGACAGGCCATTTGAGCATTTTCTGGATATGTTTACAACGGACATCAGGCATATTCATTCAACTGAATACATGCTTGCCTTAAGCACAGATACAGAGATAGTATTTTCAGGGCTTTTCCACAGAAAAGTCTGTTCAAAGATAATATCTTGAAAAATCATTAGTGCTGCCTAGTGGATTCAAGTTTCTGTTCCAGGGACCATTTTTATTATCTCTTGAACAGTACACACTTTTGTTTCTTAGTTCTGTGAATAAATTACAATAGCTTTCTTTAAAGCTTCTCAAAGGCATCTATTGTTACCTATTCTTGCACCTGGGCCTCTCATCTTCCAACTCTCATGGAATAAAATACAGGCAGCCTAATCTATTGTTTTACAAGATTTTCCTGGTATAACTGGGTGATACATAGGGAAGAGAAGAAATAGAGTATCATTCATTGAGCCACAACCACAAATCATATTCACATGGAACAACAGCACTTCAAGAAACCTTAGAGTTTACCTAATTCAACTATTTCCATTGTATAGATGAAGGCCCAGAGAGGACTTGTCCAGAGTCATATAGTGAGTTTGTAGTTGAGCTAGGACTGAAATTCAGATTTTCTCACATGTCAAAAGTATATTATTGCTTTTGTCCAGTTCATCCTCACAACAGTTCACCCTATTTTCACTACACTTCAGAAATTGTTTCAGTGGTGTCCATTTATACAGGCTGAGACAGGTTTGGACAATTAGATAACTGTACATACATTGACATCACAACACAAAACCCACAATTACAAGCAACATATACTTTGTCCCGAAGTTAATTGGCACCAAAGAACTAGCAAGGAGATTCTGAAGTGTGAATATCAGTTGGTCAACACAGAGCCTATTTTAGAATAAATAAAGAGGATCTACTTCAAGATATATATACTGCCATTAAAGAGAGCACCACAATTTAAGAAAATAAAATCAGTGTTTTTGTCTGACCATACTTCACTTTTCAGAATTCACAGTTGATATGCTCATTTCCCAAAAGAGTGGGTAAAAGTAATTGGGAAAGATAATGCAGAAAAAGTTTTATTTTGTGATTTTATGCTTTACATACATACATATAGAGGTACACGTACATATATATTTGTGGGTATGTATTTATATCTCATGTTGAGCAAGAAATAAGAAACTGAGTGAGGTCTACAGAACACTGCCATTTATATAAATTACAAATACATTCACATAAAATTAGTATAGGCATTTTACAAAAAACATAAAATGATACATATCAGATGCATTAGAATGGCTGCCTACGGTAAGGGGAGGGAAACAGAAGTGGGGAATGGAGGTGAAAATGGAACAAATGAATGACTGAATAACTGAATACACACATACATACATACACATATACATGCATATATGCATACATACATAAATAATACATATAAAAGGCCTGTATAAATATAGGGACTAGTGGTGATGCTGTGCTGTAACTGAAGCATGTGATGAAGTGAACCCTTAGCCTTTGAAGTCTAACAAAACAAATCAAAACAAAACAAAAAAAACAACCTTTTTCTGCCTTTCACTCTGGGAAAGAGATCTGGTAAGGAACATTTTATTGTTTGTCTTTGTTTCAAACAGATGACAAGCATGGGAGACAAAATTGAAGTGACTTGTATAGTAGGTATACTTGTATAATTCTGGATTGATTAATCTGTTAGATTATATGTGAGCAAATTACATCCCACTTGAGCAAGACTCCAGTGTCTATCAGCAATATAAAACTGACAATGATATTTTTGTTAAAATTCAGAAGTTAAATCTTTAACCAGCTGCATATATGCACTTAATTTGACTGGGAAAGGAAATTAGAAGCAATCCTTCATTTTACCAATTTATGCTTTAACTAATTTTAGTCTAATTTAGTCATTTGGGTCATTGTTTTCATTTTGTTTTTTCTTCCAAGTAAGTGCTTGACCACACTTCTGGTCCATATTGCATCAACAG
Source organism: Trachops cirrhosus (assembly GCA_028533065.1). NCBI lineage: Eukaryota > Metazoa > Chordata > Mammalia > Chiroptera > Phyllostomidae > Trachops > Trachops cirrhosus. The sequence goes on along the minus strand of CM052552.1, from coordinate 9,927,473 downwards.
TGTTTTTCATTTTGAAGTTGTTAAACAGAGAACACATTTCCATTAGAAGCATGTATGTATAAATTTCTATTCTGGGTCCTAAAACTCACCAGAAAGAGTCTCATCATACTTTGTTAATTAAAAAGTAAACAGGTCTTTAGTGGAGATAGTCCTATTTCCTTCACAGTTTCCCAACTACACAGCCTTCTTGGAGAGCATTTGAACTTTCCTTGATTACAAGGAGAGAGAGAAGAAACAGGGCAAGAAGGTCAGGTCCACACTGGATACACTGATGTGTTTAATTAGATTCCTTATGGACAATAGGAGACAAAAGTGTAAAAGAAAAGGAAGTATATAGTTGAGTACACCAGTTGTTAAGAACTGGGGCTTTGATGTTAAAACCTCTGGATCTAAATCCAGGTCTATCACCACATGACTCTGGGAATGTTATCTAAACTCTCTGAGACTTTGTACCAGTAAGATGGAGATAATAATAGCACCTGTTTCTTAAGGTTGCCATAAAGATTGAGATGATTAATGTTAAGCAACTTCCCAATACACACTAAAGCACTCAGTGTATGGTAGCCCTTGCTAAGGCAATAGTATTGATATTAGCAGCAGTAGTAGTTAGAGTAAGACAGTGATAATAGTATAGTAAAAGTCTCTGCCATAAACCTACAAATAGGGTCCAAAATTCAATCTCGTAAACTGTAGGGTTGCATTATTACAAGTTTAAATGGAATGACCAGGTGACTGGGGACAGCTAGCACTCTTCTATTTTCAAGAGGCCAGTGGCACTAATACCATCCATTTGACTCCCAGCTGTGGCTTAGCACCTCTTAATGGAGGCTATTTCATTTCATTACATTTACTCATCCCTCAGTGTTGTACGCCCACCTCAGAAAAATAGCCCACTCCTACTTGAGTATTGAGCAGGGAGTGGTATGAAAGTCAATGACTAATTCAGTTACATCTGTGGATATGATGGGATTTAGTTGTAGTAATAGAAAAAGTAAAATATTTTATATATTTAACTGTTTTATTTTTCTATTGCATACTCATTTTATTGAACAAGGGTAAATATAAATGTCTATCTGTACCTAGCTACTATTCCATTTATGCCAGTGTTGTTTTTGGCTTATTGGTTCTAAGAGGGCAAGGACCTTTCTGTTACTTTTGATTTATGCAGCTGATTACAGACAGCCCTTAAGTAATGGTGGAAATGCTTTCCAGTGAAGTCAGTAAGGGTCAGAGGCTACTGTTTAAAAGATATCTGTAACTTTTTAATGCTTATAGGAAATTTGGAGTAAAACTTTCTTATCCCTCAGCCACTGGCACAAGATTTGCAAGGTTCATTAAGATATTTTTCATCACCTTGGCTGCTTATATGGGTTAGAACAAAACAGTGCCAGACGTATATCAGGCATTCATGAATATGTGTCAAGTGAATGACACAATGAACATTATTGTATATATGTGCTTAGATGAAAGCTCATGGATCAGAGCTTCTATTTGGTATATACCTAGATACAATATAATAACTATTTATTCCTGCTGGCAGTGACTGTGTGAAATTTGAATTTCATTAGGTACTGCTGCCTAATTACCCTCCAAATAAGCCATGCTTATTTACACTTCCAGAAGTATTCCTTCTACATACCTCATATTCTTACCATCCTTTGGTATTATCAGATTTTTAAAAAATTTTTGCAATTCTGATGAATTATAAATAGTGTCTTATTAAGTTTTTAATTTGCATTTCTTTGATTAGCAGTATGGGGAGCATATTTTCATGTTTACTAGCCAATGAAATATTTGCATTAAAACTTTTTTAATTAAAAAAGTACAGCCTTATTAAGATATTAGACACACATCACATATACAATTTAAGGTGTATGACATAAAGGATTACTACATGTATAATTGTGAAATGATTACCACAATAAGACTAGTTAACACCTAAGTCCCCTTTCATAATTACTATTTTTGTGACTTAATATCTATTTTCTTAGTATGAGCAATACTTTAATCTCACTTTATGGATATTTTTTAATTAATCTCTCTGAGAAATATTGCCAACACTTTAAAAAAATTTGAGACTTCTAAACATCAATACCCAACACTTGTTATATGAGAAGAAATTTTCTATAACAATACACCAATTCCATTATAAGCCTTTCCAAAACACAAAAACAAAAAAAGTAAAGAAAATAAATTTCTATGTATCTTTTCTTTTTTATATATATTTCAGCATTTCCCATATATCTTGAAAACTGTAAGCAAACCTACCTAATTTTAGTAATGTACTTAACCTAAGAGATTTCAGGTAAATAAAATTCTGAATTTCACCAGAAATTTAATTTATATTTAATAAATTATAAAATTATATAAATTTAATATAAATTTAAATATAATTTTAATAATATTTAATTATATTAAATAATTAAAAGAGTTTAGAAATAAGGATTTATGAGTTGCTTTACCAACTATTTTCATAATGTAGTTACCTGAAATCTCAGGCAATTTTTTACTTTTTAGACTGAAAAACACATGTCCAACACTGTGCCAATGAATCTGTTTAATAAGTCAAATACGCTGAAGCCGATCTCACCTGAGTGTTCTGGAAATTGCTGCTATTTTATTCTCATTATGTTTTCTTTTTTAAAAAATTATCAGTATATTTTGAGTCTTTGTGGTTTCAATAAATACCATTCTTTTCTTTGGAAAAAAGGCACTTCCAAGTATGTAATAGAGTATTGTCAATTATTCTCCCGACACTGCACGTTAGATCACCAGAACTTATTCATCTTAGAGCTGAAGTTTGTACTTTTTGACTAACATCTTTCCATTTACCCCACACCCAGCCCATGACAACCACCATTCTACTCTGTATTTCTAAGTTCAGATTTTTCAGATTCCACAGATAAGTGAGACCATATAGTATTTGTCTTTCTCTATCTTATTTCAATTAGCATAATGCCCTCAAAGCCCATACATGTCATAAATGGCAAATTTTTCTTTTTTATAGCAGAATAATATTTAATATTTCAGTGTGTGTGTCACATTTTCTTTATCCATTCATCTGATGACAGATACTGTTGTTTCCATGACTTGACTATTGTAAATAATGCTGCCATGAGCATGGGGGTGCAGGTAGTTCTTCAAGTTAGTGTTTTCATTTACTTTGGATATATACCCAGAAGTGGGATTACTGGATTACATGGTAATTATATATTTATTTTTTTCAGGAAGCTCCACACTGGTTTCAGAGTAGCTATGCCATTTTTTATTCCCAAAAACAGTGTACAAGTGTTCTCTTATCTTCACATCCTTACCAATACTTTTTATCTTTTATCTTTTTCATGATAGCCATTATAACAGATGTGAGGTAATATTTTATTGTAGTTTTATTTAGATTTCCCTGATCATTGGTGATGTTGAGCATCTTTTGATATACCTGTTGGTCACATGTATGTCTTCATAGGAAAAGCTTCTGTTCAGGTTCTTTGCCTATTTTTAAACAGACTGTTTAGGGCTTTACTCACATATCAGAGAGTTGGTTTGCAAATATTTTCTCTCATTACAGAAGTTGCCTTTACATTTTCCTGATTGTTTCCTTACAGAAGCTCTTTAGTTTGATGTAGTGCCACTTGTTTATTCCTACTTTTGTTGTTCACACACCTGGTGTCATATCAAAAAAATCATTGCCAAGATCAACGTCAAAGAACTTTTCCCATGTGTATTCTTCTAGCAGTTTTACAGTTTCAGGTCATGCATTTAAGCCTTTAATCCATTTCAAGTTAATTTTTGTGAGTGGAGTTAAGATAAGGGTTCAATTCATTCTTTTCCAAATGAACACCCAGTTTTTCTAGTACCAGTTGTTGAAGAAACTATACTCTCCCCACTGAGTATTCTTGGCTCCCTTGTCAAATGTTAGTTGGCAGTATGTATGTGGTTTGCTTCTGGTCTCTCAATCATGTTCCATTACTTTATGCATTCATATTTTAGCCAGTACAACACTTTCTTGATCACTATAGCTTTGTAATGTAGTTTAAAATAAGAAAATATAATGCCTCCATTTTTGTTCTTTCTCAGGATTACTTGGGATATTTGGGATGTTTTGTGGCTTCACATGAATTATAGAAATGTTTTTTTACATTTCTGTGAAAATGTTACTGGAATTTTGATAGTGATGCACTGAATCTACAAGTAGCTTTGGGTAATATGGACATTTTAACAGTATTAATTCTTTTGATTCATGAACAAGTGATATCTTTCTACTTATTGGTGCCTTCTTCCATTTTTATTAATATCTAATATATTTTAGTGTACAGATATTTCACTTACTTGGTTAAATTTATTCTTAAAAGTTTTATTTTTTTAAGCATTGTAAATGTGATTGTTTTCTTTAATTTTTTTACATAGTTCATGGATAGGTTTATAAGCACCACTGATTTTTTTATTTTTTATTTTTAAGTACATTTTATTGATTATGCTATTACAGTGGTCCCAATTTCTTTCTCCCCTTTATCCCTATGTGCCCTGTACCCCTGACCCTCCAGTATCCCCCTCTTAGTTCATGTCCATGGGTCACACATGTAAGTTCTTTGACTTCTCCATTTCGTATATTATTCTTAACCTCCCCCTGTCTATTTTCCACCTACCAATTATGCTCCTTATTCCCTGTACCTTTCCTCCCATTCTCCCTCTCCCACTCCCCGTCGATAATCCTCCATGTGATCTCCATTTCTGTGGTTCTGTTCCTGTTCTAGTTGTTTGCTTAGTTTGTTTTTGTTTTTTAGGTTCAGTTGTTGATAGTTGTGAGCTCAATGTCATTTTATTGTTCATAGTTTTTGCTCTTCTACTGTTTCTAAGGTAAGGCCCTTTAACATTTCATATAATAAGGGCTTGGTGATAATGAACTCCTTCAACTTCACCTTATCTGGGAAGCACTTTATCCATCCTTCCATTCTAAATGATAGCTTTGCTGGATAAAGTAATCTTGGACATAAGCCCTTGCCTTTCATGACTTTGAATACTTCTTTCCAGCCCCTTCTTGCCTGCAAGATTTCTTTTGAGAAATTAGCTGATAGTTTTATGGGCACTCCTTTGTAGATAACTCTCTCCTTCCTCTTGTTGCTTTTAAGATTCTCTCTTTATATTTAATCTTGGGTAACTTAATTATGATGTGCCTTGGTGTGTTCCTCCTTGGGTCCAATTTCTTTAGGACTCTCTAGGCTTCCTGGACTTCCTGGAAGTCTATTTCCTTGGCCAGATTGGGGAAGTTCTCCTTCATTATTTGTTCAAGTAAGTTTTCAATTTCTTCCTCTTCTCCTTCTGGCAGCCTTATGATTCAGATGTTGAAGGACTTAAGAGTGTCCCAGAAGTTCTGCAACTGCTCCTCATTTCTTTGAATTCTTGTTTCTTCATCCTGTTCTTATTGAAAGTTTATTTCTTCCTTCTGTTCCAAATCGCTGATCTGAGCCCTGGCTTCCTTCTCTTCACTGTTGGTTCCTTGTATATTTTGCTTTATTTCACTTTGTGTGGCCTTTGTCTCTTCCTTCATTTTGCAACCAAGCTCAATCAATTCTGTGAGCATACTGATTACCAGTGTTTTCAACTCTGCATGAGATAGGTTGTCTCTCTACTCTTCACTTCACACTTTTCCTGGAGTTTTGATCTGTTCTTTCATTGGGGGCTATATTTATTTGTCTTGGTGCACCTATTAAAGTTGTAAAGGGGCAGAGCCCTAGGTATTCACCAGGGCGGAGCAACACTATTTGCTGAGTTGTGGCAGTCTGTGGGGAGGGATCAGAGAGGGAATAATGTCACTTGCTCACTCTGCTCTAGCCTACCTTTTCAATGAACTCTCCTGTGAGACTGGGAGTTTCTCCTGCCTTTGCAATCCCTACAGAATATTACAGCTAGAGGTTTTGAATCTTTAGTGTCCTGGTGAGCCAGTCCCTCCTCACCAGATCAGTCTGCCGCCTTGCCATGGGTCCTCTCTGCCTGCCTGTCTGCCTATTTCTGCCTCTCCTACAGGTCTGGATGAATGTTTGTTTAACTCCTTGGTTGTCAGAGTTCCATGAAGTTTGCTATTCTGGCATTTCTGGTTGTTCATTGTTTTTAAATTGGCTGTTATCCTTCTTTTGGTTGTGCGAGGAAGTGAGGTGTTTCTACCTATGCTTCCACCTTGGCCAGAACTCTGCAACTGATTTTTTAAAGATTCTGTTTATTTATTTATTTTTAGAGAGAGAGTAAGGGAAGGAGAAAGAGAGAGAGAGAAACATCAATGTGTGGTTGTCTCTCACATACTCACTACTGGGTATCTGGCCCACAACCCAGGCATGTGCCCTGACTGGGAATTGAACTGGTGACCCTTTGGTTTATAGGCCTGCACTCAATCCACTGAGCTTCACCAGCCAAGGCTAAGTGCAACTGATTTTTTTTATTATTGCTCAAGTACAATTGTGATTTTTGTATGTTGATTTTGTATTCTACAAATTTATGGAATATATTTATTTGTTCTAACAGTTTTTTTATGTCTTTAGGGGTTTCTTATGTGTAAATTCATATTACGTTAAAAAAGAGACAATTTCACTTCTACTTTCCTGATTTGGATGTCTTTTATTTCTTTCTCTTTCCTAATTTCTCTGGCTAGAACTTACAGTACTATGCTGAACAGGAGTAATGAGAGAGATCGTCTTCCTGATCTTAGAGAAAAACTTTCAGCTAGGCTCAACATATTCCCCTCTCAAAGTAATCTTTCCCAAACTTGTCTATTAAAATCTTATCCATACTTCCTATCTGAAATGCTTTCCTAGCCTTCCCACTACAAGTTTCTTTTGAATGCCTAAACACCTCTCTTTTCTTTGATTTGTAATTATTGATGGGCTCTCCTTAGTTCCTTCACAAGATTCCAGCACAGGAAACATCATGAGGTCACAGCAGCAGACATATACATTGGATGATGTGGGAAGATCAGTAGACCCTTTGAACTACAGCAGAGGCTTTCTGATAAGAAGTAAAGGAGGATGTTTAGAAAGAATTCAGGTCAGCATCCACATAAGAGCTTTGAGCAAGGTCTGAAGACCAAGAACTTTTCAAAATCAAAGTTTAATAGGTGATGCATGCTCCAGGAAGAGGAATAACTTCTGGTTCAAAAACAAATTTGTCAAGATTAAGAAAGAGCATATAATCCTGTTTGGCTGGAAATAAAGGTACACATGTAAGTGAGTAAAAGAAAATGAGCTCAGAGAATACATGGGGATTTTACTGTGCAGAGCTCTAAAAACCTGGCTGGAAAAATGGTGGATAATTTCAGTGGAATAATTTGGGGTCATAAAAAGAAGAATCTCCCATTGTAACCCCTTGAGATCTAAGACATCAGTGGTATCTGTGACAACACAATAGAATTTGAGTGATGACATTGTGAAGCTAATGTAAACAGGGATAAAAACTGTGACCCTGATATTAACCCTGTGACACTTATTAACACTAGAACTAGGAAACACTCTTTGTAACAAGGTGGTTACACAAGGTGCTTAAACAAGGTGGTTTTATGACTAATAAAAGGAAGTACTTTATGCATAAGGAAGTATACATATGAAACCTATTATTGCAAGGGATACAAAGAGGAAAAAATAGAAATTCATGTGTGATAAGTCTATGACAGTTAAGCAGTTTCTGAAGAATGTATAAGAAGACAACTAATATATTTTCCCACAAAATCCAAGGCATCATTAGGTAGATCCAGAGTTGAAAGAAAGGAGACCTTGAGATTAAGAGGATATGGAAGCAGACAGGAAACAGAGATCAAGAACTAGTTAGTTAAAACATGTTACAGGCAGGAATGGATCCAGAAATAAATTTTCATGCAGAAAACAGGAAAGTGGCCTTAGGAAAAAGTGAATGAATCCATTAATCAATTCAACAACTCCCAATATTGACAATGGAATTAGTAGGAAATGTATTGTAGCAGGGAATAAAAAAGAGCAAAAAACCCACAGAGAAATTGAGGAAGTCAGATCTTAGTGCTATTCCAAGTAGAAGTCTTGAGAAGTGTAACTCTCATCATTCTCTTCCTTCCTAGGCAGTAGTATGTTTAGGCATATTTTAAAACTTTTAAAAATAAAAATTAGTTACAAAGGAGAACATGCTTCTTCAAAATGTGTGGAAGAAAGGAAGGCTATGTTTAGGTAGAAGAATCTAAAAGGCCATACACTAGAATATTAATGGAAGGTTTTATTTACAGACTGGAAAATCATGGGAAAGGTGAGGGGCTTTTCACTTGCTGTTTGATGCACATTTGTATTATTATTCATACATACAATGAGTATGTGCCATCTTGGATAAAGAAGATGTGGTCCATATGCTATAGAATACTACTCAGCCATAAGAAAAGATGAAATACTGCCATTTGTGACATCATGGATGGACCTTGGGAATATTATGCTAAGCAAAATGAGTCAGTCAAAAAAGTTAAGAACCATATGATTTAATTCATCTGAGGGATATAAAACTGAAACTCACAGACACAGAAAATCATATGATAGTTACCAGAGGAAGAGGGAGTGGGGGAGTAGTAAAGGATAAAGGGGGCTGAATACATGGTGATGAAAGATGATTTGACTTCAGGTGGTAGGCAATATACAGATCATGTACTATAGAAATCTACATTTGAAACCTATATAATCTTATTAATCAATGTCACCCCAATAAATTTAATTTAAAAGAAAAAAGGAATCATCATCTTAATTCCATTTTAAACCAAAAAAAAGTGATTAAAGTCAATGTCTCATAATTGTTTTCAGCAGCAGTGTGCTACCCCTGCTCTAAAACAACCAACCAAATTTAAAAAATATTTCATGCAAATAGAAAAAAAAGCTGGGGTAGCAATACTTATATTAACAAAATAGACTTCAAAACAAAGACCATAACAAGAGACAAAGAAGGTCACTACATAATAGTAAAGGAATCAGCCCAACAAAAGGATATAACCCTTGTCAATATATATGCACCCAACATAGGAGCACCTAACTATATAGAGAAAATCTTGGTGGACATTAAGGAAGAGATTGACAGAAATACAGTCAAAGTAGGGAATTTTAACACCCTATTAACATCAATGAATGAAAAATCTTCTACACAAAAAAATCAACAAGTTAATAATGAATGACCTGAAATAACACATTGGATCAGGATCAGATGGATTTAATTTATATTCACAGAACATTTCATCCTAAAGCAGCAGAACATACATTCTTCTCAAGTGGACATGAAGCATTGTCAAAGACAGACCAAATGTTAGGACAGAGAATAAGCCTTAGTAAACTCAAGAAAACTGAAAACGTATCAAGCATCGTCTCTGACCACAGTGGTATGAAACTACAAATCAAGTACAATAAAAACTAAAACATATTCAAACACATGGAAGGTAAATAACATTTTACTAAACAATAAATAGGTTAACAATGAGATGAAGGAAGAAATCAAAAGTTACCTTGAGACAAATGAAAATGAGCACACAACAACCCAAAATCTAAGGGACACAGCAAAAGCAGTCCTGAGAGAGAAGTTCATATCATTACAAGTTTCCATTAAGAAGCAAGAAAAATCTCAATCTAATCCTACACTTAAAAGAACTAAAAAAAAGCCATAAGCAAAGTCCAGAGTAAGTAGAAGGAAGGAAATAGTAAAGATTAGAGGGGAAATAAATGACATAGAGGCTAAAAACATGTTATAAAAGATCCATGAAATCAAGAGCTCGTTCTTTGAAAAGATAAACAAGATTAACAAACCTTTAACCAGACTCATCAAGAAAGAAAGAGAGAGGACCCTAATAAATAAAATCAGAAATGAAAGAGGAGAAATAACAACTGACACCACAGAAATAAAAAGAATTACAAGAAAATACTATGAACAACTATAAGCCAACAAATTGGACAACCTGGATGAAACGGATAAATTCTTAGAAACATACAATTTTCCAAAACTAAATCAAGAAGAATCAGCAAATCTGAATAGACCAATGAAACTAATTAAAACAAAGCAGTAATCAAAAAACTTGCCAGCAAGCAAAAGCCCAGCACCAGAGGATTCACAGGCAAATTTTACCAATCATTCAAGAATGAACACCTATCCTTCTCAGACTATTCCAAAAATTTCAAGAAGATGAAAGACTTCCAAGCTCTTTTTATGAGGCCAGTATTATCCTAATTCCAAAACCAGATAAGAACACTAAAAAGAAAGAAAATTATAGGCCAATATCCCTATTAAATAGATGCTAAAATTCTCAACAAAACATTAGCAAACTGGATCCAGCAATATATTTAAAAGATCATGCACCATGATCAAGTGAAATTTATTCTGGGGATGCAAGGTTGGTACAATATTCACAATTGATAAACATGATACATCATATAAACAAAATGAAGGATAAAAACCACATGATCATATTGATAGATGAAGAAAAAGCATTTGATAAAATTCAGTACCCATTTATGATAAAAACTCAGCAAAGCTACCATAGAGGGATGATAACGCAACCTAGTGAAGGCTATATATGACAAACCCACAGCCAACATCATATTCAATGGGCAAAAAAAAAAAAAAACATTTCTCTTAAGATCAGGAAGAAGACAGGGATGTCCACTTTAATCACTCTTATTCAACATAGTACTGGAAGTCCTAGACACAGCGATCAGACAAGAAGAAGAAATAAAAGGCATCCAAATTGGAAAGGAGGTAATAAAACTGTCATTATTCATGGATGACATCATGTCGTGTATAGAAAACCCTAAAGACTCACCCCCCAAAACCCTACTATATCTAATCAAGAAATTCAACAAAGTAGCATGATACAAAATTAATATTCAGAAATCTGGGGCATTTTTATTCACCAATATTGAACTATCAGAAAGAAAAATTCAGAAAACAACTCCATTTACTATTTCAAAAAAAAACCCAAAGTACCAAGGAATAAATTTAACCAAAGAGGTAAAAGACCTATACTCAGAAAAATTATAAGATACTGAAGAAAGGATTTGAGGAACATACAAATAACTGGAAGCATACACTGTGTTCATGGATTAGAAAAATCAACATCTTTAAAGTATCCGTACCACCCAAATCAATCTACAGAGTCAACACAATTCCTATTAAAATACTAATGGCATATCTCACAGATCAAGAACAAATATTCCAAAAATTCATATGGAACCACAAAAGACACCAAATAGCCTCCACCATCTTGAGAAAGAAGAACAAAGTTGGAGGGATCATAATATCTGATATCAAACTATATTACAAGGCCATTGAAATCAAAACAACATGGTATTGGCACAAGAACAGGCATATACATCAATGAAACAGAATAGAGAAAACAGAAATAAACCCACACCTTCTTAGTCAATTAATATTTGATGAAGGAGGCAAGAATACACAATTGGGTAAAGACAGTCTCTTAAAAAAAAATGGTGTTGGGAAAATGGGACTAGTACATGCAAAAAAATGAAACTAGACCAGCAACTTACATCATACATAAGAATATACTCAAAATGGATTAAATATTTAAATGTAAATAGTGAAATTATAAAAATTCTAGAAGAAAACACAGGCAGTAAAATCTCAGACATTGCTCATAACAACATTTTTTCTGATATATCTCTCCAGGCTAGGGAAACAAAAGAAAAAATAAACAAATGAAACTACATCAAACTAAAAATCTTTTGTACAGGAAAAGAAACCATCAAAAAATGAAAAGGAAACTCGTTGTATGGGAGAACGTATTTGCCAATGATACATCTAATACGGGGTTAATTTCCGAAATATATAAAGAACTTACACAACTGAACACCAGGAAGACAAACAATCCAATTAAGAAGTAGATAAAGGTTCTGAATAGATACTTCTCCAAAGCAGACATACAGATGGCCAACAGACATATGAAAAGATGCTCAACATCACTCATCATCATAGAAATGCAAATTAAAACCACAATGAGATATCACCTCACACCTGTCAGAATGGCTATCGTATAATGACACATAAACACAGGCAACAGTGTGGTTATACTCAAAGGGAAAGGGAGTTGGGTGTTGGTGGAGGTGGGCAAAGAGGGGATAAATGGAGACTGAAACAGATTTTGCTTTGGGTAGTGGGCACATAATACAGTGTGCAGGTGATATTTTGCTCAGTTCGACCCATTTGTGAACAAATGTCATCCCAGAAAATTCAATTTAAAAAATAAAAATAAAATACCCAACCAGGTTGGCCAGATAGGTATCCTATGAAATATTTCTGAAAACAGAGAGAAAAATTTACCTGAATATTAAATAGTATACACTGGGCTTGTGTCTCTTTTGTTTTTTATTATACATATTTAAGTGCATATTGGTTTGGAATTTGGCACTGCCTAATTTTGTTGGGTCTAGAAGCTTCTTCTCAGAGATCCCTAGTGAAATTGAATTTCTGATATTGTAATAAAATCTCTTTACAAAAACATTAGATGAGAACTATTTTTATATGCCCTCTTAGGACTTGTGACATTTTACAGTAAGTGTTATATGTATTTTAAACACAATTTTAAGACATTTCTTGATTCTTCAGAATTTAGTTTCTTAGAAGCATTTCTTTCAGCTTTCCTAAATTAAAAATAAAAACCTGTTCTAGGCAAGATTTTAGTGTCTTTTCTCTGTTCATTAGCCATTTTCTATAATAAAGTTTTTATGTGAATTGATAACAAATTATTTTTGATTTTCCTAACTGATTTGGCATAAGTACCACTTATACTGGGACTTATATAAGTACAGCTCATAGTGGATGTACTTCTAGAAAAATGCACATAAGACTACCTAAGAATTCTGGAAATGTTGCACACTCACAACATACTAGCTAAACACTGTTCCAGTTCCCCTGTCCCAGTACCAACACTGCACATATGTGCTAATTACTGAGACCTGCTGTATTTTGGGGTTTATGGACTGAGCTACTGTTTTGATATATACCTAAAATAACCCTAAACCAAAGCTGCCTCTGAACATGGATGCAAAAAAAAATGAAGGTACATTCAGACAGTAACTAGGCATTTCCACATTTGCTAAACAGGTTTCAAAGAGTCCCCCATTCCTGCCTGCTGCATTGAAAGTTGGCCTCTCTGAAACTAATTTGAGAATTAATATGAAAAATCTAAGGCTAGGCCCTTTCTGTCTAGGAAGCCCATAGCAGTGGCAACTTTAAAATGAGGCAAAAACATTATTTGAATTGGATCTTGTCAAACACTCAAACAACAAGAAATATATATGCCCTCACTTGCAATAGAAGCTGTGCCTACTTTGTATAGTACAGTGTCCCTCATTTGGCATGAGAGACACTCAAGCATTGAGAGGTAGTTCAGTGTAGTGATTAAGAGCAGAGTACTGTGTACTTAAGGAGACTTGAGCCACTTCCTATATATATGACCTTGGGAAATGTACATGTCCTCTCTGAGCCACACTGTATCTCTGCATAAAAATGAAGGTGATAATAGCTATGTGATAAAATTATTATGATAATTTCAAAAGGCATATGCAAACTGCCACAAACAGTAGCTAATACATAGTAGAAGCTCAATATGTGGTAGCCGTAAACCATTTGGGGAAGGAAACCAGAGGTAGGAAATAATAGTTTACCTTATTTAAAATCAAATATTTTATCATGGCTTAAAATTAAACAGACTTACTGAGATAGCTTTAGAAATTAAAATTTAATCTCAGTAATCAATTGAGAAAAAATATTTTTTTAATTTTTTTATTTTAGTTTATTCAGTACAGTTTCTATCCTTTATTCCAATTCCAGCCCACCCACCCATTCGAGAAAAAATATTTTTCACTTCTTAGGCAAGTAAAAGGCTCTTTTAAAACATTTTGCTGTCATTGTAAGCAGATGACGTGTTACTACACATAGAGAACCCTAAATATTCCACTGAAAACTATTAGAACTCATAAACGAATTTAGTAAAGTAGCAGGATGCAAAATAAATATTAAAAAATTGGTTGCATTTTCTTATCCTCACCCAAGGACATTTTTCTCATTCTTTTTAGAGAAAGGGAAAGACAGGAAGAAAGAGAGGGAGAGAAACATCAATGTGAGAGAGAAACATCATTTGGTTGCCTTTCATATGCACCCCAACTAGGGACCAAACCTGCAACCTAGGCATGTGCCCTGACCAGGAATCAAATCTGTGACTCTTCAGTTTGTGGGACAAAGACCAACTAAGTGAGCCACACTTGCCAGGGCAAAAAATGGTTGCATTTTTATGCACCAATAATAAACTATCAGAAAGAGAAACAAAGAAAACAAACACACTGACAATTGCATAAAAAATAAAATACCTAGGAATAAATTTAACCAAGGAGGTAAAAGACCTGTACTCAGGGAATTATAAGATATTGAAGACAGAAATTGAAGAAGAAACAAATAAATGGAAGCATGTACAGAATTTATGAATAGGAAGAATTAACATCATTAAAAAGTTCATACGTCACAAGCAATGTACAGATTCAATGCAATCCTTATCAATATACCAATGACATTTTTTACAGAACTAGAACAAATAACCTAAAAATTTATATGGAACTACAAATGACCCCAAATAGTCACAGAAATCTTGAAAAAGATCACAGTTGGAAGTATCATGCGACCTAATATCAAATTATACTACAGGGCTATAGTAATCCAAAAAATATGGTACTGGAATAAAAGCAGACACATAAATCAATGAAACAGAATAGACAGCCAAGGAATAAACCCATGCCTATATGGTCAATTAATCTATAATAAAGTAGGCAAGAACATCTAATAAGGTAAAGACAGTCTAATCAATAAATAGTATTGAGAAAATTGGACAGATAAATAAAAAAATAAATGAAACTAGAACACCTTATTATACCATATATAGGAATAAACGCAAAATGGATTATAGACTTAAATGTAAGACCCAAATCCATAAAACTCCTACAGAAAAAATATAGGCACTAAAGTGTCTGACATTTCTCTTAGGAAAATTTTTTCTGCAATATCCTCTTGGGCAAAGGAAGCAAAAATAAATAAATAAATAAATAATAAACAAATGAGACTGCATCAAAAAAAAATAGTGGGCAGAGGACCTGAATAGACATTTCTCCAAAGAGGACAAACAGATGGCCAATAGACATATGAAAACATGCTGAACATCACCAATCATCAGAGAGATGCAAATTAAAACCACAGTGAGATACCACTTTACACCTGTCAGAATGGCCATCATAAACAAATCAGCAAACAACAAGTGCTGGCAAAGATGTAGAGAAAAGGGAACCCTGGTGCACTATTGGTGGAAATGCAGATTGGTGCAGCCACTGTGGAAAACAGTATGGAATTTCCTCAGAAAACTAAAGATGGAACTGCCTTTTCACCCAGCAATTCCACTGCTGGGATTATGCTCTAAAAATCCTGAAACACTAATTCAAAAGAATATATGCACCTCTATCCTATGTTCATTGCAGCATTATTTACAATAGCCAAGATCTGGAAACAACCTAAGTGTCCATTAATGGACTGATGGGTAAAAAACATGGTGGTATATATATGCGATGAAATATTACTCAGCCATAAAAAATGAAATCTTACCATCTGTATCATGGATGAAGCTGGAGAATATTATGCCAAGTGAAGTCAGTCAGAGAAAGATAAATACCATATGATTTCACTTATATGTGGAATCTGAAGAACAGTATAAATGATCAAACAAAACAGAAACAGACTCATAGATACAGAGAACAGACTGATGGTTACCATAGGGGTGGGGAGTGTTGAGGAGTGGGTGAAAAATGTGAAGGAATTAAGAAGTAGAAATTGGGACTTTCAAATAGTCACAAGGATAAAGTACAGCATAGGAAATATAGTCAATAATATTGTAGTAACTGTATGGTACCAGGTGGGTACTAGACACAATGGGGGAACACTTTGTAGAGTATCTGACTGTCTAACCACCATGATGTACACCTGAAATACAAAATAATAATGAATGTAAACTATAATTGAAAAATTTAAAAAATTAAATAAATAAAATTTAAAATAGAATGGAAACATCCTGAGTGTTCATCAACATATGAATGGAATATATATATATATGTGTGTGTGTGTGTGTGTGTGTGTGTGTGTGTATTTATGTTATATATATAATTCAACCACAAAAAGGGAAGTCCTGCCATTTGCAACAACATGGATGGACCTTATGGGGATTATGCTAAGTGAAATAAGTCAGACTGAGAAAGACAAATATTATATGATTTCACTTAAACGTTGAATCTGAAAAAGCCAAACTCATAGAAACAGATTATGGAGTGGTGGTTGCCAGATGCTAGGGCGGAGGACATGGAGAGTTGTTGATCAAAGGTAAAAATTCCAATTATAAAATGAAAACAATTCTGGGAATCTGATCCAATGTAAGCATGGTAATTATAGTTAACAATAATATATCCTTGAAAGTTGCTGAGAGTAGATTTTAGATGTTCTTACCACAGAAAAGAATGGTAAATAAGTTACATGATGAAGGTGTTAGCTAACAGTAGTATGGTAATAATTTTGCAAAATAAAAATATATCAAATCAAAAGGTTTACACCTTAAACTTATACAATGTTATGTGTTAATTATATCTCAATAAAGCTGGAAAAAATAAATGCACCCTCAGGGAAAAAAGAAAATTAAAAAAAACTTCATTTTAGATCAACAGATTTATATAAAGTTCAGTCTAAATGAATTAACATCTGAACTGCCTGTGTTACATGCTATTAGAAAATATATCCAGTGAAACAATAAGATGGGACTATTTTCAATCTTGTTACACATTCAAGATTGATATTTTCATATATTCCAACTACTCCCCTTGCTTCACTCTTAAACCTTCCTTGAAAGAAGATAGTGTGGACCATCTGTAGTGGGTCTGCTATAGCACTAGCTTCAGTCATATCAGGGTATATTACTTGAGATGTTCAGGAGTAAAAAGAACCAGAGACTGAATATGAGCCAGAGTTCTTCAAGAGCTCTGAGACTGAATCAGAAGCATGCAAGATTGGTAAATCCAAAGGACTGAGAACTCAAATAAATACCGAGGATCAGCAGCCAGGAAAATACTAGAACAAAATAAGTCATGAATAAACTGAGAAAAAATGGCCATTATGGTAAAAAAAATAAGTGAAAATGGAATGCTTGATGAGATTTTCTGATTTGAGAATATCAGATAGGTGTAAATGCCTTTGGAGTGGTTTCTATCCTAAGGCAATAGAAAGAATTTGGCAAGAATGCGTACCTAGCCATGAGATTAAGTCAACTAGTTAGAGTAGGCTAATATAAGATTTTATTTTTGCCTAATCACTATATGATTTTCTTAAGTTGTTGATAATAATTGAGCATATATTATATGACAGAAAATGACACACATTATCTCATTTGGTCCTTATAGCAACCTTTGGGGTAGGTACTATTATTATTAGCATTTTAGAGATAAGGGAACTAAGGGTTGGAGAAGTTAAATAACTTGCCCAAGGCTAATGGTAGTAAGTGAGGAGTCAGGATTTGAGCCTTGTTTTCTCTGATTTCAAAGTCCATGCTTTTAACGATTATGTATAGTTTTCCTTGGATTCACAGACTACAAGCTTAGCCCAGGGTGAGCTGTCTTACAAATATTTATCATTTGCCATAGCAGGATCTGACTGTGGGTGGCCCAGAGCAAATCCATCACCACCCAAGGGGAAAAACACAACAATTAAGGCCAAGTCCTTATGATGGCCTTCTTATTGGTCACATGTCCTTTTGGCTGCCAAATTTCACAACAGAATGGCAATGCTAAATTGTCATTTAAAGATCTATTTAATTGGTAATTTGAAATAGCTACAACCCAAACTCCATTAAAAGCTAAGTCAAGAAAAACATATTTGTGAAGGTTTACATGTATTTTTGTGCATTGGGGTTTTTCTTTTTTCTTCCCCCTCCCCCATAACTGAGTTTCTCTTTAAGAGGAGATTAGAGAAAGATTTCTCCCTGGTTTTATTTTACTATCAGGAATATTAGTGTTTCTTCTGGAACATTAGTTGGATTTTGCTTGTTTATATTTGTTTTGAAACAAGTAGGTGATGATGGATCACTGTGGACCGAATATCTCAATGGCTTTGAACCCTGACTACACATTACAACTACCTGGGGAGATTTTTTAAATACTAAAATTTGGACACAACCCCCAAAGATTCTAATACACCTTGCCTAATTTGGGCCTGGGAATCAACATTTTAGCTCTCCCCAGTGGTTCTAATCCACAGCCAGAGTTGAGAATCCCTGATGCAGCTGATCCAGTTGAGATTTTCCTTCTTTGAGAAAAGACAAAAAGCTTAGAGTACAAGCTGCAGTCCACCAACAGCCATCATGTAGACTCTGGGGTGTGCATTCTTTTTATTAACTTTATTCCTGGCTCCATTTCATATCTCACTCTTGTGTTTTCACTTTTAGTCTCTTTCCTACTAACTACAGTTTTTTATGGTTCAGTATGACCTACATTTTTAGAATATGTTAATGTATACAAACAATATGTTGTATTGAAAATCATGATGTTCTTAAGTTATAAAATACAGTTTAAGTAAGCTAGCATGGTCCCTGTCAGTTTCAAGAAAGAAAATTTGGGGTAATTGAACTGGTTTTGCAAACTATGTACTTCTGTGATATTTGACAAGTCAATTAACATCTGTGAATCTCTGGTTTGCTTGTTTTTTAACCTTAAAATATATTTAGAAAGTGGTGAGAATTGGATTAAATTTTTCTCTCTACCAGCTCCAAAATCTATGAATATCAGACCTGCTTCTGCCATTTTAGATTTTTAATCATTTTTTTCTCTTAAACTACAATTAGTGGGATCAGAACACCTATAACGACAACTTTAAAGTTATTAGTCTTAACATACATGGTTACATCTTTTAGTACTTTGTTAAAATGTAAAGCAAATGTATTGAATCATTGAATCTGTCAGAAGAGAATTTAATATAACAAAGAATATCAGATTACTGAAAAGACAGAAAGTATTACTAAGGTAGCACAGACAAAGTAACATTAGGAAGCAGAAGCACCTCCTCCAGCTGGAAAACTATTAAGCCAGGTGGGCTTAGTAGGGGATTTCTTGATATGAAAACTGAGCAGTAGTATTTGGCAAGGACAGCCCTGGTCAGATAGTGGGAGAGTGTGATTATCTGAAGTTAATCCATCCCCTGCTCTCCACCTCCATTACTACCATCCTAGTTGAAATCACTATCATTTCTTGTCCTAACTCATTGAGTAGGCCCCTACCTGGTATCCCTCTTTGCAAATTATTTCACAAAGAGATCATCCTTTATCCATGATCCAAAATTATATATTTGTTTACTTTTTTATTATACTTATGTTTTTACAATTTGGAATTATAGTTTACATTCAATATTATTCTATATTCGTTTCAGATGTACAGTATAGTGTTTAAACAATCATGTACTTTACAGAGTGGTCCTTCCCAACTTCTAATCAAATTATGCAGCTTTGTGGCTTAAAATTTTTAAATATTTCTTTCTGCACTTGAAAAACAAAAAACTCCAAACTTTTTTCCATGACCTACAAGAGCCTGTATGAACCAACTCATGTGCATCTCTTCTCTCAAGCCTAATGTCATTGCATTTTCTTCTTTGACCTATGATTTTCAGCCATACTGATGCTTTAGCTCTTCAGATCTGCTATATAATTCATTCTGCTACACTGTCTTTGCACAAGCTGTCAGTGCCTCACTGCATGATTCCCTTTCTTTCTTATATCTTGTTAACACACACCCATCCATCAAATCTTAAGTCAAAACTCAGTTCCTCAAATTAGATTGGGTTCTCCTCCTTTGTGCTTTCAGGACACCAAAGCATTCTTTTCTCATAGCATGCACCAATGTTTATAATTACACACTTGTTTGACTAAGTCTGTTTCTCCCAATGGACTGCAGCCTCTTTGAGGGCTGAACTAGATTCATCTTGTTCACTATTGTAAGTCCTGTACATGGCACATAGTAGCAGGCGATCAACACACCTACAATATTTTTTGAGAGAATAAATTAATGGACTGTTTTAAGAATAAAAGCTGAGTCTGAGACTGCTCAGCACAGTCTTGAATGTAGTAGGTACTCAATAAATGTTTGTTAGAATAACAATGGGCCTGAAACCAGAGCAAGCTGGATTGTTTTCCTAGTTATCCAATTGTCAGGAGTCACCATAAATGTGTTCCTGGATGCTTCTTCACTGATTTTGTTGGGGTGAGTAAATGATTATTCAGCAGAGCAGGTATTACATGCAGATCTTAAAGTAGGAGTTGAGCAAAAAAGTTTAATTTGTAAAGATTGCTCCAATATTCCCCTCCCCAACCCATATTTGTCTGTGACCAGAAGCACAAATAAAATATGCTTACTCTACAAGGCAAAAAGAATAAGATTATGATGATATATTCTTCCAATAAGAAGCATCCCTATATAATTTATTATTTCTTTTTTACATCAAAGCCAAAAGACCAATTTATGCATTTATGTCCATTTGTTAATGTGACCACATCACTGAGTCAATTTGTCAGTATACCTTTTCCCCAGGGTTCCTTGGAACACCGTCATAAAGATGCGTGGCTCTTTGCAACTTGAAAAAGAAGATGCAGACAATCCTGGAATATCAGAATTGCGAGACTCCTATCTTCATATATAAACCCAAGTACTTCTAGATCATTAAAAGTGATCACAACAAAATTAATTCACACTACTGATGATACTCACTTTTAATTGAATGCTTACTCTATATCAGGAACTGAGTTAAGCGTTTTTTGCAATTATCATCTGTAATCCTTAGAACAGTCTTATGCAGTAGGCATATATATTTACCTTCATTTTTACATATAGGAAACTTGGAATTTAAAGATGGTAAGGTACTTCCTGGAGTTATGATTTGAATTGGTTCTTGACTTACAAACACAAAAAGACAGTGTCACTGCTAGTTGGTTTTCCAGTCATGTACTCATGTATTTTTTAGTAATTTGACTCCTGCCTCACCCTCCTCACCTCAATTATCCCAATCCTTAAAACAATGCTTATTTTTGCCTCTCCTTGTCACTGCTTTAAGAATCTACTTCCCATATGAATGACTATATCAAAGCATTATTACAAACCACTCAGAGACATGATCTCATCACGGATGGATTTTAATTTCATGTTTTTGTCCTGACAAAGCAGTAGATTACATCTCTCTCTTTCACAGTAAACACTTTGGAAAAGAAAGAAAACAGAGTGGTTCAATGGAAAGAGCTCATGTCTGGCATTCTAGTTCCCAGTCCTCCACAAACTAGGTGTATTATCTTAGGCAAAGCACTTAATGTCTCAGTGCTTAATTTCAAATTTGAATAAACTGAATCTCTTCTAACTCTAAACTACTCTGGGAATATGATTTTTCTTGTAACTGAATTCCACCTTTGAAATTCAAGAAAAGATATGAAATAAGGTCATTGTCATCTTATTCTGGGCACTGAGGGAAAAAAAGTTAGCAATATTTTTTCCACAGTCATCTACACAACTCACTGAAGGACTAGAATGCAGAAGTAATAATATCACAATATAATAATAATTCCTTCTCCCCTTTTCCAACCATGGCATGATGCACTCTAATTACTTGGTAAATATTAGAGGATGGGAGTGATATAAAAGCACAATATCTGGTACACAAAGGTTTCTTAATAAATTTTTGTTGAACCAATAAATGGTTACTGCTGAATTTATCTCACCGCCACTGCATTCAGATGTCATATGTTCTCTAAATATAAGTTTGGTAGCCCATAGACATTCATTCAAAAGGCCACAATCAATCAGAAAATCTGGATATTTCTGACAGTTGTCTCTACTCTAGACAAAGTTTCAGAAAGCCATGGTGTATTCAAGATAGGAGTGAGCAGATGTTAAGAAACAAAGCAAAAATGAGCTCAAGTAAATAAGATATCGTTTCTGTGAGGATAATATCAATGTTTGTTTTGTTCAACATTATAAACTCACTACTCAGCACAGCATCTTAAACATGTATTATCAGTAAATATTTATTGAGTGGTTGTGTGCAATATAGGTATATCATCTGTCTCTTTATTGATTATCAAGATTGATTTGACATGTATAGGTAAGGAGAATACTTGAATAAATCAAAGAAGAAAAATACATTTTTCTTTAAAAAGTGTTAGGATTATCAGTGTACACAGACATTATATATATCAGTAAACTTTTCTATAAAGCAGATGGTAAATATTTTATGCTTTTTGAGTCATACAGTCTCTGTCTCAACTCTGCCATTGTAGCACTGAAACAGCCACAGACACTACATAACAAATAGGCATGCTATGTTCCAATAAATTTTTATTTACAAGAACAAGAGGAAGTGTACAGTTGAACTATGGGCAGCAGTTTTCTGATTTCTAATATAGAGGAATTTGCAAAATGACTATAGTTTGTCATCTAATGTCTTTCATCTAGACCAGCAGTTCCTAATTTGTTGGTCTTACAACTGCTTTATACTCTTAAAAAATTATTGAGGACTCCAAAAATCTTCTTTGTTTATATTGGTTATAGCTATCAATATTTACCATGTTAGAAATTAAAATTCTAAAATAAAAAATAAGTATATTTATTTGAAAAGTGGCTCATGAAAAGTGACTATATTTTCAAAATAAAAAATAATGAGGAGAATGATATTGTTTTACATTTTTGCAACTCTCTTATATGTATGACTTAATAAAAGACAGCAGCATTTTATATCTGCTTTTGCTTTCAGTAAGTTGTTTGGCTGAAGTATATGAAGAAAATCTAACATTACACATATATGTAAGTGGACAGGGAAAGACATTGCAGATCTCCTAAAATGGACTCAGGGACCTCTGTGCCTCCTCAGTCCGCAGTTTGAAAACGGCTATTTCAAACCTATGAAGCGGCAAATGGGAAATATAGACAAACAACGGACTTTGAACGTGATTATATATCTTGACTACAATAATGTGTTTTATAAGGAGTCTCTTATTTCTTACCTGAATCCTTACCTCTAACCCCCACATCACTACAACACTAATTATGGCACACCTCACTTATTAACAATACTTCAAGAGTTTTTACCCACAGTACAACTGGCCCTCTGAAAAGACCTGGTAGAAAGCAAGAGAGCATAGATCCCTAAACAAGGCTCCAAACCAGTAATACTGGAGGCTTTTGATCAACACACAATGATAGAGAAAAACTAAACAGCTAGAGATCAGAAAAGCCTGGAGTTTAAGGGAAAAGAAATGTTGAGCCAACCAGCATTTATTGTCAGCACTATGATTTGTTTTAGGAATGTGAGCTCTTAACAACCACAAGAGAGGGGTATTATCATTCTAATTTTTCAGAGTAGGAAATGGATACTAACAGAGGTGACCTACCTGGACCAAAGTTATACAGTTCTTGAGGGCAGAGCCTGTTTTCTTTCTTCTATTATCACACTGACAACAGACATTCAGTCAGTCTGTTTGGAAAACAGACAAGCCATGTCTCAGAAGTTAAGAAGGTTAGAAATATTGGGAATTTCATGTGGTTTAGGAGGGGGTCTTCTAATTGCTGAATAACTGACATCAAGGGGGAATGAGCTAATTGTATTAAGATATAAGTACTCACAACAAGTGCCCTCAACTATACAATGAGGACATTAGATCACATGATTACTTTTTTTCTTCCTATTCTAATATTCTATAAGTTGGTAAGGCATAAATCTGATGTACACATCAAGTGTCCCACTAAGAACTCCTCATAGAGGCCCCACTGAGGTAGGAGCCAATATCAGGGCTTGAGTCTACAGCTATAAACTATTATATATATATATATATATATATATTGCTTAGAAAATTAGGGGAAGGAGTTATCATTTATTGAGTGCCTAAGATGTACCAGGCACTATACTACATACTTCTTTCTGCTGCTGATTTAACAGGGAAAGATGTAGGTATAGATTCACTGCTAATCCTAATTTTTTTTGGCAAGAGTTCATTAGGTACCTACTAGATTCAGAGAATTTTAAACAGGTTCCGAAGAGGTTGAAAAGGGGAGAAACATCAAAAATAGAAGTGTGATTATTAACTTCCTATCTGTTATGCTAATTATGTGTACCTCTTTGTACTTTATGAAGAAACTTTGTAAATGTCCATTTGAGATGGACTAGAAATGGACTATTTTATTGGTAGGAAATAATATAATAGGTAATAAATTGAATTCAGACACAAGGTAGGGAGAATCAAAGGAAAAAGTGTCAATAAGTAGGGACAGAAGAGGCTTAAATACACCAATGCTCAGAAGAAGAGACTGATAGAGACACATCTGCTTATGAGAACCAGAAAAAGTACACATCCACTCAGGGTGTTGAGAGCCACCCTGTGTTTATAATTCAGAGTCAATATGGGATATGTGCCTATAAAACAAACAATAATTATATATTTCTAAGTGGTCAGAGAAAAAGAGGACAACAGAATCAAGATGTAACTTCTCCAGAGGTCAAACAAGGGGTAAAATTGTGGTACAATAGAAATTAAGAAAGTTATATTCTAGTCCTGGCTCTGCCACCTTCCAGTTCTATGAATTTAGAAAAATCACATTCCCCCTTTTAGGTCTCAGTGTTCCCATCAATACAATAATTTCACATGTAATTTTATTTCTATAATTTTATTACAGCTTCTAAAAAGGAGCTAGATTTCATAAAACAATCCACATACCTATAATGTATTGACTTGTACATGTCATATTTCATTGAATCTAAGAAACTATTGACTCTAAGACACACTATCATTCTATGTGCCAGTAAGAAAAACAAAAACACTGCCAATTGTAATTGCGTGACACCATGTATTGTAATGCCCATCTTGATGTCAGAGCTGCTAAAATGTGAAAAATATGCCTTTCATAATCAATGAAATATGGCCATTCATGCCAAGAAATTGTACCAAATTCCTATCTGTAATTGTCACATGATATGCTATTGCTGAAATCCCTATTGAGGCAAGAAAATTAAAGAGAATTGAACAGCAACAGCTTTGTTCACCAGGCTGAATATTAAAGAGGCTTCTACACCTGTGAATTGTGGTAGTAGGGCACAATGATAAGGAAAGGGAGGAAAGGACAAATAAACATGGCACTGCGCTAGGCCATTTGCAAGCCTCATTTTGTCTGTTCGTAATTATAACTCTGAGAAGTCAGTATTATTATGACACTATTTGGTATTTTGGAATGTGTGGGACTTCTATTCACAAAGACCTGGCTATACATCTAGGCTCTTCCATTTGCTGTGTGATCTTGGACAAACCGCTTAACTTTTTGAATCCTAGTTTCCTCATTTGTAATAACAGGAAAACTAACATCTAATACGCAAACTTACTGTAAGGATTAAAGAATATATGTGAAGCATCTGACACCTAGCAACCATTCAACAAATACTAGCTATTATGTATTACAGGTGAGAAATAGGCAACAGGGATCAAATGACTGACTGTGTATCCAAGATCACATTCTAAGAAATGGAGGAATCATGTCCTGAACTACTTCAGTCTGTCACACTTCCCCTGTGCCATAATGTAAAGCTACACAACTCCAGCATGCCAGACCCTGGACATTTTTCATCCACAGTGCCTTCCCTGGAGTGGTTCACAATGGAAATATCAATACGAAAGGAATATGTGAAACAGCAAGAACTAAGGAATGATCTGAGTAGCCCAAGGTTCACAACATCTGTGTTTTCTTGGTGAAAGAGAATTTTAAGCCTAGCACAGAAAGAGATAATGACCTGGATTTTGAGAGAAGATAGGGGAATGTTCAAGCAAAAGCAAAGAGGCAGGAATTAAGCAAAGCATTGTAATTCCCAGCCAAAACTGGAGGTTTCTGACCATTTTCAAGCATGTCAAGTATCTCTTGAGAGTCTTGCTTGACTGATGAGTAACTACAGTCTTCTAAAAGATAGCATGTCTTTCTCTACTGGATGAAAAAGGAAGAGATTAAGCAAAAAGAAAAAAACCTCATAGACACAGACAACAGCATGGTGATTATCAGAGGGAAAGAGGGTGGGGACAGGTAGAAAAGGGTAAAGCAGGGGTAAATGGTGACGGAAGGAGACTTGAATTTGTGTATGTTTATAATACATACACAGATAGTATATTATATCATTGTATACCTGAAACCTATTAATTTTATTAACCAATGTCACCCCAATAAATTCAATACAGTTTTTTTTAAAAGTCAGAAAGAGGAAAACCAGAAATTAAAAAAAAAAGGATAACAAACATAAACATTTAAATTTACCTACTGGAAAACAAAGATGTTCACAAACAGTTAAAAATCAAAATAAGACCATGGGAAAATATGAATAAATAATTATTAGATAAAAGCACTTACTCTGTTCTAAACAGCATGCAAAACACTGTATGTACATCCACTAAACCATACATCCTTCATAACAGTCTGTAAGGTGGGCTCAATTAAATAATGAAGCATGGATGGATTATGTAATTTGCCCAAGGTCACAATTAGTACATGATAGAGTCAGATTTTTAAATCATGTTTGTCAAATACACAAGAAATAACAAAGGTAAGTAATATAATTAAGAACAGTAATAAGGTGATTTATTAGTTAGATATTGGACATTATACCTTACACGATATAAATGTAACCTCCTTCTGATTGATTTGACTATGATCATTTGCCCAAAGCACAAAATATACAAATCACATTCTCTGACCAAAAGGCAATAAAAATAAACAAAAATTCAAGAACATTGAATTATGTAAAGAAGAAATGTACTTCTAAATAACTTACTGCTCAAAGAATAAAATAAAGGATACTGTAATTATACTAATGATTTAGAAAACTAATTACCAATGATTTAGAAATCCAGTCATTTAGAAAAATACAACATATCAAAAGTATGGAATACTCCCAGAGCTGTACTCATAATAATTCATAGCTATAAATTGTATTTCTATTAAATATGAAGAATGAAAAAAATATATGACTTAGACTTTAACTCAAAAAGCTAGCAAAGGACAACACAGAGCCAAGGAAAACAGGAATAAAGAATTAGTAAAGATTAAATCAGAAAGTTGTGATTTAGGGCACAGCACTATGTGTGGTAGTTCTGTGAAAATCCCAATAAAATATATAAAGCTCTTGCTAGTCTCACCAAATGTAATATAGAGGAGGAATAGATGAAAGAATGAGAAAGGTAATATAAACATAGCTATTGAGGCAATTAAAATAAAAAAATCAAACATCTAGAAAAATGATAAATACACAGGAGAAGTATTTAAAATTATACTGAAAACATGACAAATAGTTTAATACACATAAATAAATTTAAATGTACACTTTATACCTTCTTCATGGATAGGAAAAGTCAGTCCTGAAAACAATCTATACATTTAATATAATCCCAATATAATGATATTTTTGGAACATACTAAGCTGATTATCTAAACAAACACAAGAAAATAAGCAGATTAGTATAGCCAGGAGAATACCTAAAACCCACAAGAGTGATGGTGAGCCTTACCAGGTATTTTCAAATGTAATATAAAATCTCAAGTAATTAAAACTTTTTATCATAAATAAAGAGACAGACACAGTAGCAAAATTTAAAAGGAAGTTAAAAAATAAATGCTAATGACTTAGAAATTTACCATAAGATATGATACTTAAAATCAGTGGGTATATGGTGGAATATCGAATCATTTGAAACAAATGACTAGCCACTGGGGAAAAATAAGGCTATATCTTTAACAAGATAACCTGATCCTTTATATATGCTGGTCTCCAGCAGCATAGGTAGTAACTATGAATTCTTTCACTCCACAGCATGAGGTTGCCACAAGCCACCAAAAATGCACTTGTACACCACAAATTTGGGGGCAAAGTAAAGGAATAACCAGGGAGAATCTTGCCTAAGGCATTATCCAGATTTTACTTGGGCAATAGGGGTTGTGACTAAATGGTTGTATTAGTCAGGGTTCTCCTGTGAAACAGAACCAATAGGAGATATACATATAGTTGATCCTTTTGTTGTTGATTTTTATAGAGACAGAGATGGGAGGAGGAAGAAAGAAACATGTATTTGTTGTTGCACTTATTTATGCATTCGTTCATTGCTTCTTGTATGTGCCCTGACTAGGGATCAAACTGCACAACCTTGAGGTATCCAGATGATGCTCTAACCAACTGAGCCACGGGGCCAGGGTCTATACTGTTGACTCATAAATAAGGTGGGGTTGGAGACACTGACACCTGCACAGTTGAATATTTGTGTATAACTTTTGACTGCTAAAAACCTTAACTACAGTCCTCCCCGAGTAGGCATGGGGGGGCTGATTCCAGGACCCCTGTAGATAACAAAATCCACTGATGCTCAAATCCCTTATATAAAACAGCTTAAAACAATGCATACAGTCAGCCCTCCACATCACAGATTCTCAATTGCAGTTGAAAGTACTGTTTTCAATAGCAGTTGGTTGAATCTGCAGAGGCAAAACTCAGGGATACAGAGGGCTGACTGTGTACTTACTGAAAAAAATCCACAAGAGGACCCGTGTACTTCAAACCCGTGTTACTTCTCAACTGTACTGCCACTTACAGAGCAGTTCCATAAAACAGAGCAGCTGGTCTTAGTCAGTTAACCAGAAACAAGTATATTATTGAAATAATTGACATCAAATCGTGACTAATTTTCCCAGAGGTACGCTCATTTTTGAAACCTATGTCCTCCATCCCTAATTAGATAGTATGACAAATTAAAGTGAAAGGAGTAACACAGCAGGAGGAAGACAGCATCTAGAGTAGGAGATCAACCACAGGTAGACTGGGCTTCCCTGATGATTTGTCCTAGAGCCTGTTCTCCTAAACTGTCCTGCCATTGACAGCTGACCCTGAATAATTCCTAAAAGTTCTGAGATCTTTACAATGTCTCCCGATGAGTAAATAAGATACTAGCAGTAAAAAAACTGCCTGGGAGTAGAAAGTCAAGGTTTACATGTGTCTTTTGTAAATTGGTTATTTCAAAGTCTGGGCTCACCTGCAATTGTGCTAAGAGCTGCTGCACTAGAGTTAGGAATTCTCTCTCTTATTTTTAAATTTTTGTGAATACCTTTGGCTAAAAGAGTGTTTTGATTTCCTATTGCCCATGTTTCTGTGGATATATTTATACATTGTATAAAGAGGAAATGATAGTAAAGCTAAAGCAAACAAACATTCAGAACAGAACATCTGCAATGCAGGGAAACTAGTTGAATGAATTCCTTTCTTCTTGTCTGGGTGGGAATGGGGGTGAAAAAAGGAGTGTGGTGATATTTTGGTATCAATAGCATTTCATTTCTTTGGAAAGGGAAGCCGGGGTCAAGGAATGATAAAGCAGACAAGTTTCTTGTCTGTCAGGCAACTTGTGACTTTTATTGATGCCAGTGTACCCAGACTCCTGCTATCCCAGTCTCTTCACTATTGCTATTTCTCTTAACACACTGGCCCCACTCAGTGACTGCTATGAAAAAGATAGGGTGATCAGGACCAGGCCGACAGCACATCATCAATCAAAAATTATTTTTGACTGGAAGAGAGTGGGTTGCCAAGTCTCTGGTAAGCACATCCTAATAGGACTTGAATAATTCATTTACTTAAAAAAAATCCTCTTGCACTTCCCTAAAATGTAGTTTATCTTGTCTTAGATATTTTCAAAAGCCAGTGTACTTCTGAACATGTGACCTCATTTGTATTTCCATTTTGCTGAGTCCACTTGAGCTCTTTTCTCCTGTCAATTCCTACAGTATTCAAATATAGATTGAAAGAAATCTGCTTGGGGGAACAATGTCTAAAAATGAAAACTTGACCAGGAGAAGGCACTGACACTCTTTTAATAAAAATAATAATAAACAAACAAAATTCCACTGCCCAAGATTAACAGGCTCAGGTTGACAGAAAGGTTCAAGTAACCTCTGACAAAAGAAAAAATCAGCATATTAGGACTATAAATCTTGCAATTAATTTCAAAATATATAATAATGATTCTTCCAGCCAAAATTTATCCCACTGATAAACTCCCATAGTATAATCTAGATTACCTCTAAACAAGTTTCTCTCTCTTTTTTCCCCTCTAAGTCTCTCTCTCTACACACATACACTTGTGTTATACTGAAAATTAATGTTCAAAGTCACATGTTACTTCCTACTGACTTTGAGAAAGTATAATGGTATGATGCCTATAAAAAAAGTACTTTCGGGTCACAGTGGGCATTCAGGGTCTTCTTTGCCATTTCTGAAGATAAATATTTTTCTGTAACTTTTCAAAGTATACTCTTTTAAAATATTGTGTCTTCCTGTCCATGAATTTTCTCAAGTATAACTAGCATATTTCAATGAAGATTTTTTTAAAGATTGTATTTATTTTTAGAGAGAGGGGAAGGGAGAGAGAAAAATAAGGAGAGAAACATCAATGTGTGGTTGTCTCTCATGAGCCCCTTACTGGGGATCTGGCCCATATCCCAGGCATGTGCACTAGACTGGGAATCGAACCAGCAACCTTTGGCTTCCCAGTCCAGCACTCAATGCACTGAGCCATGCCAGCCAGGGCTCAATGAAGATTTTTTTTTATTCCTGGAACTACCTTTTGTTTGATTCTAATTTAATCAGAATTGATTTTTATGAAAGCCAGGTAAGCAGACATCATGAGGTGATGTGAGAACTATTTCAGGAAAAGAGCAGTGATAAAATAGATTTAACAATTGAGTCAATAATCACAAAGATGCAAAAGTTGACATGGAATAGGGCTGAGACAAGTTTTAGCTGACTATGAATTCTTTTCAAGGACTCCTTATGTCATTCAGCAATAGTATTACATGACAGGTTTTTCTTGAAGGCAACATTGTATTTGTTGTCACCAGCATAAATTTCTAAAAATAAAATACATTGGTCCCATAAGCCCATCAGAATGAGAAATATGGTTAACAATGAAGCAAACATTTTTGTTCCTCACTAAGGTAGACTTTCATTAAGAAATAAGTTCTGTTTAATTTGGTTGTGGATCAGACTTACTAGCCTAACAATCGAAGCAAGGACAGATGTTGTGAATAGATGAACCAAGATTGGTTATTTGCTATGTTGAACCATTGAGACAAACTGAGATAATGGAGCTCTAGGTCCCCATGCCCACAGTATTCATTCTGTCTTCTTTGCCTCTGGAACAGCATTTCTCAAACTGATGCTTGCTGGCACTACACTTGAGATACTCCTCAAAAAGTGTGTTCTCTGGTCACCTATGGTTGCTATCTTCTAGTCATTCTCTTCCACATTGGAGATTCACCATGCATACCAGTATATTTAAATCTCTATTAATTCTTCCACTAAAGAAACCTGTTTATCCTAGCATTTGCCAAACTTATTTGACCTTGGAAGTAATATTCATATTTCTCAGCTTCTGGAAATGCTTCTGGCTGACTGCACTTAGCTGCCAGTCCTCTCCAGAAATTGCCATTAGCTAGAGAGGATTGACTTTCCCTAGGTCATAACCCCTTCCCAGGGAGTGCATGCATTCAAGGACTGATCAAGGCAGAAGTAGAAAGCCCTGATAGCTCATCACAATGTGGAACAACTCTAAAGGAGTATCACAGTTTCAGAGCTCACCTTAGGGTTGGCTGAGGCCTTTGTTGAGACAGTTTCATAGCCCAACTTTTCTTTCTGCCCACTGTTGTTTTCTTCCCTTAAAAAAATCCTAGGCCTGCCCAGGTAGTTAAGTTGGGTAGAGCATCATCCAAATACACCAAGGTTGCAAGTCCAATTCTTGGTCAGGACACATATTGGGTTGGCCAAAAACTCCATATGGTTTTTTCCTAAAATAAAAGACATTTTTCATTTTCACCAGTAACTTTATTGATTTGGATATTGTGAGCATGTTGGTTATCTCCCACATTGTATAATGTCTATTGTTCTCAGTTAATGTCTCGATTGGATCACTATCAACTTCAACTGGTCTACCTGACCATGGAGCATCATCCATAGAGAAACCTCCAGCACAAAACTTTGCAAACCACTTTTGACATGCTCAATCAGTCACAGCACCTTCTCCACACACTACACAAAACTTTTTTTGTGTTTCAGTTGTGTTTTTACCTTTCTTGAAGTAATAAAGGACAATATGCTGAAATGTTGTATATTTTCTTCCATCTTCAATATTAATATGGCTACACAAAAATTCACAAATTTTGATGTTTCTTTTAAATGGATGCTGATATGACAGCTATTACAATACAGTCTAACAAAATTGTTTCAAATGAAGTTAAAGACAACTAAGCACTACTAGAGCTATCTTACAGAAAAAAAATGAACTTTTTGGCCAACCCAATATAATAATCAACCAATGAATACATAAATAAGTGCAGCAACAAATCAATGTTTCTCTGTCTCTGTCTCTCTCTCTCTCTCTGTCTCTCTCTCTCTCTCTCTCCTCCTTGTCTCCCTCCCTCCCTCCTTCCTTTCCTCTCTCTCTCAAATCAATAAATAAAATTTTTTAAAAAATTCTTTCCTGCCTTATTCTCCTCTTGCACAGATGTTGAACTTAAGAGCATTGCCTAATAAACTTCCTGAATACCTATTTACATCTCAGAGATTAATTTTGAAAAAACCTAACCTACAAAACATTTTAAGACACTTAGGTCTAATGAAGACTCTTGAAGCAAAGAAATAGGGAATGTACTCTAAATCATGTGTGGAAAGAAAACATTCCAGACTTGGGAAGATTTATAGAAAATATAATGAGTAAACAATGAACTTCCACTTACTTTATTTTAATAAGCACAAAATTGGAAAACCATCTGAGGAATGATAGGTTACATGAGAAATCTATAAAGAAAGAAAAACTTAAAAACTTAATGTAAATCACAAGTCTCCATCATTATTATCTGTACTAGCTCCTTAACTGATTTTCCTTCCTCCAATCCTGCTATCTTTCTATTCATTCACCCATAGCAGCTAGAGTGATGCTTTTAAAATATGAATATGATCATGTCCCATTCCTAATTAAACCCTTCAATTGCATGCATTGCTCTCAAATTTCTTAGCCTAACATATAAGGTCTTTTATGATTTAAACTCTTGAGCCACTCTTGACTCAATACTCCGTATTCCAGGTCTATAGAATTTCTTTTGGTTCCTTGAAAATGGCATGCTCTAAAATGACTCTGGGCCCCTGCATACACTATGACCATTAGCCATTGCTCCAAGCCTCTACTTCTTGGCCAATCCATAGATGACCAGTGGTCTGGGAACCAAAAGTGAATCATTAGAGTTGTCAAGACTGCAAGTGTACAAAGAAAAGGCACTGTCCTCTTTCTATGAGGGAAAGGGTGAGAGTTACTTCCTCCCCAAGTCCCTGCAAGAAAGTGAGGCTGTTGTCTCATTTCCTCACTGAATACTTGCCAAGGTATAAAGTACAGTCCCATCTCTGCATCCATAAGAATGGAGTAAATCTTAGTGAGGGAATTCTTAAGAGAAATTGAGGTGTTTCTCTGTGAATTAAAGTATATGTGAACACATATGTGTTGCCTGCTTATCATCAGGAGATTCCTGATGGTAAAAGGTATTTATTGAGTAGCTTGTAGCAGAGAAGTAAGAAAACACCATGATACAGTCTTCAGGAAAGAGGCTAGCCCTTAATGCTGGGTACATGGAAGAGAACGTCAGCAGTGCCCACAGCCTGTCATGAGAAAAATGGAGATTATAGAAGGAGACAGAGAACCAAGGAATGTGATACCATGACCAGAGAAAAGGTTAAGGGTATTGACCATAATCAAGGCCTTTTTCAAGAGGCTCTTTATCAGTAAAAGAAGCTAACATGAGGCTAAACACCGACCCACCACAACCACCAAGATAATGACACCAACCATCTATCTATGTGGACTGCTGTATCAGTGAAGGCCAGCAGGAGGAGGAAGAACCAGATAAAGCCAAAGTGAAGACAGACAAGCCTCCTTACCAATACCAGCTGACCAGTTGTGTAAAAGGAAACCTGCCATCTGTACTATGCCCCTATCAAACCCAATGCTAGAAAAGTTTACAGTTAAAAGGAAAGGGATCTTAACTCATTTGTAGCCTTGCCCTCCCCTTCAACCACATCCTGTCACTTTCCTCTCTTTAAATCTTTCAAGCACAAGGCTAACCAGCAATGAATGAGGAGAGAATTTTATGGCAGACATGAGGTTGCAAGGTTAAACTGAATTGGGCTGCACTGTTAGTTATTTTTAAAGTACCTAGAAAGTTGTATAAAATTCCAAAAAAAAATTATTAAGAAAAAGGGAAGAAAGTTTCCACAGAATAGAATGAAGTCATCAAGAGAAAAGTAACAGAAATGTTTCACACTTGTACTCTACTGTATGAAGACTGCTAAAACAGTGGTTAGCAGGGTGCAGCACATGTAACAAATGTACAAATACATGGACTGATTTCTAAAAAAGAGTGTGCTTAGCTGGAAGCAGGGCCCAGGACAGACACACTGAAGTAGCAAGAGGCAACATTCCCTTAGAAGAGGTTCTGTTACAGCAGAGAAGGAGGAGGAAAATGGGGTAGAAAGTGAGTAGCAAAGAAAATAAGAGAATGAAAAAATATATACAGTACAATGTAAATTGTAGAGTAATTAAAATGTAAATATGAACACAAATGTAAACACATTAGGATGAGTTAAGGAGGATGCTGCCTGGCTTTAATGATGGGACTCAAAGCAGCACAAGAAGGTCAGTCAAATGAAGGAGCAGAAAAGAGAAGAAGCATAGAGGCAGCATGTGTTGATCACTTCCCTACACTTCATTAAAAGTACATATGAGCATATGTATAAGAAAGGAAATAAAATGTTTAAATGCATACATAGCCTTTAAAAAATATAATGGAAGGGAGCAAAGTCCTTATACAAATCCCATGGAATGTTGTCTTGAGAATTTGGGGGTTTACATGATTAGAAACAAAACAGATTATATCTACTTAACTGGACAAAAGGGACGAGAAGTACAATCCCCCTAAAAGCTGCATATATTCAATGGAGCAAATCCACCTCAAATACGAATTTATCCTACAGATAAATTCATGTAAGTACTAAAGGCTACAAAGATGTGCATATGAAATACAGAAAAGAGCAGGAGAGTGTGATCTAATATGTGACCTTGTGCACAAAAAGAAATATGACAAAGACACAGACAAGTAGGTCAATGAGAGAGAGAGTGAGAGAGTATGAAAACTTCATTTTATAAACAGATGTGTCTTACAGGTTGGGGTTCCATTTTCTTTTTTATTTATTATTTATGCCATCACACAGAAAAAGCTGTTATTCCCACTTTTTCTCTCTTTTCCCACCTCTACCCTGCACCACCCTCTCCATCCCTCAGTCAGTCCCGATATCTTTGTCCTTATCCTTGGGTTGTGCATAAATGTTCTTTCGTTAATCCCTTCATCATCTTTCATCCAGTCCCCTCTCTCCTCTGACAGGTGTCAGTCTGTTCCATGTATCTATTCTTCTGTTTCTATTTTGTTCAATTGTTTAGTGTGTTCATTAGATTCCACATATAGGTGAGGTCATGTGGTATTTGCCTTTGACTGATTTATTCCACTTAGCATAATATTCTCCAGGTCCATTCATGCTTTCACAAGGGGTAAGAGTTTCTTCCTGTTTTACTGCTGCATAGTATTCCATTGTGTAAATGTACTACAGCTTTTTTATTCATTCATCCACTTACAGACACCGAGGCTATTTCTACATCTTGGCTGTTATAAGTAGCAGTGGGGTTCCATTTTCTTTGCTGTGGGGTTCCATGCTGTAGAGTTTTATACACAGAGAAAAATGTGAATCCAAGAAACAGTTTATGATTCTGTTGTCCAGAATTAATTATTGTTTTAAGAAACTAGTAACACATAAAATTCAGAGAAAATGAATGCTGCCTGTTCATCACCCACTCTGCTTCCTATATAGGGAATTGTTTCTTTAAGAATAGATTATAGCGTTTGAGCAAATAAACTATAATCTCACAGCAATGTTTACTGGGGCCTTAAATCATATAAATAGACCCTGCCCCTCTGGCTGTCTCTATGCAGCCAAGTCTCAGTACTTGAAACTATCCAAATATTCAACTGTTTTCCAGTCTCCATCCAAATGCTTAGCATAGATCCAGAACACAAGACTTTATTGAGCACCAGGGTCCCATCCTGAGTCAGAGTGATGAAACAAAAGAAATAGAAAATGTGATATCTGAGGAACTCAAGAGATACCTCAGGAAGCCTACACCAATGTTATGTTTTCTACCCCTACAGCAGTCAGCCTCATTTCAAGTAGCATCCCACACCTGCTCTTCTTTGACCCAAAGTAATGTATCTCTTACTTCAGTGCCTAACATACACTGAGTGATCATTTACCCAGCTCATCTCTCTGACCCCAAATATCACTTGACCCTGAAGGCCTATAAAGAAATCTAAACCTTGTGGTTATTTCCCCTCTAGCTCATCAATCAGTGGCATAGGCATCCCTGAGTCAACATATAGAATTATCTGGTCTGTTGCTTTACCAAACAGAATTAACAGAACATTTATTTGATCCCATGTTTACACAGAATATGGATTAAAAACAGTAAATTCAAGTTACAAATAACCCTACTCACGTTCCTGATATTCACAATTACAGTCAAACCTGGGTTTTCAAATGTCTCCCATCTCAGACAATTTGGTCTTGACCAGGGTGTTCATGGAAAAAATGTCTAAGTTGTCAAACAAAACTTTTATTCTCACCCTGACAACCCTTTCATGCTGATACTTGTATGATCAGTCTCACGGCTCTCAGATGTGAAACAGTTTTCAAAAAAAATAGCTTCTGAAATACCCTTCCAGAATGAATTGAGTTCAAGAACCAAGGTTCCGCCTGTATACAATGAGGCAGTTCAGTAAAGTGTGGTTAAAATCAAGGGCTCTAGAAAAAGAAAAAGGGAGATTCTACTCCTAGCTCTGCAATTGAGTAGCCCTGTGGCCTTTGGCTCCTTGAGCCTTAGTTTCCTTATCCCTAAAATAAGGATAATACAGTGTGGGCATTGACTATGGAAGTGGGAGGGCAGGCTGGGTGGAGGGGGAGAAGGGGAAAAGTGGGAAAACTGTAATAGCACAAACAATAAAACATTTAAACATGCTTTAAAAAATAAAATAAAATAGGAATAATAATAGTACCTACCTCGTAGAAGTACTATGAAGTTTAATAGAGATAAGTTATGTAAAACTTGTAGCCCTATCTAGAACAAAATAACACGGTATTAAATATTGTTGTCATAGTTGTTACAAATTCTTTGAATACATGAGTTGCAGGCAATATTTAGAGTTACTAGTTGAAGATGTTATTGTCATCTTTTTTTCAATTAGAGCCTCATTGCTTTACTAAAAATACTTCTTTCTATAGTGCAACATATGAAATGTTTCACTGCCGTCATTAGACAAGTCACTGAGAGGTAGGAGGGAAGCAGTGTTGGAACAAAGATTTGTAGGAGACTGATACACTGTGGACCCTACTCAACCTCTTCGTAAACATTTTTTGTATGGCTCAATGATCAATGATCATATCACAAATGAGTTCTGCTGAGCCACGATACTTCCTGGATCTGGTTAGGCCATTAGTATCACGTTTGGAGTCTTTATTTAAGTCATTGTATATTTTCCATGATGTATAGATTTCAATTTAAGTACATTTGGCTACTGAAGTCCTTTGCTTAAAGTAGCGCAGGATTGATTTAAAATACTAGTAAGTGCCCTGGCTTGTGTGGCTCAGTGGACTGAGTGCTGGCCTGTGATCCAAAGGGTCAATTCCTAGTCAGGGCACAAGCCTGGGTTGTAGGACAGTGTGCCAGTAGGGGGTGCATGAGAGGCAACCACACATTGATGTTCCTCTCCCTCTTTCTCCCTTCCTTCCCCTTCTCTAAAAATAAATAAGTAAAATATTAAAAAAAAATAAAATAAAATACTAGTAAGTAAATGGTATCTTAATGAGCATCATAGTAATTATATAATAGCCTAAGTTCTATATCCATAAAACTTAGGTCAAGAAGCTGATTATGATCACAACTAAATACATATTAGCCATAGGTCAGACTTCCTTTCCTTTTCATTTTTTTGTCTTGTGACTAGAATAGTTTCACATAAACAAAATAATTCTTCTTTCTTATCTTCCTGTTCTTTCTGCCATGTTAATTCAGATTTGACATGTCCCCATATAGTGTTTATTGCAAAATGAGATGAGTGAACTGATACAGATCAAATAGCTGACTTTTTACTGAAACCCCATGCCAAAGACAAATGAGCTTTTAGAGTTTTAAAAATAAATTTAGTTTTATGCATTTTATAGTGGTTATAAATGTAAGGAATTTGGAGAGTTTATTTCAGTTAGTACAGTAGAAACTTTATGGAAGTCATTTTGATTTTAAAAATTACAGAATGGCTATCAGTATAAATGTGAATAAATCTACACATATTTTATAGCCCTAATAATATTTTAAGTTCCCAGGTCTGACATAGCCCAGCACAAATATTCAATTACAGAGAAAGAAAAAGATCGAAATAGGCACAAGATTGGAACTATGGACCCTTGAACTTTAATCTTAGCTATAAACAAGACTTTTTACACTTTTTTAATTGTTGTTCAAGTACAGTTGTCTCTATTTCTCCCCACAACTCCCCCCCACCCCAGCCATCCTCACCTCCCACCCCTGATCCCACTCCTCCCTTGGTTTTGTCCTTGACAACCCTTCCCCCTTCCCCCTACTATCACCCCCCCCTTCTAGTTACTGCCAGTTTGTTCTTAATTTCAATGTCTCTGGTTATATTTTGCTTGCTTGTTTGTTTTGTTGATTGTTTTGTGAAAAGGGACTATGCTTTTGGTCTTCACTCTACAATGTTTTCCCATAACCAACAACAACAACAAAAATGAAAATAGGAAATTGACTGGAATTATACTATTAACCGTTTTACTTCGTATGTTGTTTATGTACATTTGAGTGGCCAGACACATGTATCTTGAATCTTAATTCAAATGATCTAAGATCTGTGCCTTCAAATGATTTGCATGTAAGGTTGGACAGCCCAGAGAGCTCAAAAAGTTATAGTAATTTGGGAGACAATGTCAACCTAATTTGTTTTCTCTCTCTCTCTCTCTCCCTCTGTCTCTCTCTCTCTCTTGGAGTAAAAGTGTGATGTAAAATTAGCTTGGCCATAGAGAATCCTGAAACTTGTGGGAGTTTCCTCCCACCTTCAGCCTGGATAAGTAATCAGCATCAATAACATTATCAGTTCTGCCATATTCACAATAGAACTTCACAGATTATTATTCACATCTCAAAAGATGCACTTTTGTATGTTACTATCGAATTCTTTATTGGCACCTCCACAGTAGTTTTCATAGACTAGTGCTCCTCAAATGTTAATGGAATAAAAATGTTCTAGGGATATTGTTAAAAACACACATTTCTGGACCTCACCCCCCAAAGATTATGATTCAGTAGATGCAGGGTGGAACCTAGGATTCTGTGATTCTAACAACTTCCTGGATGTTCCTGATGATGCTGGTTCAGGGACCACAATTTGAGTGACAATGATCTGAAGGTTTTATTTTCACTCTCTAACACCTAATCTGATCTTTGCCTTCAGGTAATTACTTCCTTTTTGATAACTGAGGTCATCTAACATGAGATGACCATTCAACCTTGGAAACATTCTAGAATCCTAATTGTTCTCTCTTCCTTCTGTCCTATCTCAAGTAAGGAACTTATCCTTTCTCCTTGTCAAGTAAAAAGTATCAATTTAGATTTAATCCTGTCCCTATAACAATTATTCATTGTATTAGTTAGGATTAGGTTCAGCTGCCAGTGACAGAGAATCCAAAATAACAGTGGTTTAAACAAGATGAAAGAGTTCCTCTAAGATAAGTGACCCAGGACTGGTATATTTGCTCCATAACCATCAGGTCCCAAATTCCTTCTGTCTTGTTGCTCTTTCATTCCCAAAATGCTGCTTCCACCTCAAAGTCTATCTCATAGGCCAAGAACTACTACTGTAGCCATTAGGTCCAAAGTTCAGCCAACAGAAGACAAGGATAGAATGGCACACTCTTTCTGCTTACATTCCATGGACTGGAAGTTAGTCATATGGCTGTATGTAGCTACAAAGTTAATTGGGAAATGTACCTTGCATGTGCCCAAATAAAAAATATGAATTTCTATAAGTAAGAAAACAGAGAAAAATATTGAAGTGCAATTAGCAGTCTCTATGGCACCTCTTCTCTTGATATTTATTTTTAATTTATAATTTTCTTCTAGTTCTTCCTCCTAACCCTGTAAATATTCTAAAAATAAAAATTTACTTCAACAGTCCTTCCTATGGCTAATGCCTAATCTTGCCTCTTCTTCTGTTTCCAAACTTGTCTAATATCAAAAATTTATTTCTATTTCCTACATCTTGTTATCACCTTCTTACTCCTCAGCACGTTGTAATCTGACTAAGACCTCATTGCCATTGAAACTACCTTCTGCCATATCACTAGTAAATTCCTTATTCCCTAATCCACTGACTTCCAGGTCCTTGTAATTCTTTCCCAGGTATAAGTTATTGACATGGAAAGCATTATGGTAAAACTAAAGAAGCGTGGCAAATAAGTAGCTGGCTATCAAAGGAGAGAGTCTTGCATCAGGGATCTTGTATTTTGAATACAACCATAAAAGAGCATGCCTTAGGGTCATTTAGACTCAATATATTTTATAATTCTTGTTGTGAAATGTATGTAAAAATAGACACTTAGAAATAAGTCTGCTTAGTCATAACTAAGCAGTATCTCACACAAATGCATGTGAAATTAGGTAACAAAAATATTTATTTTTTACTTGTTATTGTATTGTCCTATTACCATTTAGTCCCCTTATATCCTCCCCCCGGCAATCACCACACTGTTGTCCATGTCCATGAGTCATTTTCCCTTTTTGCTCAATCCCTCTACCCTCTAACCACCCTGCCATACACTTAGCTGTCATCCTGCTCTCCATCTATGAGTCTGTAAAAAGTACTTCAAAGGAAATGTGTATAATAGTGTTTGGCACATATAGCAAATTATTTTAACATGCTATTCAACTCTCTGGCATTAACTGCCCTTACCAATCTGCTTTTATTTGTAATGTATTAGATTGGAGTCATTGGATGAATGTGTCTCAGGGTTCTGTCATTTAACTTTGGCCTGACATGAGTACTGCACCAAAAGAAAACAACAATAAGTAGAGCAAGAGAAAAATTTTGTTGGAAATTGTGTTTTCCAAAGTTCCTTTTTAAAACTTTATAATGCTGGTGAGGAGAACAATATGAAAAAGAAGGACTGTATGCACATATAAAACCTTTGATTTTATGATAAGCCCAACTTGTTTTGGAGCTCCTTGACTGCAGCAGAGAAGAGACCCTGTAAGTCTGTCCAGTTAGATGGAGCCAAGTCATGGTTGGAAAGGAATGTATCATCTCCAGCAACTTATTGTTACAATTAGAACATTGTTCTCAGACCATCTCTGATCTCTATATGTATCACTTCTGTCTTAGCCAGCTATTATTACTGAACTTGAGATGAAATCAAGATTTAATTCATGTGCTGAATTGGACTCCTCCCCATTTCATGGATTTGTATCATCCTTGATTTCATTCCTGGGTTCAAGTTTGTGACTTAGTAGTTAATACCTCATCTGCTCTACTGTTTCCATTTCAGACTGGACACTTTCAGACAATCCTGGTTCCTCAACTTCAAGGTTGGTAGTACTCAACCCTGGCTGCACATTAGAATCATATAGAAAGATTTAAATATCTGTTGAGGTCTGGGCCCTCCCACCAGTAATCTAATTTAAGTGAATCTGAGATGGGACCAGGCATTGAGAATTTTAAAGGCTCTTCAGGTAACCCTAATCTGTGGCCAGATTTGAAAACCCATTCTAGCTTCCATTTCTGTTCAAAAATAACTTTGTATTCTACTTAGGAAACCACCCTGTCTCCCTCTCTTGACACCAAGCCATAATGCCTTCAATGGTACTATGTACCTCAGTAAACTCAGGTACCAGCAAGAATCAGTTAGATCTGTACTGACTGGCATGGCTCCATGCATTGCATGCTGGCCTGAGAACCACAGGGTCACAGGTTTGATTCACAGACAGGGCAAGATCTAACTGATTCTTGCTGGCACCCAAGCAAGGTCCCCAGTGGGGGGCATGCGAGAGGCAACCACACACTGATGTTTCTCTTCCTCTCTTTCTCCCTCCCTTTACCTCTCTCTCTCTAAAAGTAAATTTAAAAAAAGAATCAGATCAAAGATAGTAACCATTTATTAAACAAGCATATAATAAGTATTTCTCTTCTCTAAATAGTTAAAAAAACTAGAACATTGTTCCTTTCTTCCAGAGCCACACATGCTAATGGAGGAGGCAGTGATGAGACACATAATTATAGCAATATGATAAGTGCTTTAATAGGGGTATGAATGAAATACTATGGAACTGCAGAAAAGGAAGCACATATCTCTGTAAAGGTCTTGAAAGGCTTTCTGAAGCATCTTTGAGTCTCAAAGAGGAAGCAGAAGTATACAAGGAGGAAAAGAGAAGGTAATAAAATCCCAAACAGAAGGGAAACCTAAGCAAAAACACAAAGGAAAGATATTCTGTATAAATATACATGGATGGTTTAAATATTTAATTCAAGAATAGCATGAATTTTAAGAAAATCCTAAGACTTTGGGAGTATTTTGTATGCTTTTTTTAAAAAAGCAAAAACAATATTCAGTGACTGCACTGTGCTATATCATTTTTGTAAACAAGACTAAATCATCTTGCCCTGGCTGGTGTTTCTCAATGGATTGAGTGCCGACCTATGAACCAAAAGGTCACCGGTTCGATTCCTGGTTAGACAATAGGCTTGAGGTGTGGGCCAGATCCCTATTTGGGGGCATGCAAGAGACAGTCAATGAATGTTTCTCTCCCTCTTTTTCTCCCCCCTTCCCCTCTCTCTAAAAATAAATAAATAAAATCTTTTTTAAAAAATCACTAAACCACCTAGCAGACCCAACAAAAGAAAAAAAAGATTAATAAAACTTTAATAGCAAAAACAAGAATGAACCTATGACACATTTTTATTTTATTAATCCTCACCTGAGGCTATTTTCATTGATTTGAGAGACAGAGAGGAAGCTGGGGGTGGGGGGGCAGGAGAGAGAGAAAGAAACATTGATTGGTTGCCTCCTGTATGTGCCCTGACTAGGGATCCATCTTGCAAACTTTTGATGTATGAGACAGCGCTCCAACCAACTGACTCACTCAGGTTGCAAATTCTGACCCTTGGTCAATGCAAACACTTATAACCCTCTTCAGGTTCGTTTGTCTTTGTAAATGACTGTTGTTAACCAAATTGGTACATTTCTTCTTGGTTCTTCTTTCTCAAATCTGAGTGATTTACCTTTGGGATTCATTGACTCCAGCACCCACTTAAAGATACAATCTTCTGTCTTTAAGGTGCAGGGCTCAGGGCTTTAACATCACTGAGTGTTCAAAATGATTGTTTTTTAGCAAACTCTTTTATTTATTTATTTATTTTTGTTTTGAGAGAGAGGGAAAGGGAGGAAAAAGGAGAGAGAGAGAGAGAAGCATCAATGTGTGGTTGCCTCTCACACACCTCTACTGGGGACCTGGCCTGCAACCCAGGCATGTGTCCTGACTGGGAATCAAACAGGCAACCCTTTGGTTCTCAGGCCTGCACTAAATCCACTGAGCCACATCAGCCAGGCTGTAGCAAACTCTTTAAAAAATTTTTGGATGGTCATTTTAACTATACATATACATGTTTTGAGCAGTTATGTTGTTTTGTTACTTGGTCAATCTCTGGAAACCA
The DNA here is from genome assembly GCA_028533065.1 of Trachops cirrhosus. Classification (NCBI taxonomy): domain Eukaryota; kingdom Metazoa; phylum Chordata; class Mammalia; order Chiroptera; family Phyllostomidae; genus Trachops; species Trachops cirrhosus. Next base: position 9,883,467 of record CM052552.1, on the reverse strand, counting down.
CATGCAACACAATCTTACAAAATAGCACAGGGCCCACCATTTCAAAGGCAAATGACACAACAGTGAATTTCATATCTTACCAAAATACCTGCCAAGCTTTTCCTGTTCTTCACCTTCTAACTAGGCTTAGCAGTATATTACATTTAAAAATCCCAAGTCAAAACTTAGAAAGACAGGCTTTAAGAACACAGAAATGTCCTCAACAGGCCCCTTGCATTACATTTATGCAACATGAGCTGGACTAGAGAAAAGACAAATGTCTTCCATGGATCACAGTTAGGGTAAGTTTGTGCAAAAAGAATACCTAGGCTGATATCCAAACAGAGTCAGAATTATCCAGAAAGATGCTTTAATTGCACAAAGGGTTTATGATAACACATGAGAGTAGAAAAGCCTGCAAAGTATCATAGGAATAAAGAAGGGTGTGGACAATAGAATGGAGAGATTATGACAACCCCAGATTAACTAGACCAGTTTTTAAAGAAGTCCAACTATGGCCTAAATTTCAAAGATATTAAAGGAGGCAATAAAACTGATCATTTTCAGTCTCTTCTTCCCAAGTGTCTACCTGACCTCCACCCTCTTTTTATTATATATCATTTACCCAATAAATTTTAATAGTTAACTACCATTGAACTGATTTAAATAAAATGTAACAAGGTGTGCTCAATCATTTTTCTCCAGGTATAACAAAGGCTCTGTTTCCTTTCCTGTTTATGTATATTTGAATGGTAAATAAAGAAAAGTAGTATCTCAAATGTCCCAATAAATTTTAATTTCTCTCAAACAACCCCTACATAGAATTTCTAATACAATAGGGTGATAGCCTATGATTCTTTATATATGCATGAACATGTTTTTCCTTATCAGTAATAATGATGGTAGAATTAATAACTATATTTTTCTCTTTCCTACAGGATTTAATGATCTGTTTCAAAAATAAAGAATTATGAAATTACAACCTTCTCGGGTTCAGCTTTAATTAGATTGATTATTTAAACCATAGCTTTCAATGCTATGGAAGGTATAGACAAGTATTTTTCTTATTACCAATAAATACAATACTAACAACTTGCTTTGCATAGAGTTTTATAACTTTTATAAAGTTCTAGTAAATAATTTATCTTCTAGGACTACCCTACAACCCTGTAGGTTAGGCAAGGCCAGTGTGTTTGCCCATTTTATACAGGTAATTAATCTCAAAGACAGTCAATGATTTCCTGGGCCTGAGAGTTTATTTTGAATTTTAAGTCCAAGTGCTTATTATGATCAAGAAAGCTTCAAAATATTAAACTACACAATCCACATAAAAATTAGCTCTATGCTTAATGCATAGTATGTACCCAATACAAACTGCTATCAATTACACATACTACTTACACTGTTTATTACTGTTTATTACTAACTGTTTATTACTAAATTAATAATCTTGTCACTAGGATTCAAAAGCTGATGTTTCAGGACTAAGTATGTATAAATAAATAAATAAATAAAATAAAGGAAATATAAAAGTTTACTAAGGATCTGACTGAGCAATGCCCAACATCTGGAGACCAAATAATTTAATCAAGTGTATTCCAACCCCATAAAAACAGAGTAAAAATCCATGCTCCGAACAATCAGGTTATGGAGTTAAAGTTTTGCCTCAGTGGAGGTGTTATTTCTCAGAATCTATCCTAGAAGAAAAACAAAATCCAAAATACATGAAAATTTTTATGCCCAACAATGTTCACTACATTTTTTACAAATGCAAATGCATAAGAGAAACAGGCTATTTTGTAGACATTAAAAAAGAACATACAACATAGGGAAATTACTACTATGTCCTAATTCTAAAAAAACTCTATATAAAATTATGTTCCCAGTATTATTTCACTTAGATATGAAATATGTGAGAAAGAAAGAAGTATGCATCCTGACTAGCACGGCTAAGTGGATTGGGGCATAGTCTGCAAACCAAAAGGTAACTGGTTTGATTCTGATCAGGGCACATGCCTAGGTTGTGGGCCAGGTCCCTGGATGGGAGCATGCCAGGGGCAACCAATCAATGTTTCTCTAGCACATCGATATTTCACTCCCTCTCTCTCCACCTCCCTTCCCCTTCTCTAAAAATAAAATGTTTTTTTAAAAAGAAAGAAGTATGCTAAAATATTAATTATGGTTATTTACTGAGTTTTAGAATATCCATACCTTTCATTTTTAATACTTTTTTAATTTTACAAATTGCCCCAAAGCACAAAGAAAAATAAATGTTATTTCTTGAATAACTGAATAAGGCAAGTGGTCATCCTACTTCCTCTCATGAACACAACTTTGTATGTTCTGTCTCTTTGACACAAATACTTACCTGAGTGATTCTCCCAGTTCTGTGATGCTAGAGCTACATTTTCTATCACTACTGACCAGGGCCACCTCTTTGGAATTTACTGAGGAGCCTTAAGGTTCAAAGTAAAATATGGCTCCAGTGTGAGTATTGCAAAGGGAGATACATGTAATATTCAGCAACTTGACTAACTTTATTTTATTTTTAATAAAACTGTCTGGTGATGTTCAGATTTGCCTCCACCATCTGAATTCTTGGGCTGTTGTGCTAAGAACACAGATGATCTCTCAGTTGTCTGTCTTCCTGATTGCTCCCAATTAAAATCTGCTTCCACTAAAGCCAAAAGCAAAGCCAGTAAATTTCTGTTTAGCCTTTTGGGGTAAGAAGAGGAAGAAGCTGCATACCAGTGCTCTTCAGTTATTGCTATCTGACTCCAGAGTAAATAAATTTAATGGAAGCAAATAGAGCCATTTAAGAAAACTGCCTTCACCTGATACTTCATATTGCTCTGTCTTGTCTTCAAGGACTGTGAATAAGGTTAATTGAAATCCTAAGGTCAAGTTCAGGAGGATGCCCGCTCATCCAAAAGTTCTCAGAGAAACCTAGGCAAACAAAAACTAGCACAGTTCAGGAGGATCCAAGATGGCAGAAGACCGCCCAGGACCAATCTGGAATTACAACTAAATTGTAGAGAAATCATCCGGAATAACCAACTGAACACTAGCTAGAGAGAAGCATTATAACAGGGGTGTCAAACTCATTTTCACCAGGGGCCACATCAGCCTCGAGATTGCCTTCAAAGGGCCAAATGTAATTTTAGGGCTGTATAAGTGCAGCTACTACTTAACAGTTAAACGAGAGCTCAGCACTGCCACCAGGTAGAAACAAGGTGTTGGGCCAGATAAAACAAGGTGGAGGGATGGATGCGGCCCGCAGGCCTTGTGTTTGCCACCTGTGCTTATAATGACAGACTGCCAGAAGAAACCGTATCACCACAATGAGATTGATAGGGAGGTGGAGGAGGTGTGAGAGGACTTGCTGGGATTTCATGGGTGGCAGCTGAAGTGTCAGAGTGATATTTCAGTGGCCAGGGCGAGGGGCAGGGGTTCCCCCTGAGAAGTGTGGGGACTGAACTCCTAGCTGGGCTTCCCAGCCTACAGCACCAGAGCTGGAAAGGAATCCATATAACATCTAGCTATGAAAAGCATCAGGGTTCCTGTCTGCCAGGAAGAGAGGGCTAGAGAAACAGACAGACTCTTAAAGGGCCAACACACAAAATTTTGTTTGCAGCACTTACCCTAGGTGACATTAGAGGGAGGGCAGATTGGACTATGGATGCTTGGGGAGATTCTAGGACTGGTGGCTCTGGAGAGAGAACTGAAGGATCAGCTGCCAGGATCCCTGTGTTGAGTCATACTTGATACTGCTGAAGCCATCTTTCTCAGGCAGACCACTACCCTACAGGTGGCACCAGCCTGAAGGGAAGCAATAGTCCCGCCCATAGGATTTACTCTGCCTCACCCTGAGGTTCTCAAACCCGACTGCTGATTATAGATTGACTAGATTAACAGCTGAGTGTGGATCACTGGTAGCCTCAAACAGGCTGCCTAGTGGCAGACTGGGACACCATCTGACTTCACCAGAGGGCAGATGCAGAAAGAGAACACAGTGGTAAATACTAGATGCTACAGAGACTAATTCCACCATGGTCTTCTTCGTGATTTGCATTATTTTCCCTCCTGTATAGCTTTTTAACATTCATTTCTTGTCCTTCAAATTTGTGCCTATTAGGTCACTAGTTTTTATATTATAGTTTATTTCAAATCTCACATTTTGCTCCCCCCTTCTCTTATTCCATTTTATTTTCTTCTTTCCTCTTCTTATTTTCATTTTAAATTTTATTCTCTCTCTTGCTACAACTTGTTTCCATTCCACACTCCTGCTATTTCTCCCCGTTCCAGGCTCTCAAAACCATTTTTCTTGTCATTAGTCATCTCGAATTCTTTTTCCCATCCTTAAAATAGCCTTATTCTCTCTCCACCTGTATCTTTGCTCGTTGGCTGTGGATATGGTGGTTGTTGTTGCATTTCTTCAGTTTTATTTCTAGATTCTCACTATTTTTGTATTTCAAATCTCAAATTGTACTGTTCCCTTCTCTTACTCCATTTTGCCTTCCTCTTACCCTTTCTTTTTTAATTTAAAATTTTAATTTTTCTCTGTCTTGGACTGGATTTCATTCCTCACTCCTAGTTTCCTTCTCCCTCTATCCTCTCAAAATCACTTCTCTTCCCTCTAGACATCTCTTAAGCTTTTCTTTCTTTTTTCCCTCTTATTCCCATCCCACCTATCTTAATCTTTGCCTACTTGTTATTGGTAGTGCTGTGGTGGATCTTTTTCTCTAATTTGATTCCTATTTTTTTCTCTCACTATATTTTTTATTTTTATTTTTTATTGTTGTTCAACTACAGTTGTCTCCATTTCCCCCCACCCCAGCCATCCCCACCACCCACCCCTGATCCCATCCCCCCTTGGCTTTGTCCATGTGTCCTTTATAGTTGTTCCTGAAAACCCTTCCCCCCTTTTCCCCCATTATCCCCTCCCACTTCCCCTCTGGTTACTGTCAGTTTTTTAAATTTCTGTTTAAACTTAATACTATATGCTTCCCTTCTCTTATTCCATTCTGTCTTCATCCCTCCCTTTTTTATTTATTATGTAAATTTTACTTTCTTTCAATCTTCACCTTTGTTCTATTCCCTATTCTTATTATTGCTCCTCCCTCTACCCTCTCAAAATCATTTTTATTTCAGTTACTCATCTGATATTCATTTTTCCTTTCTTATAATACTCTTAATCTCTTTACACCTTTATTTATATTTTCTCATTGGCTGTTCATAGTGTGATTGAGGTGGGGGTTATTTTCGTGGGTGTGGGCTTGTTTCCTAGATTGTTTGGTTTTGTTGTGGCAACACATGTACAACAGCATAAAAGATGTGTTGGATGGAGTGACTCTCACTCAGCCAACTGGAGGGAAGGACCCACCAAAGAATGACCCAACAATAACCAAAACCCAATTACAACCACAGAGCCCACAAAAACAGCAGAAAGGACATCCCAAGAGCATCAAGTTCAGGAGATGAAGGAGATACACCACTGAATTTCACAGGTCTCCTACCACAGAATTTCACACCATGAAGACAGGAAGTCAAAGCATATCAATCTGAGATGCAAAAACAAACAAGAAGAGTCACCTAAAATGGGGAGACAAAGAATCAGCTCCCAAATGAAAGGAAAGGAGGAATCCCAAGAAAGAGTACTAAGTGAAATAAAGACAAGCAAACTGCCAGAAACTGAGTTAAAATAATGGATAAAAGGATGATCGAGGAACTCAGTGAGAACTCCAAAGAACTCCAAAGAAGCTACAGGGAACTTACTGCAAACTACATTAGCATGGAAAAGGACATAGAAACTATCAATAAGAGCCAGGAGGAAACGAAGAATATAATATTTCAAATGAAGAACACAGTAGAAGGAATTAAAAACAGGCTAGATGAAGCAGAGGATTGACACAGCACACTGAAAGACAAGGGAGAAAAAAATTACAGACAGAGAAACAAAATGAAAAAAGACTCAAATAGAATGAAGAGGGTTTAAGGAAGCTGCAGGAAAACATGAAACACAGTAATATCCATGTTATAGGGATACCAGAAGGAGAAAAAGAGGTGCAAGTGATAGAAAACCTGCTTGTAAAAGTTATAATAAAAAACTTCCCTAACTTGATGAGAGAAACAGTCACACAAGTCCAGGTAGTACAGAGGGTCCCAATCAATGTGAACCTAAAGAGGCTCACTCCAAGACACATTAAAGTTAAAGACAAAGAGAAAATCTTAAAGGCAGCAAGGAAGAAACAGCTAGTAACATACAAGGAGCTCCAATACAGCAATAAACTGATTACTCAACAGAAACACTCCAAGCCAGAAAAGAATGGTAAGTAATATTCCAAGTAATGAAAAGCAAAGGCCTGCAACCAAGACTACTCTGCCAAGCAAGGCTCTCATTTAAAATGCAGGTGAAATAAGGAGTTTCCCAGACAAAAAAAAAGCTAAAAAAATACATTTCCACCAAATCAGTATTGCAAGTGATGCTTTGGGGATTGCTTTAAGAAGATGAAGAAAGAGAGAGAGAGAGGGAGAGGAACAGAGGTATGAAGGAAGTAAATGGCAATGAATAATACTTATCAACAAACAAAGGCAAAAAATGACAATGAATACATACCTATCAATAATAACCTTGAATGTAAATGGATTAAAAGCTCCAATAAAAAGATGTAGGGAAGCTGAGTGGATAAGAAAACATGACCCACATATATGCTGTTTGCAAGAGACCCACCTCAGTACAAAACATCTACACAGACTGAAAGTGAAGGGATGGAAAATAATATTCCAAGCAAATGGACATGAAAAAAGAGCTGAGGTAGCAATATTTATATCAAACAAAATAGATTTTAAAACAAAGGCCATAAGAAGAGACAAAGAAGGATGTTTCATAGTACATAAGAAATAATCCATCAAGAAGTTATAACCCTTGTAAACATATATGCACCAAACATAGGAGCATCCAAATATATAAGGAAAATCTTGGAAGGCTTCAAGAAAGATATAGACAGCAACACACTTATAGTAGGAGATTTTAACACCCCACTGTTGACAATGCATAGATCTTCCAACCAAAGAATCAACAAGGATATTGTGGCATTGAACAATGCTCTACATCAAATGAACTTAACTGATGTACGTGGAATCTTCCACCCCAAAGAGGCAAACTATACATTCTTTTCAAATGCACATGGAATATTTTCAAAGATAGACCACACAGTAGGACACAAAACAACCCTCAACAAATTCAAGAAAATTGAAATCATATCAAGCATCTTCTCAGATCACAATGGCTTGAAACTAGAAACTCACCTTAAGGAAAAAAACCAAAAACATTCAAATTCATGGAAACTAAAAAACATATTATTAAATAATGAATGGCTTATCAATAAAATCAAGGAAGACATCAGATGGTTTCTGGAAAAGATGAAAATGAACACATAACAACTCAAAACCTATGGGACACAGTGCAGGCAGTCCTGAGAGGGAAGTTCATAGCAATACAGGCTTACATAAAAAAAGATTTAAAACATCTCAAATAAATAACCTAACCCGACATCTATAAGAACTAGAGGAACAACATCAAACAAAGTCCAGAGTGACTACAAGGAAGGAGATAATCAAGATCAGAGAAGAATTCATTGACACACAGACTAAAAGAATAATTCAAAGATCAATAAATCCAGAAGCTGGTTCTTTGAAAAGATAAACAAAATCGACAAGCCTTTAACCAGACTTCATCAAGAAAAAAAAGAGAAAGGATCCAAATAAAGAAAATCTGAAACAAAAGAGGAGAAATCACTCCAATATCACAGAAATACAAAGGGTTGTAAGAAATTACTATGAAGAACTATATGCAAGGAAATTTGACAACCTGGGCAAAACGGACAAATTTCTAGCAACATACAATCTTCCAAAACTGAATCAAGAAAAAGCAGAAAGCCTGAATAAACCAATAACAGCTAGTGAAATTGAAGCAGTAATCAAAAAACCCCTGGCAGACAAAAGCCCTGGACCAGACAGCTTCACAGGTGAATTTTACCAAAAATTTAGGGAAAAGCGAACTCCTATCCTTCTCAAACTATTCCAAAAAATTCAAGACAGGTAAGACTCCCAACTCTTTTTATGAGGCCAGTATTAACCTAATTTCAAAACCAGGTAAAGACACAACAAAGAAAAAAAACTACAGGTTAATATCACTGATGAACATAGATACTAAAATCTTCAACAAAATATTGGCAAACCAGATCCAGCAATACATTAAAAAGATCATGCATCATGATCAAGTGGGATTCATCCCAGGGATGCAAGGATGGTACAATATTTGCAAATAAATAAATCTAATACACTACATAAACAAAATGAAAGACAAAAAACACATGATCATATCAATAAATGCGGAAAAAGCATTTCATAAGGTACAGCACTCATTCATGATAAAAATACTCAGCAAAGTGGGAATAGAGGGAGCATTCCTCAACATAACAAAGGCCATATATGAGAGACCTACAGCCAACATCATACTCAAAAGGCAAAAATATAAAGCTTTCCCCCTAAGATCAAGAGCAAAACAAGGGTGTCTGTTTTCACCACTTTTATTCAACATTGTATTGAAAGTCCTAGCCAGAGTGATCAGACAAAAAAAAGAAATAAAAGGCATTCAAATTAGAAAAGAGGAAGTAAATCTGTCACTATTTGCAGATGGCATGAAAGTGTACACAGAAAACCCTATAGGCTCCACCAAAAACTACTCAATTTAGTAAGTGAATTCAGCAAAATAATGGGATACAAAGTCAATACTCAGAAATCCAAGGCATTTTTGTACATCAACCATGAAATATCAAAACTAGAAAGTGTGTGAGGGAGGATCCCATTTGCTATAGCAACAAGAAAAATAAAGTACCCAGAAATAAACTTAAAAACTTAAAGAGGTAAAAGACCTGTATCGGACAACCCCAGAACACTGAGGAAAAAAATTAAGGAAGATATAAATAAATGGAAGAATATACCATGTTCATGGATTGGAACCATTAACATCTTTAAAATGTCCATACTACCCAAAACAAGCTATAGATTCAATGCAATCCCTATTAGAAACCAATGACATATTTCACAGATTTAGAACAAATATTTCAAAAAATTATATGAAACCAAAAATTGCCCTGAATAGCCACAGCAATCTTGAGAAAGAAGAACAAAATAGGAGGGAACACAATACCTGATATCAAACTCTATTGCAAGGCCACTGTAATCAAAAGAGTCTGGTACTGGCATAAGAGCATACACATAGACCAATGGAACAGAGTAGAGAACCCAGAAATGAACCCATGTCTCTTTGGTTAATTAATATTTGACAAAGGGGACAAAAGAATACAGTGGAGTAAAAATAGCCCCTTTGACAAATGGTGTTAGGAGAACCTGGAATGGTACATGCAAAAAAAAAAAATGAAACTAGACCACCAATTTACACCATACACCAGAATAAACTCAAAATGGATTAAAGACTTAAACCTAAACTGTGACATCATAAAAGTCCTAGAAGAAAACATAGGCAGTAAAATTTCAGATATCCCATGCAGCAATATTTTCACCTATATATCCTCTAGAGCAGGATAAAGGAAAGAAAAAGCAAATGGGACTACATTGAGTTAAAAAGCTTCTGTGCAGGTAAAGAAAACATCAGCAAAATGAGAAGGGAACCAACCATCTAGGAAAACACATTTGCCAGTGATACCTCAGACAATGGTTTGATCTCCAAAATATAAAAAGAACTCACACAACTCCACACCAGGAAGACAAACAATCCAATTAAAAAATGGTCAAGGGACCTGAACAGACACTTCTCCAAGGAGAACATACAGAGAGCCCGGAGACATATGAAGGGATGCTCAGCATCACTAGCCATCAGAGAGATGCAAATGAAAACCACACTGAGATACCACCTCACCCTGGTCAGAATGGCCATCATTACCAAATCAACAAATAAGTGCTGGGGAGGATGTGGAGGAAAAGGAACTGTAGTGCACTGTTGGTGGGAATGCAGACTGGTGTAGCCATTGTGGAAAACAATATGGAATTTCCTCAGAAAACCAAAAATGGAACTGCCTTTTGACCTGGTGATTCTACTGTTGGGATTATACCTTAAGAATCCTGAAACACCACTTCAAAAGAACCTATGCACCCCATTGTTCATAGCAGCATTATTTACAATAGCTAAGTGCTGGAAGCAACCTAGGTGCCCATCAGTAAATGAATGGATCAAAAAAACTATGGTACATTTACATAATGGAATACTACACAGCAGAAAGAAAAAAGGAGCTCCTACCCTTCGTGACAGCATGGATGGAACTGGAGAGTATTATGCTAAATGAAATAAATCAGGCAGCAAAAGACAAATACCATATGATCTCATCTATAAGAGAAACCTAATAAAAAAAAAAAAACAACAAACAATCAAAATAGAACCAGAGGCATGGAAACAAGTAGCAGGCTGACAATGACCATAGGGTAGGGGGGAGGGCCATAAGGGGGGCATAGAACAGGAAGGGTCTAGTCAAGGAACAGTTATAAATGACCCATGGATCATGGATAATAGGGCGGGGATTGACTGTGGTGGCAGGGGAGGGGGCGATGGGTGTGGCAAGGGAGAGCAACAGGGGAAAAGTGGGATAACTGTAATAGAACAACAATAAAAAAAATCTAGCACAGTTCAATCAGCATTATTATCTAGCTGCATTCCAAGCCTCCTAGGTACTAGTTTGTTAAAGCAAGAGAAAGAGAGGGGAGAGAAGATGGCGGCGTGGTAGGATGCAGCAGATTCTACTCTCCCACAACCAGGGAAAAAAATCTGAGTCATTTTAGGTAGGTACAGAGCAAAGAGCCAACATTATCACGCCATAAATGAAAATAGGAGATCGCAAATTGTAGCGGACATTGAAAAACCCGAAGAGAGAGCGT
>CM052552.1:9811156-9872035 GCA_028533065.1 Trachops cirrhosus | reverse complement strand
AAAAAAAAAAAAAGCAAGAGAAAGAAACCGCTTCTTGTCTATGTCGTTGCTGGATTTTCTGGAGAAAAAAAGATCAGCCTGTAAGGAATCAATTGAAGTAATATGGTTGCATTTCTTAATGTATGGAAATAGTGAGGCAGGAAGAAAATCAGGTGCTTAGATTTCATTACTACGGCTCAATAAAGGATGAAAAGAGGTCATTGGAACCCAAGGAAAGGGAGGAGTGAATAATGAAGAAAGAGAAATGGAACAGAGAATGGGGCAAAAGTAGTATACAGAGCAGATTAGCAATAGTTAGCAGAGTTGCTGGAAAAGAGTCCCATGGATCTAGAGTGTTGCTGCTCAGGGTCATTAGAATGGCTGAGGGTTTTCAGCCATTCTAATTTATACTGTCTCAAGTGGGTGAAAAGGGATTAGAGTTCTCATCCAAGCTGTAGATGGAGGGTAGACAAAAAAGCAAAACAACAGTGAGAAATGGAACTTCTCAGTAAAACAGAGAAGGATGTAGGCTGCAAGTAGATTGGAACTGGGTCATTCATATTACCTGCAGTATTTTACTTCAAGGATGGCTAAGGGTTGATTACACTCGCTGACATGTTTCATTTGCCTTCATGAAGCTAACATCTCAGTGGCCCTTACCTGCAGTAAAATAATTTTGTTGCATTCATTCCAACTGACTAGCATATGCTATAGTTCATGACTCAGTGTTGAGGAGAGAATTCATGACTTGAATCTCCTGGTGGTTGCAGTATGAGTTAGCATGGCACAGACTGGCAGCTGGGACGCTTTGCAACTTGTCATGCATCATGGGCTAGGAAGTGCAGAACTTAAGATCTCATTCTGGGAGAAATATTTATCCTGTATATGTTTCTCGTCTGAAATAATTACCACACACAATTTTAGAAGCCATCAATCATCTGTTATTTCTCCTACCCAAAGTGTGATGACATAATGTGGAACTCATATAGTAGACAAATTCTCACTATAATAACAAAGTAAAGTTTGAATAAGTTTTCACACAAATTAGCTAAATTTAACCTAAACCTGGGATTGATACTTCTCTCAGCATTAGATTTCTCTATTAGGAGAAATGACAACATCCACTCAAGCAGTGTACTTTTAGCACATTATTTCACTTTTCTAGGTCTCAGTTTCCCCATCTATAAAATAAAGGGATATGAATAAGTGAGCTATGATTATATGAATGAGTATATAGCAGGGGAGGAGAAATAGCAAAATGACATTCTGATTCTTCTTTTATGCATATTGGTAAGAAAACTAAGTAAAATAGAGAAATTTCATTCAGTGTGGCTCTTGGTTTCAAGTATATAACCTGTGACAGAACATTGTTATCCTTGGTCTGACCCTTGCTCCATCTCAGGCCACTTCCAAACATTGATTCTATGCTCAGTCATATCAATTTAACTATTTAACTATTTAATGTATCAATTTAACTAGATACAATACAGTCATTAGAGGAGCCTACCCCAAAATTCTTGGCTTACAGGACCAGAAGAAAATGTGGAATCCTGAGGCAGGCTCACTCCCAAGAAAAAAGAGGGGGAATTGTACTAGGCTACTTATGTCTGGTTTATCCTGAATGGTGTGGCTAGAGTGAAGGTGGGACCAGTGAAGAATCTAATCTTTGGATTCTGTTGAAAATCAGTAGATGTGGGTTTTCAGCAGCATGACTTCTGTTTGCCCACTTATTTCAACTTTTTTTTATTTCAACTTTTTTATTATGAATTCCTGCTTCCCAGGTCTGATTGTCCCTATCCTTTAAAACTATAAATCCCTGTGGGTAAAGGGAACTGTTTGCTAAGACAGAAACTAGGGGAAAAGGAGGAGAGCGTGAAAATAATTATGGCTTTTTGCTTCAGGGCCTGCACTAACTAGGAAGGGTACATTCCAGCAGCCTTGCCCTGGAGGTAATTTGCATTAGCACCTGGGCGATGACGTAGGGAAACTGGTGATCAAAAGCAGTTTAGTTCTGAATCAGTTGTGAGTCTAGGCTCTTAGCATGTTTACTAGTGAGTCAAATGGCTATTAAATCAGCACCTTCTGTTGGAGTATATCTAGAATACAGATGACTTTGATTATGTTTAGTTCCAGAAGAAACTTTAGAGACTGACTAGTTTGACATACTCAGTTGTAATAATTAGGTACTTACTTGTTAGTCACTGTTTCTGTTGCACCAAGTACAGTGCCTGGCACACAGTAAGTGCTCAATATTTGTTGAATTTTCAAGTAAGGAAACTAACTTCTAGGGTGATTAGGTATAACACTAGCTAATAGCAGGACTGGGGCCAGAAAAATCCACCACCAGCCCCCCAATCTTTCTACGTCTGCTTTCTAGTTAAGAAATTAAACAAAAGAAATTAAACAAAAGGCAAGGAACCATCCTTAGCTTAAAATGAAGAATGTCATCATTTCTTAATACATTTTAAAACTGTTTGAGTAGTTCTAAATCCTTGCAAGCATAGTTACTTAGAATACAAGCCATAGTTTGGATATGGGCAGATATTCAATGATAATGCTTATTACTCCTGCCTAATGGTTAGGCGTACAGTAATCACTTGTACAATTAGGCATGCAAATCCAGGTCTAGCCACTGAACCATTCCTGTGACCTTGAACAAGTTAGTTAACCACTCTGACTGAACTTTTTCATCTGTAAAATGGAAGAACAGTACCTTTTTCATGGGGTTGTGCAAAAGAGTAAAATAACAAACACACATAAAGTGCCTAGAATTATGTATGGTACATAATAAATATGTTATTATTATTATTATTGATATTAGAGTTGATAATTCAATCTCTAGGACTTTGGCACCTTCACATTTATTTTGCTTATTTATTTGAAGTTGGAGGAGTACCATGGTGTAAGTAAACTTCCTCAGACTTGTTTCTCACTAAAAGGTTGGGAGATAATACTTCAGTACTGAGGTTACAGAATATCATACAGTAGCCAATGCATATCAAGCAGCTTCTTACTGGATTGTTTGTATGAATCTGGACCTGGAAAGCAAGGCACAATATATAGAGCTTGTCCAATGTATAAAATCTCATGTCTCCTGCCTTCTTAATTACTAACAGAAACTCCAAAGGTGAAAGAGATTCACAACCTCTCCTTTAGGTTTGATGTTTGAGGCAGGAGTTTACTTCCTGTAAGGAGGTATGGCTCACTTATATTCCTGTAACTATGACAAAGTTTCCCGCTCAGGTCTAGCTATTCTTCTCTGAACTGAAAACAGAAACTTCTCAGAAGATGACCAGACAAATGAATAACTATACTTTATCATCATTGCCTTTTCAAAGATATGAAGTAAGTATGTGAACTGCTATACTTTTTCCTAGGTAACAGTTCTAAGCTCTATTCTCCAAAAGTCTTACTCTAAGCAGTCATAGAGGCTACTGAGACTGGTGATAAGAACACCAGAGAGAGAGAAATTTGGTCCAAGTCCTAGTTCTTCTATTCACTAGATGTTTGACTTTAAGCAGACAATTTGTTATATTTTCTGCCTCACTTTCCTCAAAGTGAAAGAGCTGTTTTGGATAATTAATAAGGCACACAATGAAATACACAGATGATGTATTACAGTTTTGTACACTTGAAACTTAAAACAATGTTATCCCAATAAGTACAATTCTATAAAGTTCTTTCTAGTCTATTATAAAATAGCTGACTATATCCATGAGTGTCTAAATTTTTAAAGAGGATAGTAAGATAATGAAGTCCTCAAATCTCTGTGCTAGATTGTGGGAGAATAGATTTGGTTGTAATGGTACCTCTTTAACACCTGTCAAATCACTACATGTAGAAAGCTACATATATGGAGAGGCAAGACAGTGTAATGGAAAGCACATGGGATTTAGAGTTAGATGGCATAGCTTTGGACCTTGGCTCATTCATTTAGCATCTCAATTTTTAGAAAAAATCAACAACAACTGTGATAATACTACTTGGAAATCAAATGTGCTAAAGCATAAGAAAACAAGAAGACTTCTGTTTCTGCTTATTATGGAGTGACTAGTACCAAAGTGTCCTTCTGCTCTTTTTTTAAAAGATTTTATTTATTCATTTTTAGAGAAAGGGGAAAGGAGGGAGAAAGAGAGGGGGAGAAACATCATTGTGTGGTTGCCTCTAGCATGCCCCCCAGCTGAGGACCTGGCTTGCAACCCAGGCATGCACCCTGACTGGGAATCAAACCAGCTACCCTTTGGCTTGCAGGTTGGTACTCAATCCACTGAGCCACACCAGCCAGGGCTTCTTCTGCTCTTAAAAAAAAAAAGCACTATAAAACTGAACATAATATAAAGCAACTGTTTTAAGGCATAAGACAATAGGCAGTAGAAAACTTTGATTACTGAGAAAACATATAAAGGAAAGCCTCAAATTCATGTCAGTTCTCTGTCTTGGAACAATTTCCAGAATGGGGCACACGAAAATAAAGATCAAACAGACCATAATAGTCCTGCTGAGCTGACAGAACAGATACAGGAGTTCAAGGAAGGATACCAAAGGGGAGGGAGCTCACAGTAGAATTCACAGATGATTCTTTCGGAGTTTCCCATAAGTCATTGGCCAAAGCTTTGCCTATACATGTGCAGGACAGGGCTATGCAAAACCTTGCAGCAAGAGGCCATTAGGGGGGTTGAGAGCAGAACAAAGATTCTAGAAGTTGCACAGTATTTGGAATCATTGGAGTTCTACCACAACCATAGTGGAGAGACCTCAATAAAATCCCCAGCATTCAGCTAAGACCACAGAAAGGCCATGCATTAGGAAAAGGACCATGTTATAGTTACCCTGGACTACTCTAGATGGGGCTACTCTATAACCACCCTACCAAAACATATAACCAAGCTGCCACAAAAACAAGAACTGCTAGTAAAGGAAGACAGCATACATAATTCATTCCTAACAATATATCATCCAAAATGTCTAGCATACATCAAAATCTTCTCAAAATAAAAAGAAGAAAAATGACCCTAAATCAAGAAAAAAGCAATCAATGTAAAGAGACCCCCCAAAAACCCCAGATTTGGGAACCAACAGACAAGAATTTTAAAGCTGCTGTAACAAACGTATTAAAAGACATAAAGCAAGTGTGATTTGAATAAGAGAAAATGTTAAATAAGAGGACAGAATAAGTCTCAACAATAAAACAAAAACAATATAGGAGAATCAAATTAAAATTCTAGGAATTTAAAGTACCTGAAAATGAAACAATTCATTAGAAGAGCTGAAAAGCAAACTGGAGTTAGCTGAAGAAAGAATTAGTGAGTTTGAATACTGATTTATACAATCTGAAAAAACAGAAAATATTGAAAAACAATTTAGTGAACTTTTATGTGCTAATACAACCTGTGAGATAATACAAAGTTCTTAAATATATATATATACAGAATTGGATACCCAGAGGCAAAAGGAAAGAAAATGGGGCAGAAAGGTTTTTTGAAGAAAAAAATGTTTGAACTGTATTAAATGATGAAAAACAACAATCCAAGAGCCCAGCAACACTCCGTAGGTGAATTATAGTGAAAACCATACTCAAACATGTCATAGTTAAATAGCTAAAAATTTAAGATGGAAATTCTTAAAGGCAGCTGGAGAATAATGATATATTGTTCACAAGGCAATAGCAGCATGATATATAAGGTCAACTTATAGTAAAACTAACTTTGTTTCCATACAGTAAGAAAAAAATTAGAAAAAATAAATTTTATAAGTAATTCCATTTAACATGCATAAAAATAGGAATAAATTTTCCAAAATATATTCTAGACCTGTATGCTGAAAACTATAAAATATTTAGGTAAAGAAAACCTAAATAGATGGGGAGATATGCCATGCTCATAAGCAGAAGACTTAATTTTCTAAAGGTGTCAATTCTCCCTAAATTATTTATAGATTTGATGCAATTTCAGTCAAAAGTTCAGCAAAATTCTGTTTAGAAATGAGAAAGCTTATTTTAATATCAATATGGAAATACAAAGAACCTAAAATAGGCAAAGCAAATTTAAAAAGGAGAGAAAAGTTATAAGGCTTGTACTACCTCATATTAAGTCTTACTATAAAGCTACAGTAATCAATAAAGTATGCTATTGGTAAAAAGATATTCAAGTAAGGTCAATGGAATAAAATAGAGTCCAAAATAGACTCATTTATGTATGACTGAGTCCTAACAAAGGTTTCAAAGTAATTCAGTGTAGAAATGATAGTCTTGTCAAGAAATGGAACTGAATCAACTAGTTACCCAAATGCAAAAAAAGAAGAAAATGAATCTTTACCGGACACCATACACACAAATTAACTTACAATGGATCATATTCCTGAAAATAAAAGATAAAGTTATACAATTTCTAGAAGAATACATAAAATCTTTGTGACCTTGATTTCTCAAGACAGAAAACACATCATAATAGAAAAAAAAAATGCTAAGTTGGAGTTCATGGAAATGAAAAACTTCTGCTTTTAAAAATATACCAACAAAGAAAATAAAAAATGCAAGTCTTAGGTTGGAAGAAAACATTCACAAAATATATCTAAGTACTGGAATCCAAAGTATACAAAAGACTCTTCCAACTCAATATTAAGAAAACAAGCAAACTTATAAAAGGAGGGTAAAAAAAGACTTTGAACACTTGACAAAAGAAGACATATGGAAGACCAATGAGCTCATGAAAAGAGGCTCATCATCTTTATTCTTCTAGAAAATGTAAATTGAAGCCAAAATGAGATTAAAACGCATGGACACTAGAATAACTAAAATTTAAAAGAGTAACAATATTAAGTGTTTGTGAGAATGTAAAAAAACTGGAGTTTTAATACATTGTATATAGGAGTATAAAATGGCACAACCTCTTTGAAAAAAAATTGTGAGTTTCTTATCAAGTTAAATGTATGTCTACCCTATGACCCCAGTAATTCCATATATAGGTATTTTGTGTATGGCCACAAAAAGCTATTCATTTGTTCATTTGTTCATAGCAGTTTTATTCATAATAGTGAAAGCCTAGTAATGACCCAAATGTCAGTCAACAGAAAATAGATAAATTGAAGACTATTCTATAAAGAAATATAAATTAGAAAGAAATAAAAAATGAACAATAAATAAAAGTTAACAGAACTTGGAAATGAAAAAATTCTGATATATGCAATGTATGGTTCTTCAAACTTAAGATTAAATAAAGTAATACTGTATAATTTCATATATATGAAGTTCTAGAAAAGTGAACTGTTATATAAAGATAGAAACAGATTAGTGGCTACCAGAAAGTAGGGGTTACAGTGAGAATTTTGACATTGAAATTGTAGCAGGAAACTTTCTGGAATGGTTTTTATTCTATATCTTTTTAAAATATTTATTTATTGCTTTTTAGAGAAAGATTGATTTGTTGTTCCACTTATTTGTGCATTCATTGGTTGATTATTGCATGTGCCCTGACCGGGGATTGAACTCACAACCTTGGTGTATGGGAACAATATTCTAACCAACTGAACAACCCAGCCAGGGCCTAGATTTTATAACTTGATAGGAGCGAAGTTACACAAGAGAATACATTTGTCAAAAGTAATTGAACTGTACATTTCAAATGAGTACATTTTAACTGGTCCTTCCTCATGAAGTTAATTTTTAAAAGAAAGAGCATTCACTGTTTGAGAAATACATATTCTCCTCTCTCCTCCCTGGAGCAGCTTGAGCATATTATCAGGCTGAAAAGTGATAACTTTATTTGTAAGCAAATATAGGTTTTTTACCTTACAGCCAAAGATGAAGTAGTATGCCCTCAAGGTACTTGACAGATGGGGCAAATGTGTGTCAGTCAGAAAAGAAGCAAAAGGACACTAAGGAAGCAGAAATGAAGAAAAAAAGAAAAGAAAAGAACAGGGCAGGGTAGTAAAGATTTGAATAAAGAATTTATGCATTCCAGGCAAGATTACAGACCTGGAAAGGGGCATGCCTGTGGGTAATCCATGAAGATAATCTGAGGGTGTGGATTGGTAGAAGATCAGGAGGAAATGGTTTGCACTGATGCACAGACTTTGCTATAAAATGCCTTGAATATGGCATCTGGAGTCGTCTCACCAAAATGTACGCTCAAGTTGAATTTGTGTAAACCCTTGAAATAGGTTCCTGAAATGCAAGAATTCCTTAGTCAATGCCTGTGTATCTCTCCTTGGGATAAATGATGATGAATTTACTAATTCATGAGTTGAGATGAATCCCACTGATATTTCTTACCTATTGGGACAG
Organism: Trachops cirrhosus; assembly: GCA_028533065.1. Taxonomy (NCBI): domain Eukaryota; kingdom Metazoa; phylum Chordata; class Mammalia; order Chiroptera; family Phyllostomidae; genus Trachops; species Trachops cirrhosus. The sequence continues at coordinate 9,863,775 of CM052552.1, read as the reverse complement.
AAGGCTGCTGTTTGAACATAATGTTCAGAAACAAACAGAAAATGCAGATTTCCTCTCTTGACCACTGATTCCAGCTTTGACCCAGTGTAAATTACAAACCTAGTTGGAGCATCCCCCAGCCTAAATAAATCACCTTCTGATTATTCTGTTTGATATATCCTATCTTGTAAATAACCCTTTCTCTTCATTCTCAGGTCTCTCCTGCACTCTCTGGTAAGTTCCTTGTCTCAAAACCTTCATGAGGTGAAGAGAAAGGCATCAAAATCCTATTCGCCACTTGTTAGCTATTTCTTCATAGTGTCTTTAGGAATCTTGGGAAGGGTGTTAAAATATGATGAGGACAGAGACTGAAATGTCTGGTTCAAGTGAGGTTTAGGAATTTTCTGGTTTTTCATTATACTCAAACTTCTGACTCTTCTTTCTATATACAACTGGCAGTTTTACTGAATGAGTTCCTTTTGTTTTCTTTCATCCCTAGCAACTAGGGATAATGTTTGACAGTATGGGAAATAGGGGGAGTGGAAGCCAAGAGAAATGGCATCAGCTGGAGCCAAGATGACTTGGGTTCAAATTCCCATTTTGCTTCTCTGCCATTCAAATTGGCTGTGTGACCTAAAATAAGTCAATTAATTGTCTGAATACCAGTTTTTGTCATCTCTAATATGGTAATAATAATACTTAGCTCAAAGGTTGTTATGATGATTAAATAAAACAGTGCCTGTCATAGGATAAGCACTTGGCATTTTGAGCTATTGATATTTATTGTGAGTTCTTACCCTTCTTGACAATTTGGGAGCATTTTATCTTATTAACTTATTTTGTTCTATCCCATCTACTCTCTTCCTGGAATTCCAGACTCCCCTCCCTTGTCTAAATCACTTATCACACTGCCTTGAACATAAACCTAAAGCTAATAGCACTTATTCCCATTATTAAATTGGGTTTTTGAACAGGTGGTACAAAAACAGGTATTAGGATGTCAGTGGCTTAGACACACCTCATCTAACCGGGTTTTTTCAAATGAGAATTTGGAAATCTCAAATGTTTCTTTAAGGATTGAGTCAAAGACTCTTAGTCTTAACTGAGAATCTAGGCCCCAAAACAGATTTTCTCTGTGTTTGCACTGAGTAACTGTTTGAGCTTTGATGAATGGTCAGCAAGAGCATTCTATCCCTGCTTGTTATCTCAGAGCATTTCCATATTAATCTCTGTTGATCTCTCTCATTGTGACTCACATTATCTCTTCCTTGGTATCTTATTATTTGCCCTCCTAATCATGTCTTCGCCTGTTCCTTCACTCTCAAGGGTATCCCTCCACACCTTATTCCTAGCGCCTGTCTTCTTACTGAGCAACAGACACAACTCCTCTCTCTGTATCCAATCATATTTTTCAGCCCTTCTAAATTGCCCTTATCTAACATCTTTCCTGTCCATATCCTACTATGACTATTTCAAGTCTCTGTGGATTCTGGATCATGCTAGGTGCTGGAGAGATTGTAGCAACTGAAATGTCTAAGAAAATCCTTGTGCACAAAAAGCTTATGATTTCTTTAGAGAACTAGGACTACAATGAAAAATAAATTTCATAGACAAGAACTAATTCACCATCTTATATATACAGGATACTGTATTACTGGGCCCCCAAGATACAGAGTAGTCCAAGAGATCTGGTTGCTGCTCTCCTAATGAGGAGACAGAATGGACATGGCAACAAAAGCAAAGCAACATCACTTAGTGTCAAATAGAGAGAAGTAGTAGAATGAATTAGAGCACAGGAATAATCACCAAGGGCAACTGATCAAGGAATACTTCTTGGAGGAAGTGGAACCTGATTTGAACTTGAAGGAGGGTTTGGTTTAGGGAAATGGCAAAGAGGAGGAGGGTGTGTAAGGCATTCCGCACTGGGGAGCAGTATGAACAAAGGTGTGGTGTCAGGAATGTTGTAGGCTGTTTGAATACAATGAGTGCTCTGTTGAGCAGCAGCTGAGAGGTAAGATTTTACCTGACCTAGAATGCAAATCTAAGGAGCTTATATTTTATTCTATGGCTGTGTTTCACATGTCTCTAGGGCTCCTCAGAAGAGATTTCACACTCAAAAACAGAGGGACTTAAATTTGGTGCAGGTGGGGAAGAGGGAAGGCAGTGAGTGGGATAGCTAAGAAAGCAGAGATCTAGGCTCTTTATTTCTTTTTTTTCTTTTATTTTTATTGTGCTTTTTTCCCTTACCATTTATCTCCCCCATATCCTCTTCCACCTTTACCCACCCCTAGGCCACTCCTAGGCCCTCCATTTCTATGTAAAACTGATCCAGATTTTTCTGATGGATATATTGAGGGATCATGCAATATTTTATATTTTGAAGAAAGTCTTCTGCTGCTTTAAAAAAATGAAAATCCCTCCTCTAGAGAATAAAAACCATTAGAGTTTTGGGCATACAATATTAGAATTGGCATGTAAAGAGTTTCTTTCATCCAGTATGTAACCACAGCAGAAATCCTATCCCTGACAGTCTTTCTTTAAAAACTATTCCTGTGGGAAGGGCAGGGGAGAGTACAGGGGGAAAGGGGAGACAACTGTAATTGAACAACAATAAAAAATTTTAAAAATAAATAAAAAATAATAACTATTCCTATAACATGAAAACCACAACTTTACATGACTTTACATTCTACTATTTGATACCTCTAATTCAGGAGGTACCATGAACTTTGATGGGAACAAAAAAACACGTATCTTTATTTTCCCTAATCTCTAACTGAAATTTACCATTTCTTCTGTTATGAGTGTAAGCAACAAACCTTACTAAAATTAGCAATAACAAAAAACATAAAACTTTTCAGCCCACTTTAAAATCATTGCAGATAGCTTCAATTTTTAATAGTTTAATAATCATATCTTAATATAATTAATTTTCTGTGTAATCTTATGCATTTTATTTTATGCACTTAAAAACATTATTCTGAAAAGAGTTCATAGGCTTTACAAGATTTTCAAAAGGGTCCAAGGCACAAAATAATTATGTTTATGCAGTTGTTTTCTGTTGATCGACAAATTAACTTCCTCTAACATCTTCCCATTGTTCCCATGTTTCCCCTCTACAGCTACATAGAATAAGTCTAATGCTACTTCCATGTGACAGTCTACCAAATATTTGAAGACACCTATTATATGTCAATAGGCTTTTCTTCTTCAGCTAATCATCCCACATTTCTTCCTTGGTCCCTCAAAAGATATGCCAGTGCATCCCTTCCGCATTCTGACCAGATTCCAAACATGCTCCCCATGAGCCATCTTTTTCATATCTTTCTCCTAAAGCATGGTGATTGTTCCTAAGCAAACATCTAGAAAGGAAAATATTTAAGACAGGACTTTGACTCCATCTCAATAGTCTCAGTACTTCCTGTTCCCCCTAGATGCAATAACCTGAATTCTAAGGACTGAGATATAACCAAATGTGGTCCTTTAACTTTTCTCACTTATGAATGCTGTGGGAGCCAGAAGAGGTTAATCTAGTTAAGGAAATGTACTAAAGTGGCTACACAGGTCTGTGCTTATATCATATTTATTTTATGTATTAGCTGGATGACTTTAAGGAAATCATTTACTCTCTGAAACTCAGTTTTCTCATTAATAAAATGGATGCAACAGTAGTGCTTATTTCATAAATTTGTGTTGATTAAATGTGGTAACACATGTAAAGTACTTAGCAGAATGCCTAGTGCATGCTTGCTATTGTCAATCAAAATAAGATAAGCATTACTCTTCTCATTATGCAATCTGGATCCTGGGCACCTCCTTCTAATCCCCATTTCACCATGGTTTCACTTCCTCTTTCTGGATCCAAAATTCAAATGTGTTCTCCATCAAGTCTCACTATTCCCATTGCACGGCTTGGCAAAGACCCACGTCTTCCTCACAGGCTCAGTGTCTCTTGAATCCCTACAGGGATTGTAAGGAAACAAGCCACTGAAACTGAAAATGATTTCTAATTAGGGTTTCTGTGTAAATGTGCTCCCAGGCGTTATCAGCCTTGAGAACTTAGAACTACATCCCTAATAATTAACTTCCTCTTAATTTGGCAGTATAAAATCACACTCTCAAATCTACTTATTGAACCTATTTACCAGTCCACCTCCCCCCTTCTAGGAAAAGTCAGTTCTAGGAAAGTGTCATTAGAAGGACAATAGAGGAAGAGATAGGAGAAGATATCCTAGAAATATGAAATTGGGCCAGTAAGATAAACTGGACGTATTTTCAGCCTGTATCAGTTCAAAGTAACAAGTTTCCTAAGTTCAAATTCCACCACACAGAGTAGTACACCATTTTATTTGCTTTATAGCTTCCTTCAGATTTAGTCAGATGTTTTCTTGATATAGGGTCCCAGGGTTGCATGGAAATCCTGTATGCCATTGGATTATCCTCACAGGGTTATTTCCACACATAAGGTTTGCTTTTCCAAATAAAGCAGTCACAGTCATTTTATTCTCTCCTTAGGTTGTATATCTTCCATAATGTGTAACACAATGCTGGAGGCATTCTCCATGTCCAGTGAAACTTTAAAAAGCCCCTATAATCAACAAACCAAGAACTGAGCGTCCCCTCTGGGCTAAGGTTTGGTGAGGTGTTGAGGTGAGAGTGGGGTGGGAATGGCATGGGTGAAAAATGGTAAATGTTGGAGAGTATCAAACCTCCAAAATATTTACAGCTTCATTAGGGGAAAAATAAGGCAAATAAGAAAAATAAATATTATACATGTTAGAGACAGTTTCCTTTCCAACTTGAGTTATCTTTGTGTGTATTTTCTCTTCAAATTCTAAACTGAAGTCAAAGTCTAATTAAAGTATCCTTACTTCCCTTTGTACACAGGTTGCTCTCTTACACTCTTGTTCTTATTCTCTCTGTATCTCCTCCTCCTAACCTCAACTCACAGAAATAACAAGTTGTTCTGATATATCTTAAATTAAAAGCTATGACCATAGGGAATATAGTCAATAATATTGTAATAACTATGTGTGGTGCAGGGTGGGTACTGGAAATACCAAAGGGGAACACTTGATAAAGTATATGATGTCTAACCACTATGCTCTACACCTGAAACACATACAAAATAATATTGAAAGTAAACTGTAATTCACATTTTTTTAATTATAAAAGTCTTTGGTACATATCAGTCTAAATTGTTCTCATTCCCTTATCACTCCTATTGAAACTTCCCTTCCTTGGTATGTAAAACTCAGTGAGTTAGTAGGAAGAAGGCAAATTGCAGGATTTAAAAATTTATTCCTATAGTTTAGGAGCCATTTGTAATAGCTTTATTAATTCAAACAAATGAATCTGATACTTTTGGAGAAGACATATTGGAGCCTTTCAAATACCATCATTGAGAGACTTCCTCTGGTTGAGACCATTCCAGTTTCCTCTTCTAGGTGGTGTCCTACTTGCAGATATTTAGCCAAGGCTATGTATAATCTTTCACATGGGGTTGCATCATTCAGCACAATGTAAGATTGTGCTAACCTAGTCATTTCTCCATAAAATGTCAGACCCATTAGATGCTAAATAAATGGTTGTTAAATGTACAATAAATGACATGAGCTACTACATATGAACAAAATAAGCCTTTAACAAATGCAACTAACAGTCCACCTAAACTGAAGTTTGAAAGAAGGGAGGTCTTGAAAGTTGTATGTTATCCAGTAGGTTCAGGAGGCATTTGGAATGTCTCTTCTGAGTCACCCAGAGATAGCTTCTTAAGGAAGGTAGGCCTCACAGGAGCTGCAAACTTAAAGACTAAAGAACCCTGGGAACATTCCCAGCATATGGTACAGCTTGTGGAGAAGGCTCAGGGGTAAAAGTAACATATTTGACAAAAAAACAAGAAGCATTTTGCCAAACAAGTTTTTCCCCTGTGCTCAAAGTTAAAAAAAAAAAAAAAAAGAGGAAATGCAATCCATATGGTTTGGATTCATTTATGCTCAATTATGAAGAGTTTCAAGACATTTTCTAACCTCATGTTTTTAGACTCTTTTCCCCCCTAAAGAACAGGAAGTCTTAATTTTCCTAGCTCAAGGGAACTTGAAAACTAAACGATTTATGTTGGACGTAAGTATGAGAGTTCATGAGTTTAAATTCAGACAGACTTGGTATAAGCCAGTATCCAAAATGTTGCCAGTGATGTCTTTCTCCACTGAAAACCCTCAATGTGATATCTTTCAGAGCAATTCTGATTTGATTTTTGTCTTGAAATAGAGAATATACTTTGAAATAACAAAATACAGGGGGTTCAGAATTTATAACAGGGTTATTGATGGCTCCAGCCCAGTTGTACATCTGAACAAATTACCTCCACATGCTAACATAGCCCTGTTTTTTTTCATGTCTAACATCTGCAAAGGAAAAAAATCTTAGAATATGTTAGTAAACAAGCATACCATTTGATTTTTAAGCCTTATGTAATCACTTTGATCCAAGAGAACTCTTCAACACAGGACTAGTTTTTTTACTGACTTTACTCTGACATGCCCCAATATTTAAATTTTTATTTTTTCTCCATCAGGGATTGCCTTATACATTGAAATACACAATTTACTATTTCTACTATAGCTCATATGAAGGATACTAATTTAAGAAGGCAAAAAAAGAGGAAAAGGTCTATCAAAGTGAAGCCTCAGACCACTGATGAAACCACAAACACATTATTTAGTTTGTTTTGTTTTTGCCACAATATTCAAATCTAGATGTTGAGCTTCAGCTATGCCCCTCAACCCTGCCACTCCATCAGAACTCTGGGTGTGATCAGAGAGAGAATGACCAATATTAAAAGAAGGCTCACTAGATTAGTGGCTTCGCACTGGACCAAGGTGAGTTGTTATATCTGATGTGAATGAAAGCACATAAAACAGTATTAAGACCTAACTTAATTCATTTAATCTTAGGAACAACCATTTGAAGTAGTTCCTGTTTTCACTTTCCAGTATATTTATCTTTATTATTTTTATTTTTACCTTTGACCTCCCATTATCTCCAATTTAAGAATGAGGAAGTAGAAGCTCAGTGTGGTTCAGTTCCCTGCACAAGATTGCATTGTTAGTAAGGTACAGATGTGGGACTCAAGCCCAGGTCTCTGACCCCAAGGTCAGTGTTCTTTGTTTTATCCCACAAGATACCAGCAATGACAATTTATCCCAGGTGTTTTGAGGGGTCACACAATGAAAAAATGGTTTTATTGGGTTTTTTTTTCAACTTTTTTCCTTCAGAACACTGATCTCTTTTGTTCAATGTAAGATTTTCCTTTCCTAGTGAAATATTCCACTTTTTTAAGGCTTTATACACTTTTGGAACAAATGCTTCCCAAGAGTTGTGTATTTGTCTCTCTCATCACTCATTTGGGGATAAAATTTAGCTTAAAGGGATCAAGTTGCCTAAGAGGAAGATAAACGACTGGCAACAACTGCAAGTCCTAAAGATCACTATTGAACATGCCATTTTAGGAGTCCTTATAGTGTGTCTCAGTAAGAAATAATTGTAGAAAAACAAATGTACAAGGGAATATTTGGCACCTCATATCTCTTTGTTTCAGGTCCCAGATCTGCAGAACACCACCCTCTTAGTTGGCTCCAATGGAACCCTTGAAGGAAGGGAAGCGGGGGAAGACTTTGGACAGGATTCTCAAGAATAATCTAGTCCAAGCCATTCTTTTAAAAGAGATGAGAGAGTGTGGTGTAATGGTTCAAAGATAGGCTTTACAATCAGATGCAAGTTTAGGTCCAGTCTCTAGCACTTCCAAGTTATCCAGCCTTGAACAAGTTATTTAACCTCTTTGAGCTGTAGCTTCTTCATCTATGAAATATGGATAATAATAGTAACGATCTCATAGGGTATTTGTAAGTATTAAATAAGATGATATGTGTATATATTGTTGGAGGAGGTCATTGAGAGGATGTGACCTCCTGTTGACTGGTGAGCTGGACCTAAGCAATCAGAAGCTCCTTGCTCCCTCCCTTGTGCTTGGAATATACACTCTTCCCACCATTCCCACAGTGGAAGCCATTTTCAAGAGCACAGCCCTGGGAGAGCAATGTGTTGTTGAAACCATCTGGACAGTTATCATAACTGAACCCAGTTAGGACCTCTGTATAAACTTTCAAGATTCTGGTGAGTGCAAAGATATACTCATCTTGTGGCTGCACAAGAAAAGCCTCATAAGTAGCAATTTCTTTTGCTTATTAAATAAGCAAAATAAGAAGCAATTTCCATTGCTTATTAAACTGTCACCTAACAACCTGGAGTGGTCTGCCTCTTTCTTCAGTGTCTCCTTGCCCTCTATGATTGGGTCTGGTTTCAGATTTCACCCAGGAGTCTCCCAAGTTTGCAAATATATATTTGTGTGTGTATGTTTATATATATGATGAAATAAACTGGTTCTGGTTGAGCTTAAATAGAGATAAGGGCCAAAAATCACCCAGATCCCTCTTGTTATAAATGACTAATATAAGGCTTAGCAGGAAATAATATATTTAGAAAAGTAATAGAAGGCATAAAGCAAAAACCAAGGAGTTTTCTTTTCTTCCACATTGATGAGGGTGTTATTACAATCTGCTGATTCTTTATAGAATCTTGAATTAAGAAGAAACTTGACAGAACATTTACATTCATCCTTTCTCAAGAAAGAACCACACCTAACCCAGCCCAGAATCTGAGAACAGTTGAACAACTGGTTATTTTGTTGCAACTCAGAGGTTAGTCTAGTTTACAGAGAACTTTAAGTTAGGAAATAAAATAATTATTCATTTAAACAACATTCCTGAGTACCAATTATGTGTATAGTTCTGAGGGAACAACATGAGGAGAAAGGTCAGCCAAAGTTCCAACTTTCAAGAAATTTACATGCAAGTCACAGACATAGACATATGAACAGATATTTATAATGCAGTGAGGAAAATACCATAATGCAGGTATGTATATACAAAAGAGGGAACAAAAAATTATAAATCATGAGTTAAAAAAGGACTCACTTAGAAAGTGAGCTTTGAGGATGAAGAAAACTTCTCCAATTAGAGGTCAGAAGAAGGTAGGAAGACAATATAGACAGAAGGAGTGTGTGCAAAGGCACTGCAATGCAAAAAAAACTAAAAATAAAACAGCACACTGGTGGATATACAAGTATTTCAGGAAGGTTGGAGCTCAGAGAACAAGAGGGTGGAAGATAGACAAAGGGAGTGTCAGGAGATGAAGCTGAAGAGCTAAGCAGGAGGCAAATTAGGAGGAGTTTTTTTTATTGTTGTTGTTGTTTGAGCATACCAAAAGGTTTAGACAGTATCCTAAGGACACTGAAGAGTTTTAAACAATGGTGGGACATAATCAAATTCATGCTTTAGATCTATCATTCTGGTTGCAGTATAGAGAATAAATTGCAAACAACAAAAGACAATCTGGGAAATCAATTAGGAGGATGTTGCAATAAAGTAGATGGGAAATGATAGTGATCTGGATTAAGGAATTAGCAGTGGATGTGTAGAAAAGCATAAAGCACTGCCCAGGTGTAAAGTGTTTCTTATATTGTCTGGAAGAAAGAAGGGCAGTTAGGGAAGTAATTTCAGAAAATGTTAACGGTGAAGTCTCAAAGCCCTCACTATAGATATGTATGCAAATCACATCCTTTATGTCTAAAGTCCCCTGAGTAAACAGAATAAGTAGGTTACTGAGGCCTCAGCCTTTTTTAGTGTGTCAAACATGATTAGTACTGTATTTCTTCCCTAAGGTACACACACTTCTGGTTACAGGATGCACTCAAAAGAAAAACAAGATTAATGTGGCATCGATTCTCATATAACTGTTGATATAAGGCAAGCCCTTGTGTTCAGCTCCTCACCAATATAGCTTACGCAGCAGAGATAAAGGTACAATTACTTTTGCATTCTTCCTTGGAAAATCCCTTCATTCATCTATGGTAACATCAAGAGGAAAGGACCCTAGGTGAATTAAACCACTGGCATTTCCTGAATGCCTCTCAGGTACACATCCCTACATCAGTAGTGGCAGGAAATAAGGGATTGTTGAGAGTGTGGGTGGAGGGTACAGAATCATAAGATAGACTCCTTGCCCTCAAGAAGCTCACACTAATCAGGAAGGCATAATTGAGAAGATATACTGAGTATACAACCAGTAGCCCGACAACAAGGGAGTGAAATACTCTGTGACATAAATCATAGTGCCCTAGTAGCCTAGGAAAGGTTGAGCTCAGTGTGGGCTGACAAATTCAAAGAAGGCTTCCTAGAGGAGACAAGATATGTGTCAATTTGAAGGGTGAGTGACTTCTGAGAAGAGAAGAAAGGAGATTCTATCAGGTTATGGTGGGAGTAAATATGTGGACACACATGGGGGTGGATGGCAGCAATTACACTATAACAAATGAAGTTTATTTCCTTTAATAACACCTTAACTTGTGGCAGGGTAAGTTGTTTCTGGTGTTTATATTGTCACTTTAAGTGTGACAGAACAATCTTGGCAGAGAGGAGATAGAAAGAAAGTCCTGTAAATTCTTTCTAAAGTGGACTCTGTGATGCCGTTTTTCTGGCATTGGTGTTGGTACCTAATAGGGAAAAAAATTGATGATAATAAGAACTGGGAAAGGAAACAGAGACAGAGAATATGAACATGAGTGACCATTTACTGAGTACCACCATTTCCATATATTGTATCACTAAGTCCCCTCATCAACCTTTGGAAGTAAGTAGTGTTATCCCAGTCTAGAGATGAACTGAGGACTAGACACATTAAAAATTTCTTTAAAATCATACAGCTAGTTAGTGGCAAAGCTAGAATATGAAACTAGGTCTATCTGACTTGAATGAAATACCTTGTTCTTTCCATTAATCCATTACCTCAGAGGTAAGCAGTTCTCTAGCTGTGGATAGCACACTGAAGTTGCTCCCAGGAAAGCTTAGTTCAAGATTTGGCTGCGCTACTTCCTACGTGTGTAAACGTTAATCACAGCTTTTCTGAATTATATATATACTCAATACAATATCTACATTAGTTCAAAGGATTGCTATGATAATTATATGAGATAATAGATATGAGAACAGTTTGCAGAGTATGAACACACAAATGTGCATCTTATTATGGTTCATGAAAACTGAGTATGCTTGACTCTGCCACTTTTTACCTGTGCAATCTTCAGATAGCCACAGCTTTCCCCTGACTTTCTTTATAAGACTGTAAAGACAAAAAAAAAAGTTACCCAAACCCATCCATCCATATATCTATAAGTGTTTATTGATTATCTACTGTCTGCCAGGCACTATGCTAAAAGCTACATATAAAAAGATGGTCCTGCTTTCAAGGAACAGCTAATATAGTTGGAGATACAGGCAAGAAAACAGATAAACATAAGAAGATGAGACTTGCTTTTATGGGGAGATATATATACCCACACACACATAAGGGGGGACCCAAAAAACACTTTATTTACAAAAACTGTGCATTTATTCTTACACATTTAAACTTTAGTCACCTTCAAAGTACTCTTCATTTGATGCAATACACCTATTAAGACATTTTTTCCACTGCTCAAAACAGTTTTTGAACTCATTGATTTTGATGCCTTTTAGTGCTGCTGTTTTTGTTTCACCTCTACCACATGGGCAGAACATTTCCCTTTGAGAACTTTTCCCCTCTGTGGAAACAAACAAAAGTCACTCAGGGTGAGATTGGGTGAATAGGGAGGGTGGGGCATGGGGATCATGCTGGGTTTTTTTGGTCAAAAACTGCTGAACACTCAGTGTGGGATGGGCAGGTGCAATCATCAATCACCCATCATGAAGTGTGCAAGTGCATTGAAAGAGCCTTCCAAAAAATTCACTGAAGCCAAAGGCAGCCTCTCACAACAACACCAGCTCGTACACTGATACAGATGGTTCCTAGAACATTCACCTAGTGGGGGAAGCCTGTACTACAAGAGGCCCACCCTCCAGAAAATAATATATATATATTATTATTTCACAATATATATCTCATAATATATATTAGATAGATAGATAGATAGATAGATAGATAGATAGATAGATAGATAGATAGATAGATGATAGATAAATAGATATACAAAAAATGCAGTGAAGCTTAGAAAACTAAGCCCTAACAATGAGTAAGGAAGTCAGAGAGTCACAGTGTATAAATTTTAACCAAAGTTTGACAGAAAAAAAGTATTTTCTCAGACACCAAGAAGTGGGGTAGAAGAACTCAGCCAGCTATAGTGTATAGAAGAAGAAGAGCCTGGGCCTAAGATGAAATTCCAATAATTAAGGGATACACGTAAATCAAAGATTCTAAAGTAGACTGAGATAAACATAAGACATGAAGATAGACCAGTATCATGACACTCAGAAAAGAGAGAGGTAGTCAAGAGTGTCCAATGCTATCAAGAGTCAAATAAGATGAGACTTGAAAAATATCTACTGAATTTTGTGACAAAGCGGTCATTGGACTTTGACAGGATCCTGTTAGTAAAGTGGTTGTGCAGGATTCCATATTTAGCAGGGTTAAAAAGTAAATTGGAATTGAGGAAGCGAAGACTGTAGGTAAAGAACACTGTTATTCAAGAAGTTTGGCTAATAAAAATGACTAAAGATAGGAGGTAGTATAGAAGGATGTAGGATTCAGAGAAGTATTTGTTTATCATTTTGGTTTCATAGATCACAGAAATTTGAGCATTATATCTTGAATGGAAATAGCTAAGGAGAGAGTAGTTGGGGACATAGAAGAAATAAAAGATAATGGATAGACCTGGCTGGTGTGGCTCAGTAAATTGAGCACTGGCCTGCAAACCAAAGGGTCACTGGTTCAATTCCCAGTCAGAGCACATGCTTGGGTTGCGGGCCAGGTCCCCAGTAAGGGGTGCACAAGAGGCAACCACAGACTGATGTTTCTCTCCCTCTCTTTCTCCTTCCCTTCCCCTCTCTCTAAAAAAAATAAATCTTTTTAAAAAAACAATTAAAAGAAAACAGATATATTGAGGTTCAAAGGAGACAAAGGTATAAATAACAATGCAAGAAGAAAGATTCTTTTTTGACAGGGAAAGAAATACCTCTTCACTTGAAGTTGAGAAAAAGAAGGTGAAGCTGAATACAAAATAATTGTGTAGCACTCGCCATGTACAAGGGCCTTTGCATATACTGCTCTCTTTGCTTGAGATGCTTTTTTCTGCCTATCACTAGGTCAAATGCTTACTCATTATTCAGACTTCAGCTTTAATGTCACTTCTGCAAGAAAGTCTTCTTCTAGTCTTCAGAGACAAGGCTAGGTCCCTCTGCTGTATGTTTTCACAGCACTGTTTCCTTCTCTGTCATAGGACTTTTGAAAATTTATAATCATGCAGTCATTAATATGATCATTTAAATCCTGTTTCACCCACTAGACTGTAAGTTCCATGAGGAAAGAAATTGAGCCTTTTTTCCTTACTTCATTATCTCCAGTCTATAGTACATAGTGCCTAGCATAGAGTAGGTAATTAATAAATACATGTTGAATATCAAATGTATGCAATTAATGTATGCATCAAGTGTATGTTTGCACTAAGTGCTGACAAAATCAGAAAAATCCTATTTTGTTTTCTATAATGGGCAATTCCTACACAGGAACTTCAATCTGGCAGAGAGGATAAGCCACATAGCAAAATGATTATTAAGCAAAGATAGCATTTGGTGCAAATACCATTTCTTTCATAAAGTGGAGAGCTTATCCTACCTAGAATCAACCACTTGCTTCATCTTGACTTTTCATTGCACTTTTCCCATACTGATATTCTAGTACTATCTTTGGTTTGTAGGTTATTAGCTTAATTCTCCAGTTTTCCTGTCCATTCTGCTTAACTCAAATCAGAGTCAGTCTCAGTTGCTTCCAGCTGAGAATCCTCATACATGTAATAGTTTTCACTTAAACATTGACCCATTTGACTCAGACTCATTTCAAAACTAGGTTTTCTCTGTAATTAATTTTTTATCAAAAGCAGTTTTGAAACACATCTGATAGAAATTCTAAATTTCGATCAAACAGATCCTTTGCATTTGCTTATTTGCCTATTCAATAGCATATTAGATTTTTGCTGGATATTTAGGTAATTGAACTGCTCAGTTTGCATAAAATAACTGGCTGACTTGCAGAATTACAATGGTTTAAGATAATGCCGGTGTTGTAACAGATTTGCTTATCTATTTTCTCTTTTCTTTAAAATAAAGATACCACTAGACTCAAAAGCACAAGAACAACTATACTTTTCTATATTATGCCAGTCCAAATGAGTTACAACTTTCCACAAGGGCACAAATTCTAGCATGCACTGAAGCAGTTAGAGAAAGCAACAAAGAAGCAGCTGAAGGGAATAGTGAAAGGTCTATCCCAAAACCCTAGGGTCCAGAAAAGACATTACCATACTTCTGGGAAATAATTTTAGGGTATTTGGAGATACACTGCACTAGAAATTGAGAATTTGTGACATTGTGTTAGAAAGCTTAAGTGTAGCATGGTATATAGCAGCTGCTGTCTTTGGTGAAATCAGGACAGAACCTGGCCATTGCCAGCAATTTCTTTAGTCTTTCAGTCAAGTTTTGTGGGTGTCACAATGTAATTTAGTCTGATATTATCCAGTCTGGTGTACAGAATAGGTTATCAATGGTGTCTAGGAAATAGTATCTGCATATTCATCAAAATTGCCATAAAATACTATATAACATTATAGCTGATTATAGCTGATAAATTATAGATGATAAAGCCACAGATTTCTAATTTCACCTAAACTTTGTAAAAAATGTTTCTCTTAAATTTCATATTTTTTATTTATTTATTTTTAGAGAGAGAGAAAGGGAGGGGGAGAGAGAGGGAGAGAAATATCGATGTGAGAGAGAAACATTGATCAGTTGCCTCTTTCATGCGCCCTGATCAGGACCCGACCGCAACCCAGACATTTGTCCTGATGGGAATCAAACCAACAACCTTTCGATTTGTAGTATAATGCCCAACAGAGCCACACTAGCCAGGGCCCATTTCATATTTTTAACCTGATAAAGAGCATGGGCTTTGAAGCTAAACACACTGGTTCCAAATTCAAGTTCCACCATTTGAATTCAAATTCAAGTCCCATTCAAGTAAGTTACTTACCTCTTTAACCCTTACTTTCTTTATCTGCCAAAGGAAAATCATATCACCTTCCTCAGGGAATTTTTGTGAGGATTAATATATGAAAAGTTATTGGAACATAGTGTCTGGCTCACAGGATACACTCTTCAAATGTTACTATTCTTTCCTTCCTTTCAATAATAAGAATGTAATTTAAAGGTTTACTTTCCATTTACTTTCTTTTTATATTTTATATTTTTGTTTATTTTTCGTAATTCAAATAGCATTCAGATTTACAAATATTTTAAATGAACTTTGGTAACTCCGTTTTTGTTCCTTTTTTATTCATTTATTCTATTACAGATGTCCCAATTTTTCCCCCTTTTGCCCCTCTCCATCCAGCCCAGCCCTCATTCCCACAGTCAATCCCTACACTGTTGTCCATACCCATGTGTCATTCATACATGCTATTTGACTAGTCCCTTCCCCTTCTTCCCACCATTCCTCCCCTTCACTCTGGCATCTGTCAGTTTGTTCCCT
The DNA here is from genome assembly GCA_028533065.1 of Trachops cirrhosus. Taxonomy (NCBI): domain Eukaryota; kingdom Metazoa; phylum Chordata; class Mammalia; order Chiroptera; family Phyllostomidae; genus Trachops; species Trachops cirrhosus. Next base: position 9,848,124 of record CM052552.1, on the reverse strand, counting down.
GTTTCCATGTCCCTGGTTCTGTTTTGCTCATCAGGGGTTTTTTTGTTCACTAGATTCCTCTTGTAAGTGAAATCATATGGTATTTGTCTTTCACCAACTGGTTTATTTCACTTAGAATAATAGTCTCCAGTTCCAGCCATTTACTTTAATAGCACGGGGTGGACAAAAGTAGGTTTGTAGTTGTAAATACATGAAACACAGAGTTTATTATTGTATTATTATTTATTAATTATTGTATTATTTTCCATATGAACAACTGTAAACCTACTTCTGCCCACCCATGTGTTCTGGGAGCAATTTTGTTTATTTATTTTGCTATGACATGAACAATCTTTTGGGAAATGTATCCAGATTTCATATAGTAGCATTTAATGCATATGACTTTGGATTCTAGAAATCCTAAAATGAGGACTTCTATCTTTAGAAGAGCAAACAGACTATAGACAACACCAAGATACAGGAAGTGTATGAATAAGAAAGGCTTGTGTTGCTTTGTCAGCATGTTATCAGAAAATAGCACAGAAAAGTGCTGGAGGAGCAGACCAGTACCATGGTCCAGAAAATTATGGCAAGAAGGATCTCCTTGTTTTGAAGAGGTCCTCTGGGAAAGAACAGAGATTTGAATACAAAATTAGGTTTGGGAGAAATTATTGTATGCTTCATAAAGTGAAGATTTAATATTTCTCTTAAAATTTTATAAACATACTTTGCATTGATCCATAAAATGGCCTAAAGATATTTGGGCATCAGTTTTTATTATAATCTTAGTATTTCACATTTCAAATTATGAAGCTAGTTGAAAATAAATATGATCACAATCTTAGAGATTTTCAACACACTTTAACTTCTTTCTATTCTCCTTGATTTTGTACTTTATGGTTTTAGAGAAAAAAAATTTTCATTTAAGGGTAGTGCCATGGCTGATAATAAAAGAATGTTTATCCATTTAGACTTTAATTATGTCTTATATGTTTATTTACATTTTTTCTTTAGTAATTTGGAAGAGAAAGGATATGAAATATTCAATAGAAAAAGCAATGTTAGTTAAGAACATTTCTCAAGACCTGCTGTTCCCTTTTTGCAAAGAGAGTTCACTTAGTCTACTAAAGAGCTCTTTCTGAATCCTTTATAAATGCTGTCTGTGGGGACATGGAAGGACACAGCTGACTCATAAATTTGGGAAGAATAACTGCTCATGATTGGCTTGATTTTGCCTTTTATTCCTGTTGGGAGTAAGCCTTCCTGTAGACAGTACAAGTTCTCCTCTGTTCCTCCAGACCATAGGTTATACAGGTACTTACACTTGCAGGGGGTGGCCTACCCCAATCTAGCTCTCTCTGACACTGGATGGGCATATTTGCCTAATTCTGGGGATTAATGAGCAGGCCCACTTAGATACTAGACCTAAAGACAGATCCTCACACTGGACCTTCCCAATAGTAAAGGTGATACCTGGGTATCCCTATAATAGTCTTTGTTTTATTTCTCAAAATATATATAAACTGGGGTAGAAGAGAGATGGCATTTGCTGGGTGCTTTTTCTCTTTCCCTGGAGATCACATCATGTAAGAAAAACGTTTTTTGTAAATTTTAATAAAAACCACTAACTAAAAGTCATATAGATCTGAAGTAGCATATTCTATTTTAACATTTGCTCTTTTAGCATGTGTTGCAACATTATATCTTCTAATTTTCTCCACCTTTATTGATTAGGAGATTGGGATTTGAAAGTTCTTTACAAACAATGACTAATGCTAACCCTTTACTTAGTGAATTATGGGGGAAGGCCAAATCAATGAAACAGCTGAGGAAATGTTGGTATAAAGAAAAATTAATTTCACAATTTGCAGAGTCTTGAACAGCATATGATATTTGGCATCCAAAAACAATTCTCCATGTCATGATTAAAGAAGCATTTTTGAACCATAACCAGACACAAATGAAGCATTAAATAGAAATCAGATGGTCACCTTTCAACCTTAAAGGGAGCAAAAAGTAGTGTTTTACTTTTTTTTTCATCCTCACCAAGGACAATTTTTTCCATTGCTTTTTAGAGAGAGAGGCAGAAAGACAGACAGACAGACATCAACTAGTTGCTTTCTCCTACACGAGCCAACTGGGCATCAAACCCACAGCTTGGGTATGTGCCCTGACCGGTTGTCACAACCTTTCAGTCTACGGACAACCCTCCAACCACCTGAGCCACACTGGCCAGGATGCAGTGTTTTACTTTTTAAATTATTGGTAAAATAAAGACAACCAATAGGAGGAAATTGTTTTAAAATGTTTCATGACATTTAATATTGGACATTAAACAAGTTAACAGTGACTATTTAGTTTTTCACAAATGCCAAAGGCCAAGATAAATTCCTAAATCAACATATTCTGATATTACCACCAGAGATATACTTGCTTTTATTTCTTGAATTGTAGACTGTGGATAGGACCAAATAGGAGTGACTGTAAAATCCCATGCCTTTCTCTACTGTCAGAACAAATAGGATCATATTAATATTGTGTCTTTAAAGTGACGCCTCATGCATTTGTTCAATGAGGCTGCCATCTAACAAAGTGTGCTGAGAGTCCTCTTTTAAACTGATGAACAATCACAGCAGAGTCCACAAATCTTAAGTATATGGTCAATTAATTTTACATGTGTACACCCATGTAACCATACCCCAGGTCAAGATGTAGGACATTTTATGAACCTCAGAAAGTTCCTCTTAGTTCACTAACAGTCATTACTCTTCCCTAAAAGAAACTATTTTTCTAAACAGGATCAATATAGATTAATTTTGACAGTTGTTGAACTTCATATAAATAGAATCATGCATTATGTACTCTTGGGTAACTGGCTTCTTTTGCATAGTATCATGTTTTAAAAGTAATCCATGCTCTTGCCCACCTCACCTACTCATAAAATATTTCAATCCTCAAATCAGGAACAAATGTCTGATTCTAACAGGAACTTAGGCATAGCCCCAGCATCTGAAATGCTGGTTATTGACTGTTCAACCTTCTAAGAGTCATCATGGAAGTTCGTAGGCTGATCCAAGTTCAGATTTGACTTAATACAAACAACTACCTTCTCCTTTTTTTTTTTCTTTCTTCTATTTTTGCTTTTATTCACATAATGATGGCATTCATAAAATAAGAATAAAATAGATTTTAATCATGCATTGTATAGAGAAATTGGCCTGTTTAGGACAAACACAAAAGCAAGATTTAGTGAAAAGCCATAGAATCCTAGTTTGTGAGACAAAGCCTACACATAAAATGTTAATATGAGCAAATGTAAACATTTTTTAGCACTATTGTCTTTCAGGCATTGGGATAAGTTCTTGAAATTAGTTATCACATAGTAAGAACCCTTACAAAACACTATGAGTTGAACACTATGATCATCTCCAATTTATAGTTCAAAAAATTAAAATATATGGAGCTTAAGAAACTTACCTAAATAAGTAACATGGATACCATACAGTACCTGATCTGTCTGACCTCAGAATTTACAATGCTCTACTGTCTCCACTCCTGAAACCTACCTAAGTACCCTAAAAGGCTTAAATGTCAACCAGTTCATTTGATCAAATATGCTAATCAGATAAGGCTGCTTTCATGTATATTGGTCACAGTTATTTGGTTTAGATAACTGAATCCACTCCAGCTAGTTTAAAAGATTTGGTAAACATAATTTGGATACCCCATAAATTCTCTAGGAGTGCCAAGAACTGGCTTGGATGCCAAAAAGCCAGGAGCAATAACGCAGCAAGAAATGCCCAACCATACCCTAGGATACTTGTAGTGGAAAGACTACTGCTGGTTCACAATTTTAACTTGAGTCTGGAACTGTAAATTCTGCCACAGTTGTTTCAAAATATCCAGATGCCTCATCTGTCCTGCTTGACAGAACTTCCATCTCCCCAAAAGTGACTTCTGCATAACCAAGTCATATACCAGCACTCTACATGCAACAGAACATGAAAAAATGCAATTTTAGCTTTTCAGTCACCAAGTACAGAAAGACAATCTAGGAGAGAGGTATTATGGATGTTGACTGACTTAACCTATAATATTGTTGATTCTATGTAACAGAGATTTTCACTTTGGTCTTCTGGCAGTAATCATTGTATATGTAATCACTTAGTGACTATACAGTGTGTTTCAGGTCAAAAGAAGATTGAATGATAATTTTAGACAGAAATTCTGACTTCCCTTCAATTAATCCGTATAGAGAAGTACCTAGACTGCCTTAACACAGACCTAGACCTAAGAGTTATACTCTGTATCTCTATCTCTATCTCATGTACGTATATAGTACTCCCATCCAGTAGCCCAAGCAAAAAAACCTGGAAGCCATACTCAATTTATTCCTTTCCACTGCCTTTACCTCAACTAATCAGTTACCAGGACCTGTGATCTATATCTTATAAATCTTTCTTTTTTTATTTTTTTATTTTTTAATTTTATTTTAATTGCTGTTGAAGTACAATTTTCTATCTTTTACTCCCTATATCTCATAAATCTTTCTTGGAATATCTCTCCTTTCCATCATTACTGTTCCTACATTGGAGTTCACTTAAAAATTACACATTCTCTCACACCACAGCTTATTCACAGTGACTGGAATGCTCTTCATTCCCTAATCCAACATGAAACCTCACCCTTCAAAACCAAATTTAAGAGTTACCTTCCTTTACACAATTCCCTGACTTACCACATTTCCAAAATTCTCGGGCCATGTAATGACATTCTATTTTGTTGTTGTTGTTGTTCATGAGTCTGTCCCTTTCAACTAGACTCAAAGGGACAATAAATCATTGTCCCTTTGAATAAATCATTATCTTATTCCAGTCTTTATCTATGGCACTTAGCCTTCTGCCGTATACATAATAGACAGTAACTGTCACTGAATTGATCTAAATGGAAGTTCATATAGGGCATATGATCTTATCCATACTCTGATTTTGATTTATCATTCTGTAACAGGGTTATATTACTAGTTCATTTTTACTATTGCTGTTATTAGATTCAACCAGTTTCTTTTACTACTTTTAAATGTGGTAAAATACACATAACATAGAATTTACCATCTTAACAAGTTCTAAGTGTACAGTTCAGTAGTGGTAAGTATATTCACATTGTTGTCCAACCAAAGTCCAGAAGTTTTCATCATGCAAAACTGACACTCCATGCCCATTTGAAAAACAACTTTCCATTCTCTTTTCCCACCAGCTCCTGGAAACGAACATTCTGTTTTCTGTTTCTATGAACTTTACTACTCCAGACACCTCCTACACATGGAATCATACAGAATTTATCTTTGTGAGTCCACCAGTTTATTCTTAAACTCCAAAGATGTTACATTACTAAAGGGCATCAAAACAGTAAATTATTTTATTCCTTCACTCATAACCAACCGGGTTTGTCCTATTAGGACATCTCCAAGCTTATCAGAATTCTCTATTTCCTGTATTTAAGGAGTTAATGTGCATTTTCTTATTGTCCAATTCTCCAGATCCATTGGAGAAAAGACAACACAGCAGTTGGCACTGCCTAGGAGGAGAAATTACAGCTAAGGTCTGTAAGCTCTTCAGTGTGTGCTATACAGTGGGAAAAAACAAACAAGTGTCAGAAACGATAGTAAGCAAATTAAAGAAATGCCAGAAACATGACGATAACCATTCTAGGGAAAATGTTATCTGTTTCACTCACTCTCAAAAAAAAATACTGGACTTCGGTACAAGTTAAGCTTCACATTTGTCTTAGAGTTGTCCTGGGGGAAAAGAATAACAATGGGAAATTTGTGATGTTGAAATTTTCAGAATTTAGTGCCATAAATGACTATCTGTACACACTATCACACCATGTAAATAAAATGATAAATTCAAGCCATCTTCCAAATATTGTCCTTTTTCTGTATTGCTTAAGTCTCATCTTGTTCACAATAAAATCCAAAGTCCTTATGAAGGCTGTACATGACCTGGCTCTTGTTAACCCCCCACAACTCATCTCCTTCATTTCTTCATTCACTGTTCAGCCTTCCCTAGCCACAGTGAACTTCATGCTGTTTCTGAAAAACTCCAAGCAGCCCTCAGGACCTGCCCTCCACCTGAAAAGCTTTACCCCAAGACGTTCTTTTCTTTTCAATTTTATTTTAATCATTGTTCAAGTACAGTTTTCTGTCTTTTACCCCATCCCAGCCCACCCACCCTACCTCCCCACCTCCCTCCCACTTCCACCCCCCTAGTTTTTGTCCATGTGTCCTTTATATTTGTTCCTATACCCCAAGACATTCTTATGGCTTACCGCTTTACTTCATTTAGGTCTCTGCTCAATTTCCTCTCCCGAAAGAGGCTTGCCCTAACCACCTCTTATAAAACAGTACGCAGTTTCTATCATTTTCGAGCCCCTTACTTCATTTTATTGTTCTTCATAGAAGCTCTCATTATCTGTTGCATTTCAATCTTTTTGTTCTCTGTCACCTCCTACTAGAATGAAAACTATACGGGGTCGGTCCATGAATGTTGTCTAATATGTTTATGCTATATCCATAGCACCTAGCATAGTGCATGACACATAATAGATATTAAAATAAATATTCACTGAGCTCATAAATAGTTTAAAGTGCCATTTGCTAAGCCATTTTGCATCAGGTGGAAACACAGTTTCTATGCTATAAGTTAATAAATATTAGATTCTGCCCTCTAATCAGGTATAAATACAAAATCTCTGAGACCCTGTCTTATTTCAATTCAGGTGTTTTCCAAGTATAGTACACAAATCAACAACATCAGCAGCATCTGGGAACTTGTTAGTAGTTTCCATATGAATCCAAAATATGGAGGCCAGGGCTCAGCCTTCCAGGTGATGCTTCAAGGACCATCAGCCTAATCCAAGTTCTTTTCCACAAGTGAAATATCTAAAAAGAGTATGCTAGAAAGAAGGTTTCTTAAAAGGTAAAAAATGAAAAAAGTAAATATATAAAACTTAAGTTCACAACAGGCAAGAATGGAAAGATAGCTACTGCCTTTTCTAGAATTTATTTTGTGTAATATTAGCAGAGCCTTTTTTTCCATGCCCTATTAGATATGGGTCAATATACCTTGCTGTGGATGTCATTTACAATGATCCTTAAACAGCAGGTCCTGAAATAATCAATGTCATTTAATTATAACATTGATAAGGAAAAAATCAATTCCCAGCTGGACCACTCATGTGTTATGTTTGTATGTCTCCCCAGGCCTGCATGGGTTTTCTCCATATACCCCACTTTCCTCCCACATGCCGAAGATGAGCATGTGAGATGAGTTGGTATGACTCAACTTTTCCAGTCTGAGTGAGTGCAGGTGTGATGCACCCTGCGATGAAAGGGTGTCCTGTATAGGTCTGGTTCCTACCTTGCACCCTGAGCTGCCAGGCCGGGCTCCTGCCCTCTGTGAACCCGAACTGAACTGGAATCAGCAGTTTGGAAAAATCATTATCTTGTTTTTATTCATCTTTCTTAAATGTATGTATAGCACACTTATTTCAATGTTTAATACTGGAAATATTTTGAGTCTTCATTTACAAGCTTGATGATTTTGTGACTGAAATAGACATTGAACTTAACTCTTGTTTATATCAGTTAGCCTAGGGTAAAATGGGTTTTATTATACATTGCTTCACTTAAAGTTGCAGTTTCTAAGAACCTATTGACAACATAAGTGAGGACTTACTGTACCTACTTCCTTACAATGAGTCTAAGTATCTGCTGTTGAGGCTGAATTTGAGCTTTCTCTTCATAGATTAAAACCTCTTGATTCTAGGGACTTCTGGTCAATACAGAGGCATAGGTAAGCATGGCTTGACCGCTCGCACAACCACAGCAAAAATTGCCACTAAAACTACAAAACAACTGTCACCCAGAATAGTCATAAACTTGAGCTATATGGAAGTCCAACAACCAAGGAATTAAAGAAGTTACATTCATACAGACAGGTATAGGGGCAGAGACTCAGAGACCTGTGGAGAGCCATGGAGGCACAGAGATGCGGAAAGGGTGGTCCAACTCCCACTTGTGGTATATAAAAATCTGGAGGGATACCTCAGGGGTGAGGGATCCCATCGCCACCCAGATCACGAACCCCAGGGTCCCAGTGCCAGGCAGATAAGTCCCCATAATTTCTGGGTGTAAAACCCAGTGGGTATTGGTGCAGTGGAAGAAACTGTGGGATTCTCAAGACTCTCCACTTAAAGGGACTTAGAATTTATGCAGACTCACTTCCTCGGAGCTCCAGCACCAGGGCAGCAGCTGGAAGGGCACCAGTGGCACACAGGGAGAAAGTGAATTGTCTGTCATCAGGGTGAGTTCTTAGGGACACCTTCCTCCCAGACAAAACTCCAGAGGCCAGGCAGCAGCATTGTCCCTTTTCCAAGGCCTCTCCCATACAAAACCACAGAGAGGTGACACCATATCTGAAGCTCCATCAACCTGATTCACACAGGTTGCCCCACCCTGGTGATTACCTAACACTCTGCCCCATCCAACTTACCAGTGCGCTTTTCTACAACAGGCCACACTACTAAGACAGGGAGTCAAATCAGCTCTACCTAATACACAGAAACAAACACAGGGAGGCTGACAAAATGAGGAGACAAAGACATGTGGCCCAAATGAAAGAACAGAACAAAACTCCAGAAAAAGAACTAACCAAAATTGAGATAAGCAATCTATCAAACGCAGAGTTCAAAACATTGTTTATTAGGATGTTCAAGGAACTCACTGGGTACTTCAACAGCATAAAAAAGACCCAGTCAGAATGAAGATTACACTAAGTGAAATAAAGAAAAATTTACAGAGAACCAACAGTGGAATGGATGAAGCCGAGAATTAAATCAATGCTTTGGAACATAAGGAAGAAAAAAACATTCAATCAGAACAGCAAGAAGAAAAAAAAACAATTCCCAAAAAAAGGTAGGCTAAGAAGCCTCTGGAACAACTTCCAATGTATGAACATTTTAATTATAGGGGTGCTGGAAGGAAAAGAGAAACAGCAAGAAATTGAAAAGTTATTTGAAAAATAATGAAGGAAAACTTCCCTATTTGGTGAGAGAAATAGAAATAAAAGTCCAGGAAGCAGAGTCCCAAACAAGGTGTACCCAAAGAGGACCACACCAAGACACATCATAATTAAAATGCCAAAGGTTAGAGATAAAGAGGAAATCATAAAAGCAGCAAGAGAAAAGCAGAGAGTTACCTACAAAGGAATTCCCATAAGACTGTTGGCTGATTTCTCAACAGAAACTTTGCAGGCTAGGAGGGACTGGCAAAAAGTATTCAAAGTGATGAAAACACAGATCTACAACTAGATTAGTCTACCCAGCAAAGCTTTCATTTAGAATGGAAGGGCACATAAAGTACTCCCCAGACAAGGTGAAGTTAAAGGAGTTCAACATCACCAAGCCCTTATCACATGAAATGTCAAAGGGACTTATTTAAGAAAAAGAAAAAGATCAAAACTATGAATATTAAAATGTCAATAAATTCACAACTGTCAACAATACTTAAAAACAAACTAAGCAAGCAAGCAAAACAAGAACGGAATCATAGATATGGAGATCATTTGGAGGGTTATCTGCTTGGAGGGGGACAGGGGAGAATGGGGGAAAAGTTGCAGGAATTAAAAAATACAAATTGGTAGGTACAGAATAGACAGGGGATCTTAAGAACAGCATAGGAAATGGAGTAGCCAAAGAATATATATGCATGACTCATGGACATGAACTAAGAGGGGGATTGCCAGAGGGAATAGGGGGATACTGGGTGGAGGAGGGCAAAGGGAAAGATTGGGATGACTGTAATAGCATAATCAATAAAATATATATTTTTAAAAAAACCTCTTGATTCTAATTGATTTTTCCTTTCTTCAGAAACATTAAAACACTTCAAGTTTCTATTGTTAAATTCTGGATTATGACATGAGCTCAACGATTACCATTTTCAAAATGATATATTGCAGTTTGATAATTATTGAGCATAAAGGCAAAGATATTTCATTGGACAAAACTGGAAACAGAAAGGACAGTCATCCTGTCCTCACTGGTGTGGCTCAATGGATTGAGTGCTAGCCTTTGAAGCAAAAGGTCACTGGTTCAATTCCCAGTCAGGGCACATGACTGGGTTGTGGGCCAGGTCCCCAGTTGGAGGTGTGTGAGAAGCAACCACACATTGATGTTTCTTCCCCCCCCCTTTCTTTCTCCCTTCCCCTCCCTCCAAAAATAAATAAATAAAATCTTTTAAAAAAAGACAGTCATCTTGAATGTGGGTGCATATCTACATGGATGATCAATCCATTAGAAAAAGTGACAATATTCTTGAAAATTCTCCCTTTGGTTTTGACTTTTTTTTTCAGGATTATTAGGATATATGAATAAAATAACATTTGAAAGAACATAGAAAAGTATAAAGTACTATATAAGTAATAATAATACAAATAGTAGCTAACCATTAATTGAATCCCTTTCTGTGCTAGGAGCTGTGCAAAGCACTTTGCATACATAATCACAATCTGTCAGCAATAATTAAAGGTTGTCTTATTATCTTCATTTTACAAATAATGTTGGGTAACCTGCCCAAGGCTATGTAATTAATAAATAGTACATTTGAAATATGAACCAAGATCTTTCATATCTAAAATCCAATGCTGCTAACCACTATACTCATTGACTCAGCATCATTTTCCCTGCATCTGTAACTACATCTATATGTACTATATATTTAGATACATTTCAAATATCGTACATGTTCATTGGAGAAATTAAAACATAAAACAAATATTTAAAACAGAGTCAAATTTCCATTTTCCATCATCCAACTGCAATCTCACTTTTATTCATATTTAAAATGGTCAAAATTCTGTAGTTGCCTCAAGAGAAATATTTTATAACTAAAGATTAAGCACAAATGTTCTGGAAAATATCTGTTTTAATAGCTTCCCCATAAAAAGAGGTGTGCTTTAATTACAATAAATGGAATATTTATTACATTTCTCAAACATAATTCTGTGAAGTACACTTCAATTTTTAAAGCAAATATCTGGACTATTAAGATAGTCCCAACTAAACTTGCTACTTTTATTACAAATGTTTTAATTAGTTGAGCTGTTGATGTGGGCACAGCGCAAAATGCCTTCCCATTGAGCTATGGTTCCTCCTATGTCAGCTCTATTATGTGATAAATTAATCAGGAGCCTGCCATTCCATTCAGATTTGCTTCACTCTCCAGCAGGGCAGGTGTACTGATTTAACAAATTTTTGGCAGAAGCAGTTTTTTTACCTGCTAAAAATGCTGTATCATACAATTGTCTTTAATGGACATTGGCTTGATCCTAATTTGGAGGAGTCTCAGTGTATCACCAAGTACCACATGTCAAACTTAACAAACTATTTCCATACCTGATATACTGATATTGCCCACTAGGACTTACAGGAAATAGCAGAGAATGAATTGGGTGAAACTTTGTCTTCTTTTCCCCCCAACTCTTTTCGTCAACTCCTGCTCAGCAAGTTCTGAGCTGGCTCACTGACATTTAATTATTCTACAGTAATTTTCTCTTCCAATTAGAAGAGAAAGGTACATGCTGCTGCCATCAACATTTTACAGCAGCCAACAAAATTGACTGCAGTAAATAACTGTCTCAGCTCACAAATGCTGGGATCTGAGCCTCCACTCTTTCCATTCAGCTTTAGTGCCCAACCTCCAAAAAGTTGGCTTTAAAACCCAATATGCTCTCATTGAGTCATCCTTTTACAATACTATTCAGAGCTTTTAGATGATCCAGTTTCTATTTTTCTTTTTCCAGAGGCATTAGGGCTCTGACTAATTCACGGGGGAGTTCATATTCTGGCTGACGTTCATCGAAACACATATTCACCTGTTTGTGCTATTTGCTATGGCTTTATCAGGACTGCTCTATTCCAATGTGAAGAGAGGCAGTCCCAGAATCCTAGAATTAAAACCTACCAGCCTGAGTATTAGTATGAGATTTGGAGACAGCCCTATCTTATAGCCACTCCCACCAAGATTTCTACAGATGTTTAAAACAGAATAGATTTCTTCAACAGCACATCCTTGAATAATTTTGGTTTATGCAACATCATTATGTTATAATATTGATAAAATGCCATAAGAACTTAACTCTTGCTGTTTTGCTGATGCAAGAGCCTACTGCAGTGGTGATAGAGGTGTCAGCAGAAACTATGCTGCCTCCAGGGCCCAGGGCTGACCTCTCAGTGCCTACAATGTTTGTAAAGTAAATGGAACCCTCATTTACTGCTTCTGGGAATGTAAACTGGTATAGCCACTATGGAAAATAGTATGAAGTTTCCTCAAATAGTTAAAAATAAAGTTACCATACAACCCAGCAACACCTCTTTTGAGTATCTACTGGAAAAATTTGAAAAGATTTATTGGTAAAGATATATATTTCCCTATGTTCATTGTAGCATTGTTCACAGTGGCCAAGACATGGAAACAACCGATCATCTCAATAGATAATTGGATAAAGAAGATGTGGTACATGTAGACAATGGAACACTACTCAGCTATAAGAAAAAATGAAACACTACCATTTGCAACAACATGAATACATCTTGAGAATATGATGCTAAACAAAATAAGTCAGATGAAAAAAGTCAAGAACCATATGATTTCACTCGTGTGGGATATGCAATACAAAACTGAAAGTAACAAATGAACAAACAAGAAAAGCAAACAAGAACTTATAAACATAGACAACACTATGGTGGCTATGAGAGAAGTGGGTGGGATAGTAAAGGGTGATGGGTATCAAATACATGCTGATAGAAGGTTTTACTTTGAGTGGTGGGCATACAATGTAATACATGGATAATGTACCATAGAAATGTACACCTGAAACCTAATTAATTTCATTGACCAATGTTACTGTGATAAATTTAATTGGAAAAAAAACAAAAAAATTGATATTGATGAAGCTGAAGAAAGTATAAAGGACATTAAGACTGAAAGTGATGTTGAAGAACCAGCTGAACCAGAGAATGTCCTTGACATTATGCTTGACAATAAAAAAAAAAGAAATAGAACCATGTCAAGTTTCCAAATGAGGATGAAACTCAAGAAAAAGACAAAGCTTGAGAAGGTGAAGACAGCAAAAAAGATGATGAGTATCTCATTCACTAACCAGAAAAGCCTTGCTTGGAGAGACACAGAAAGAGGAGTTACTGAATTGAGTGTTCAACATCATGAGGGAAAAGAATTCAGATAAGGTTGCTGGAGAGAAAAGAAAATTTGACATGAAACCTACACAGGTTGCCTTAGTAGGGACCATGGAAACTTCTTTTTTCAACCTTACAGATATCTCTAAACTATTACACTGTCAGCCCAAACATCTTATTGCATTTTTATTGGCTGAATTGGGTACCAGTGGTTCTATCAATGGCAACAACCAACTTGTAATCCAATGAAGATTCCAATAGAAACAGATATAAATGTTTTGAGAAGATATATCAAGGAATACATCGCCTGCCTCATGTGCCAATCACCTGACATAATCCTGCAAGAGGACATCCGACTCTACTTCTTACAGTGTGAAACTTGTCATCCTTGATGCTCCATTGCCAGCATCAAAACCAGCTTCCAGGCTGTCACAGGCCTGGAGCACATCTCGGTGCCAAAGCTCACTAACTTGATCACCACTGATTTGCAAAGTGTGCTGTGCAATTTGGCTGGACAGGTTTGCCATCAGAGTAGATATACCATTGTATTAAAAATAAAATAGAAAAGATGCCAAGCTCTTTGGCATGTGGCTGGTTAATCTGAAATCCTTGCAAGATGCCGGTGCTCAAGCTGTTGTCATACTCATTGCTTATTTTACCAACTGTCAGATTCACATGATGGGGTAAGGCAGTGCTTTTTAAACATCATTCACAAACTTCTGTAAAATGCAAGATAAATTAAAGCTATAATAGTGAAAAAAGAACTTAAATCCTATTTATATCAATTGATGGTAAAAATTGGCTTCATTAAACATCATTTTGCTTAAATTTGTAGGTCCTATTGGCAGTGTTAAGTGAGGACTTACTATACAAATGTTGATAGGGAGATACTTACACCTTGCTTGCTATGTAGTCCATTACAACTAGGAGCAAAAGGGTACCGACAAATTTCCTAAGAAAAACAAAATTTTTAGACTCCAAAAGTATAGATGGAAGTCAAGCAGAGGCACTCCATCCTGTAGGCTTTCTAATGATTCATCATTCTCTTAGTCTCTCCCACTCCTGCCGTGATATTTTCCAGTGATAGACATTCTTCCTTGTGCACCGTAAAATTATTACATCCATCTTGATGAATCCAGATTCAAGCATTCCACTATATATATTTTATATATATAATATGCTACAATATTCCATTATATATATAATGTGCTACAATAGAATGGATGGAATAAGATATAAGTTAGGGATGATATCTGGAGAGAGGCTTTGAATCTTTATAAAATATTAAATAATCATATTTCCATAAGGTAAAGCTGAAGGGGAATGAGGTAGCTTCAGCATAGCAGACATATATGGATGCTCCAAACAGAAGAAGAAAAAAAGTCCCCAAAAAAACAAAAAAAAAGTTTTGTTAATTATTTTTGTGAGCTGATTAGGTAAGAATAATGAAAGTTGCATAAAGGTTAATGGAGCACCTGCCAGGGAGCCCCAGGCAGCCTGCCACTCAAGGTTTAGGGAAAGGTGCCATATATATATTAAAATGTTGTCTCATCTGTGAGCACATGCCATACTTCTGTTTTTATATGATATATACAACAAGACAAGACTAAGGTAAGGATAATCTCAATGTCAGTGGTCAGGGAGTTAGCAATATGTGGTAGCCTTGAGAAAGTGAACTGTCTCTATTGCTATTCCTCGCTATAAGAGGATAAGAAAAGAGAAAGGTGGCAGAGCTCCCTCTGTGAAAAAGATACTCTACTTACATCCAAGACAAGTCTAGGAAGATGCCTCACTGATACCATAAGCAAAAGGAGTTGTGAGTACAAAGGAACTTCTTTGTTAGACATGACCCCAAGCCTGGATGTCTGCCAGTTTCAGCAAAGTGAAGTAAAGGTGTGGTCAGCGAAATCAGGAAAAGACAGAGAGGGCTTGGAGGAAGACAAAAGCAGCAGTTGTGATTACCAGAAGGAAAAGGGGTGGGGAGAGGTAGAAGAGTGTAAAGGAGGGATAAAGAGTGACAGAAGGAGACTTGGCCTTAAGTAGTGAACATACAATATACAGATGATGTATTATGCAATTATATACCTGAAACCTATATAACTTTATTAACCAATGTCACCCCAATACATTCAATAATTTTAAAAAAAGAAAAAGATAAACAACAGTTAGAGAAGAATGACCGTTTGTCTCACTACTGACTTGGAAAGTAACATATTGCACAACCATAGTCTATGAGATGTGCGGCTTTGGGCGAGGTTTTGACTCTTCTGAGCCTCAGTTTCTCGTGAGAGAATAAGGGGTTACCTTACCTTACCCAAATAGTATTGTTTTAAGGATCCTTTATGGTCTTCTGTGAAAGCACTGCCCCTACAAATGCAAGGTGCTTTTGTTCTAGTGGACTCTGTGAAGTTGTACTTTCAATATTTCTGTAACTATAAAGGAGGGAAGCAGACCATTCTGATGTAGATCCTTTCTCCCCACACCTTCCACACATCCACAGACACATGTAAAGAACCGTGTGGTGGAAGTAGTTAGTAGACACACAGTCCTGAAATGTTGCAGAGGCACATGGTGCCCAGGTTCGGTTCTGGCACGTACTATCCATGTGGTGTCTTTTACTTTTTGTGCTGTGTTCATATCATGACTGAGAGCAGTCTAAAGGTGAGTGGGAAGTAATTGGAGGCTTGGGGTCATTTACCTGGAAAGCATGGATACAAAAGAGGCCCAAGAGAGAAAAATGAAAGATGGAAAGAAAGTCCCTGGAGAAAGAAATATTTTCCCAACAAAGATTCCATCTAGATAAACAAGACTCCATTTAGACCCCTGCTTCCATCCTCTGCACCCCGTTTTTCCTTTCTTAATGTCTCATATCCCCTGATGTCTGGACAACAGAAGCTAATGGAAACACTGGGTGGGCCTTTGTGGTTGTGGAAGTTTGCTTGCTTATAATCCAGTTAACATCCTCTGAGGAAACCAGAAATATTGACAATTGGAAAGCAATTGTAAATGTATTAGAAATTAAATTGTTTTCTTTGAAATAAGTGCTTTTCCTGTAATTTTTTTCTCCATTTCACAGGATGGCACACATTCTCTTATAGAAGTTGAAGCTATAGCACAATATAATTATAGCCTCCAAGTTGCATAATTAGCTTTTATTATTCTACCCTGAAGAGCAACTATTACATTAGTAGGTTTAAAATAGAGTTTTGAATTTTGTTAAGAGTAATAAGACTGTAAATGCTGCACAGAATTAGTTAATTTTGTTTTAAAAAAAAACTTAGTACAGCTCCACAGATGAGCTTATCTCTAGGTCCTCAGCTGGATGTCTGAGACATATTTAAGACAATGTCTACTTAAGATATTTTCCATAATGAAATTATAAATTGATTTAATAATTATTGGTTTCAGTTTCTCTTGGGGTAGTTACAACTCTGAAGTTTTTAAAACTTCTATTTCTATAAATGCTATCATTTTCCATTTTGGAAATAATTCTAACACTAGCCATCATGTTTCAGAAACAAAGGATTTTTTAGATGTATTTTAATTAAATGTAATGATATACATGTTTTTCATTAATTTAACACAAATTTTTTGCCACACCTGGATATTTGCAAAGATATTTGCCACAGCTGGATACAAGTGAAGAAGAAACTCTCTTGGAAAATTCCCTTTGTATTTAAGTTAGTCTGTATCCATCCTGAGACACTACAGGTGGGGATGGAAAAAGAAGATGGTTAAGAGTGCAGATTAGTACTGTTAACAGAATTCCAATCACAACAGACACCAATATGAGTTGATAACTGAAGTTAAACTATTACATATGGGTTACTTCATCCATGAGTCTGAGGAAGGGGTTTGCATAGACCCACTTCTTTGAGACCAAGCTCCTCACAGTTGAAAATGGAAACTAAACAACTCAACATGATTTGTCTTCCTCAAACCTACCTTAGGAGAATAATTTACTTCATGTTGAACAAATTGATTTGCTAGATAATGATTGTTTCATTTTTTTAAAGTGTAACTTACAGGAATTACTGGAGATTATCTGTTTTTCAACCACCTGTTTTTACATAATGGACACCAATACCTCATAGCACGCTACCAAATGAACTTATTTGACATCCTGTAGAAATTACTTCTTTCCTTCCAAGATTTGAGCACCTAGCATATACAGATACCATGGGAGGCCCTGATAATACCCTTACCCTCCAAACACATAGGAGTGAAACTATATTGGGAGGAAGTGATAGAAGAAAGAGGGGAGGAAGGAACATATTTACAATAATTAAAAATTTTAGATTTGCCAAAAAATACAGGATATCCATTAAAACTTAAATTTCAGGTGAATAACAAATAATATTTTAGTATAATTATGTCCCATGCACTATTTGGGACACATATGCATTCTTATTTGCTAAATTTGGCAACCCTAAAATATATTTGTATATCTAAACCCTTCAATAAAAGCATAAAAATAAATACACTGGAGACCTGAATGGTGTGGCTCAGTTGGTTGGGCATCATCCCACATAGTGAAAGGTTGCTGGTTTGATTCCCGGTCAAGGCACATGCCTGGGTTGTGGGCTCAGTCCCTGGTCAGGGCGCACATGAGAGGCAGCCGATCAATGTTTCTCTTTCACATCAATGTTTCTCTTTCTCCCTCCCTTCTCCTCTCTCTAAAAATAAATAAATAAAATCTTTTTAAAAATACACTTCAGAAAAGTACCATGCAAACACTGAGAAGGCAGCATCAAACTCTGTGGTTGTCTCTCAAGGAACAATTATCTGCTTTCTTAGAAGCAGGAAAAAAAGGATGACAAGGATGGAGTAAAGGCATTGAGAGGATTAAAGGTGAACCCGCATGGAAAAGCAGCCACCAGTATAATCTTGAAAGTTACACTTATCTGAATCTCAGATTTTTTAGCTATAAAATGTGACTAGTAACTGTGATAATTATATATGACACTGCATATGAAAGCTTCTACCAAAGGGATTAGCATATATTAAATTTCAATGAATATTAATTATCATCCATTACCATCAATCCCACACTCCCCCTCCCATCATATGGCTGGAACAAGATACAGTCCAGGACACAATACTAAACCAGCACTCCAGCAGAACTGACCATAGTATGAAACAGACCTCATTCTTAGAGAGAAAACTTCTCCAAAGTGGTACACAAACTTTATAAATTCCAAAATGGCAAAAACTCCCTTCTTGGAAGTATGACAGGAGAAACTACACCTTAGAGAACAGGTTATAAGACTTTCAAGTACTTATGACTAAACTTTTTGTTTCTCTTAAGGAAAATCATTTAGCGTAATTGTGACCAGAGGGCTTGCCAGTAGACAGCAGTCGGTTTCCCAGTGTCACTCTCGAGGGGCAACTCAGGCCTCTCATATTAGGAGCATCTCCAAGACATGAATCATTGATATCAAAGACATAATTTACTGCACATTGACGCTACTTTAAGACTTATATTAGCTGCAAATCACTTTACATTTTAAAAACTTCAGTCTCAGAGAGGTTAAATAACTTATATAAGGTTACACAGAGATAGGATATAAGTCCAGGCAGTATGGCCCCAGGGTGCACACTCTTAACTTCTATATTATACTACCCATGCCACTGTGATCATTTTGTAACTGAGCATGCTGCTATATGAGCCTCATGTTCAGCATGAAAAAGTAAAATACACCTCTTATGCAAAAGACTCTATCATTTAATAAAAAATAAACACACAAAAGACACAGACAACACCATAGGTCCAGGCATGATTAAATCCCAAAGTAAGTGGTTTGGGCAGCAAGAGTGATAGGAATTCAGAAGTTCGAAAGGACTTCAGTGGAGGAGGCTGAGCTTAAAGGAATAATGTTTTGTGCCTGATCAATGTTTCTAAAATAGCTTTCCTCTCACGGTTTGGCTTTCTTAATGATTGATGAAGTGTACTGAGCCATTGATTTAACAACCAAGATGAGCATCATTGCTGGAATGATCAATTAGCTGTAATGACTCCTGGTTCCCTCATCCAAACTATACATTTCCATTCTTTTCCAAGATCTTGGCACATCTTCTTTGTGTAGCTTGTGCTTTCTATTGTTTGATTTTTAAATAAGCCTCATCCAGGGCTTTCCTTGGCTAACAATCAATACCATCCTCCCAATAACTTTAAAGTCTATAAACCCAGAAAAATCTTGGCAGTCTGTATATTTGATGGCAAGGTCCTCTGTACCATTGCTTCTATAAACTTGGATATTGTTAGAAGCAAAATTGGAAATTCAATTTGTACTTCATTAAAGAAAAAAAAGATTTCTACATAACACTGCCTACCTATCTTTGCCATATTCAAATGGCAATTGCTTAGCTGCCATCTTGTGGTAAACAACACACACTGTAAAAAAAAAGTATTCAACATTTCATAGTAAGAATTGAGATTTCCATTTTAATTTCTCCTTAATGGATGTTTCTTATCCTTTTTGCTTGTTCTTACAGTAAACACTATTTTTTTTTTGCTTTGAGGTTTGTTGGATGCCAGAGTAATTTTAGTATTTATACTCCAGCAGTTCTTTTATGACACCAATTTTGCTTTACATGAGAAGTAAAAGATGTTCCAGTTTGGATGAATGATTATAAATGCATGAGAATTTAATATTGCCCTCTTTTGAGACAATTATGAAGTGGCTGAATATGACCACACACATTCACAATATGTTTTAAAGTCTCAGCACTGTGTACTTCATTCTGAAAGACCACCAGTTAGAGACAGTAAAATAAAATCTACCTTCGCATTTTATTTCCAGTGAGCTCACTCACTATTTCTAAAGTGGGTTAATTTGATTTTTGAGCCTTATTTATCTGTGTCGAGAACAACTTGGCTCCCGCCTCTCACACACTTTGATTTGCCCTTGAATAAGCTTACTTATTCCAACCTTTAAGTTAAGACTTACATATTCAGGCCCTAGCTATAACTCTGGTTAGAGAATGTATGAAGGAGAATTTGTTTCAGAATCAAGTTTGTTGTGTTGCCTGCATTGCTGTGCAACCAAGGTAGGCAGTATGCATTAGCTATTAGGTGCCCTGTGTGTGGACTCAGACTAGCTACATCTGTATTTGGAATCATGTCTTTCTGTTTTACTAGCTGTTTGACCTTAGGCAAGTCACTTAACACTTTCATGCCTTAGCTTCCACAGACTTAAAGTGGGGATTATAATGGGATTTATCTCCTAAGATTGTTGAGAAAATTAAATGAATTAACATGTTCTTTGAACAGCATCAAACAGAGAGTATGTACTCAAAAAATATGAGCTAATATGACTTACCATTTATTATGTATTGTTATACATTGTATATCATTAAACCACATTATTGTTGTTTATGCCTGTCGTCCTCCCTAATGCAAGGCCACTCTGCTGATGTCTGACTCTCAGTGTTCACCATTTTTCTCTTTGGATTGGTTTAGCAAATGTTTACTGAGTCTTTAATATGTGCCACACATAATTCTAGGTACTAAAGCTACAAGAGTGAAAAGGACAGGCATGTCTTAAAGTCTCTTATGCAGCTAACAACTGAAAAGTTATTGGATGATAAACAGATAGATTCGTGAACAGCATAATTTCAGAAAGTAATTATGTGCTAGAAAAATAGGACAGAGTGATGTAATAAAAAGGAAGGGAAACATAAAATCTAAAGGCTCAAAAGCGGACCTCTAAATTGTCTACAAAGACAGAAGAATAAAAAAAAGAATTAGTAGCAAATGAAGTTAGAGAAGTAGGTAGGAGCTGGATAACAGGGCTTTGTAGAGCATGTTAAGGGCTTTAGATTTTTTTAATTAAACTTAGGGTGACATTGGTAAATAATACCACATAAGTTTCAAGTGTGCATTTCTATGATACTAGATGTGTATATTGTACTCTGTGGACTTTAAGGTTTTTTTCCTAGGTGCAGTGGGAGTCCATTGGACAGTTTTAAAGCAAGGAGTTATGTGATCAAATGTATGTTTGCTTTTTAAAAGATCATATTTTCTGTTACATCATCTTAAAAGCTGAAAAGACTTGTCTTCAGAGAATGAAGCAGATGTATTCTGCTTGTAGAAACAAATGTGTGAGATGACAAGAGTCTCTTCCTCAAGATTAGATGCATTTATATCTGTGAATTCCATTTACCCCTTTACAACAAATTCTCCCTTTTTGCTTATATTTCTAATTGTTTTCTGTTGATGCCAACCAACTAAAATATCTCTAACTACTTCACTTTTATACCTCTAAGCTTGCAATATTCATTCTCTCTACCTTTCTCATAATACTGATTTCACCTTTATTTCCCTTATAAACATCTTCACAGCAAAAAAATATATATTATTGTCTTCTAATGTCCTACAAGTGGAAAGCAACTGAATCTAAAGTCTTCTGGTGGTATTCCTGTGTACAATTCTGTCTTTTCCTGTGAAAGATCTAGTAGCCAAAGGGTTAACAAAACTAGGACACATTGGGTGCTACAGACTGTGGAAACTTGTTAAGTGTCAAATAATGGGAATAGATCCTGCCAGACAGAACAAAGATGGTCTCCAAGAAAATAAAATAACAGTTATGATGCATGGATAAGCTGTTAACATAGTGATAGAAATGGGTAAAATAATTACTCAACAAATATACAGAGCCCAGACACAAAGAGTTTAGGAACACAGTATTCAAAGATCTAAGTTTGCAGGCAGCACCAAGAAAAGATTGGTAGCTCATAATGGAGTTTTTGCCATAAGAATGTAGGATGGGGTCAGAACTGGCAAGAACAAGTCAGGGTCCTCATCCCTCAAGACTGGATAGCCTGTCAGGACAGAAAAGTCTCAGGGACCAAGTAGAGTCACAGTTACTTGAACTAGGATTTAAAAAATGGAGAACTACAATCAGGTGCCTTGATTCTGAAGTCCCCATGTCTTGGGAGATACGGATGAATTTGCAATTGGTAGGGGGCTGAGATCAAAGACTCCAAATGTTCGACAAACCTACTAAATTACCTTGATGTACGAGTTGCATATTGATGCAGAAAGTAGCATAAACCACTGAGTATTCAACTTATTTGTCTCTTCAACTACTGTTCTCTTTGAGAAAGGTCAAATTTTTGAGATGCAAGCCTATTTGCTAACAACTCAAGTGAAACCAAAAAATACCTTCTCAGAGGCACTAAACACTTCCAATTTGATAATGTTTTTGGTCTAGAGTCAAGAAAACTAGTGCCTTTCTCAAAAAGCAAGCATGAAGGCATGTGTGCACAGAGAATCAGGTAGGTCACTGAAACACATTGCTGGCCAAAGAGCTAACTACATAATAACATATTTCAGAGTAACATCACTAAGAAATTGCATTTTTATACTTCTATCTTCTCCAATCTAAATGGGCAATGAGTGAAGTGAAACCAACTCATGGCCTCAGAGAAAAAAGCAAAAGCTGATATTATCTTGTAAATCTTAAATTAATGTTTATACTGACCTCCCCTCAAAATGCTGCTGCTTCAATCAAGCAAGGAAACTTTGTGATCTTAGTGGCGCTTCCCAGCTTAAGATTAAGACAAAAATGCATGTTTTATATAAGTCATTGACTTTCTGGACCAGAATGAACCTTTCTGATCTTAAAATGGTTAATCTTCTTTCCTAGGTCTTCGAGAAAGGGCCTGAAATTTTCTATGAAATGCTGTTTTTATTTTCTACTATGCCTACTGCAAAATTATTGACAGTGCCCAACAAATATCACAAAAGTCAGAATAGAATCTATAACTTCCATTGCTGTACAACTGGAGAGAGTCACAGAGAGATGATGAAGTATCTAAACCACATAGCCTTGAAAAGCTGAATATTTACTACATGAGTACTGCAGAGGTTTGAGGAATTGCACTTTGGGTGCTAGGATCAACACTTTCATTGCTTTGTGGTTTTTCCATTAGAAAGTCTTATTAATCACATAAATGCTGCTTGCTTGATTTCAGTATTGCATTTCTATCACACGCATTCTGAAATCACCAATAATGGATAATATGATGCTTGATGCTTCTAGAGTGATGACACATAACCATGTAAATTAGTGGCAATCCAAATTCATGAACATTGCTTAGAGATCCTATTACATACTCCATCTCCCATTCCACTGAGGCATTTTCCAAACCTTAACTGCCCTCTTCATGACCCTAAAGAGGACCAACTACATAATTTTCAGGGCTCGGTGCAAAATGAAAATGCAAGGCCTCTGGTTCAAAAGGGAAAATAAAAGCATTTTTCTTACTTCTGCAACCTCTGCCTCAGTCTGTCACAATATTTTTGTAATTAGTATATAATACTGCACTCCCTCAGGTGCAAGGATACTCCTGGGACAAATGTAGACACTCATAATTATCCAGGTCCCTGCCCTACCACTTAAGGAATGGGCCTTGCACAACTGACCCTGATCCTCAACATACTCCTACCCAGGCCTCTGCCAGTGACAGAGGGTGGCAGCAATAACTTGGCAGGGGCAGGGGAGTGGGCATACAAGAATCAGTTCTTGGTAGGAAGCAGGAGGTAAAACCATGCATGGGCTGGAGCAGCTTATCCAATGCACCAAGAACCACACACATTCCACATTCCCATCATACACCACTTGCACAGAACAAACTCAAAGGTAAAATTATTTAGAATTCCAAGATGGCAATCACAGAGTATTATAACACCAATTATGGAGTCCCGCTCTGCGTGTGGAGCCCTGTGTGACTGCATTGGTCACTCTATCATGAAAACCACTCTGCCCTAACACACCTTTGCCCCACTACATAGAAAATAGAGGTTCGAGGCATGGACTTCTTCACCTTACTAATCCACCATTCACAACTACAGCAATATCCTGTACCCATCTCTTTTTTTTATAACTTCATCAAATAAAATGTGCTTCATTCTTGTCAAAGAATGCTACCTAATTCATTTAGGTGTGCTCTGCATTCTCTCCCAATATCATTTCCTCTGATACTTTCTCCTGCCAAGTGTATTTACTCTTTCCTGATCAACATCTTCCTCTGTATTCGCACTTTCACTTCACGTTATCAGTGTATCTAAATCTTGACCACATCTTTAAAACCCTCTACTGATCCTGAGTACAACTCTATCTTATTTCCTTAATTATCTGCACAGAGCAAATCTTTCTAGAAATAGTAATCTAGCTTCAAAATGCACCCCAAATCTAACCTCTTTAAACCATCTCCATTATTCCCCTAGTCTTAGCCAGAGTCACCTCTCTCCTGATTTACTGCAATGCTCTGCTAAATAGCCTATCTGCTTCCAACTTTTGCCCTTCCAAAATCCATTCTCCACAAAGCAGTCACAGTGATTTTTCAGAACACAAGTCCAAAACTATCAATCTTTCACTCTAAACCCATGGCAAATACCAGGTATGGGGTATTTTTTCTGTGATATAGTGTTTTAATTTTATGTAGTCTTATTGATCAATCTCTTCCTTTGTTGTTTCTTCTATTAATTAATCCTCAGAAAGTTTCTTCTCAGCTAAAGCTAAATAAATATTCACCTTTATTTTTTCTGGTCTTCATCTTTTTTTGTTTCTCATATTCAACTATTTAATGAATCTGATATGAAGAAATAATTGGGGAGAAGGGAAGGGTTAACAGGAACAAATATAGAGGACACATGGACAAAACTAGGGGGGTTGGAAATGGGAGGGAGGAGGGGAGGGATGGGTGGGTGGGCTAGAATGGGAATAAAGGATAGAAAGTGTACTGAATAAACTAAAATAAAATTTTTTTAAAAAAGGAAATAATTGTGATATAAATTTATTTTTCAAACATTTAAACAATTGTACCAGCACCACTTACTGAATAATTCTTCTATTTCTCCTATAAATTTGTCAGGTCATATTGGCCATATTCTAAATTCTTTATAAAATCAAGTGGGGGTTTTTTTGCTGTTGGTAATAGTAGTGGTAATGGTAATTCCAGAACAATTTCGTCACCCTCATAAGAAATCCCATACACATTGGCAGTCACTGTCAATTCTCCCTTCACCCCATCCCTGGCAACCATTAATCTACTCATGTCTCTATGGATTTTCCTCTTCAGAACATTTCATGTAAATGGAATCATACAATAATGAGGCCTTTTGTTTTCAACTTCTTTCACTTAGCCTAATGTTTGCAAGGTTCATCAATGTTGTAGAACATATCAATACTGTGCATCTTTCTGTTTTGAGTAATATTCCACTTTAGGGGTTTACCAAATTGTAGTTTTCCATCCATTGATGGATACTTGGATTGTTTCTACTTTTTTACGGATAATGAGTAATGCGTCTATTAATATTCATGTACAAGCTTTTGTGTGATTATATGTCTTTAATTCTCATAGATATATACTTAGGAATGGAGTTGCTGGGTGATATAGTAATTCTCCATTTAACTTTTTGAGGAAGTAGCAAATTGTTTTCCACAATAGCTACATTTTACATGTGTGAGCATTCACAAATTCATGAGCAATTCAGCAAAGTATAAGCATTCTTATTTCTCCACACCATCCACCACCTGTTACTGTTTGTCTTCACCACACAGACAACCTAGTTGATGTAAATTGGTGTCTCATTTTGGATTTGATTTGTATTTCCCTAAGAATGAATAATATTAAGCATCTTTTCATATACTTAATGACCATTAGTATGACCATTACCTTTGGACACATGTCAGTTCATGTCTTTTGCCCATTTTTAATTGGGTTGCTTGTCTTTTTGTTGTTCAGTTTCAAGTGTTCTTCATACACTCTGGATATAAGTCACTTACCACATAAATGATTTGGAAATATTTTCTCCCATTCTGTGGAGTGCCTTTTCACTTACTTGATACTATCCTTTGAATCACAAAAATGTTTTTTAAATATTCATGAATTCCAATTTATCATTTTTCTTCTGTTTATGTTTATGATGTCATAT
This sequence comes from Trachops cirrhosus, assembly GCA_028533065.1. Classification (NCBI taxonomy): domain Eukaryota; kingdom Metazoa; phylum Chordata; class Mammalia; order Chiroptera; family Phyllostomidae; genus Trachops; species Trachops cirrhosus. The sequence continues at coordinate 9,821,945 of CM052552.1, read as the reverse complement.
CTGAGAATACAATGCCATATCTAAGGTCATGAAGTTTTATGTCTAAGGTTTCTTCTAACACTTTTATAGCTTTGGCATTTTCATATAGGTGTGTGATCCATTTTGAGTTAACTTTTGTATATGAGTGATGAAAGGGTCCAACTTCATTATTTTGCACATGGATGTGCAGTTGTTTCAATACCACTTTTTGAAACAACTATCTTGGTAACCTCATAGAAAATCAGCATGAATGTGAGGGCTTATTTCTATAATCTCAATTCTGTTCCACTGTTCTGTATGTCTACTCTTACACTAGCACTACACTGTCTTGATTATGATAAGTGTGTATTAAGTTTCAAAATGGGGAACTGTGAATCCTCCCACTTTATTCTTCTTTCCAACATTATTTTGGCTGTTCTGAGTCCCTAGCATTTTCACATGAATTTTAGAATCAGTTTATTAATTTCTGTAAAAACAGTGTGATTTTGAAACAGTTGTGTTGAATCACTAAATCAGTTTGAAGAGTTTTGCCACTTCACGATATTTAATCTTTCAATCCAAAAGCATGGGATACCTTTCCATATATTTAGATCCAGATCCTCTTCAATCTCCAGTGATGTTTTGTATTTGTCAGTGTACAAACCTCATACCTTTTTCATGCAATTCTAAATGGAATTTTCTTTTTATTTTTTAATTATTCAAATTATTTATTAATTTAATAACAAATTATTCTTTAAATTAATATTAGTATTAAATTTATTTGATTGGTTTTGGACCTCAGTAGTAGAAAATTGAGCCAGTCACATTCCTCTGTTTATACCACTCCCAGCATCAGACTGAACAAGATCTCTCTCTTGCTTTATTTTACTTTATTTACTTTATCTCTTTTGTTCCTTATCCCCATAGCTCATTCCCTCCTATTTTTCTTTTTTTAAAAGATTTTATTTATTTATTTTTAGAAATAGGGGAAGGGAGAAAGAAAGGGAGAAAAACATTGATGTGCAAGAGAAACATTGATCAATTGTCTCTCACATGCCCCCAACTGGGGACCTGACCTTCAACCCAGGCATGGAATTTTCTTTTTTTAATATATAATCTTTATTATATTTTTTCCATCACTATTTAGTCCCCTTATGCCCCCCTCCCCCAGCAATCACCACCTTGTGGTCCATGTCCATGGCTCGATATTCTTTTTTTGCTCCTAATTTCATTTTGATACTGTTAATTGCTATCATAGAGAAATACAATTGATTTTTGTGTACTAATCTTGGCTCCTGCAACCTTGCTGAAATTTTTATTTATTTGTTATTAGGGAGTTAGTGGATTCTTCAAGATTTTATACAATCATATTCTCTGTAAATAGATATTTTTATTCATTTTTTTGTACCTGGATGCCTTTTATTTCCTTTTTTCCCAATTTTCCTTGCTAGAACCTCTAGTAAAATACAGGTGGTGAGAGTGGACATCCTGGTCTTTTTTACTATTAGGGGGAATGCTCTCAGTCTTTCATCATTAAGTATGATGTTAGCTGTGGGAATGTTGTAAGTGCCCTTTATCAGGTTCAGAGGGTTCCCTTGTATTCGTAGTTTTTATCAGGAAAGGATATAAGATTTCACCAATGTTTCTTCTATGTCTCTTGGGATGCTGGTGAGGATTTTATCTTTTAATTTATCGATATGGTACATTTCATTGATCTGAGATATTAAACCAAACATTCAACCAACCAACTAACCAACCAACCATGGTTTAGATAAACCCCCATTGGTCATGGTATATAAGCCACATATAATAAGATATATCTGTATATACAATCACATAACATGTACCTTTATGTTATATACAATTATATAGTATATATAATATATGTAATCCTTATATGTGTCTGGATTCAGTTTGTTTGTGCTACATATTGTTGTGAATATTTGTATCTCTATTCATAAAGAATGTTGGTCTATAGTTTTTTTTCTATGTGGTTTTTTCATCTGGGTAATGCTGGACGTACAGAATGAGTTGGCACATACTCCATATTCTATTTTTAGAAGAGTTTGTGAAGAACTGGTGTTAGTTCTTTCTTAAATATTTGATAGGAATCACCAGCAAAGTTATCTGGTCCTGCTTTTCTTCATGAGAAATTTTTGATTACTGATTCAATTATTTTTTAAATTTTATTTATTCATTTTTAGAGAGAGGGGAAGAGAAGGAGAAAGAGGGGAGAGAAATACCAATGCGTGGTTGCCTCTCACATGCCCCATACTGGGAAACTGGCCCACAACCCAGGCATGTGCCCTGACTGGGAATCGAACTGGTGACCCTTTGGTTCGCAGCCAGCACTCAATCCACTGAGCTACACCAGCCAGGGCTGACTCAATTATTTTAATTGCTAAAAGTTTATACACATTTTCTCTTTCTTTGTGAGTTAGTTTCCATAGTTTGTGTCTAAGAAAATGTCCATTTCATCAAAGTTATCTAATTGACATACTATTATTTAGTGTTCCCTTGTAATCTTTTTTATTTCTGAAAAGTCAATAGGAATTTTCCCTCTTTCATTCCTGGTTTTAGTAATTTAGATACTTCTGTTTCTCTTGTTCAGTATACCTAAAGTTCTCTTAACATTGTTGATTTTTCAATCAAGTTTTGGTTTCTTTTATTTTCTCTCTCTTTTATTGTTGATTTCCTTTATTTTCATTCATATATTTTGTTCTACTTATTTTATATTTAGTTTGTTTTTCTTTTTCTAATTTTTAAAGGTAAAAGGTTAGGTTATTGATTTAAGATAAATTTTCCTCTAGAAGAGGGCAGCGAAGGTAAACATGGCTTGTCTCTTTGCACAACCACAGTAAAATTACAACTCAAATATAGAACAACCATCACTCAGAACTGTCAGAAAATCAAGCTGTATGGAAGTCCAACAACTAAGGAATTAAATGAACCACATTCATACAGACAGGTAGGAGGGATGGATGGGTGGAGACACAGAGACGTGGAACTGGCTGGTCCCAAACCCATGTGTGGTTGATATAAAACAGAGGAATATCTCAAAGGTAAGGGATCCCTCCCGCACACCAGACTACCCAGCCAAGGGTTCCAGTACCAAGAAGATAAGTTCCTATAACTTCTGGCTGTAAAAACCAGTGGGTGTTGGGTCAGTGGAAGAAACTGCAAGATTCTCATGCCTCTCTTCTTAAAGGGCCTCACACCACACACAGACTTATTCACACTCACTCCCTCTGAGCTCTAGCACTGGGTAGCAGCTTGAAGGGCACCAGTGGCATACAGGGAGGAACTGAAGTATCTGGCATCAGGGCAAGTGCTGAGGGACTACTCCCTCCCAGGCAGGATTGCAGACAGTGGCCATAGTCCCTTTTCTGAGCTCTCCCACACACAAAGCCACAGCACGGCAGTATTATATCTGAATCTCCATCAACCTGGATCACACAGTAAGCCATGCCCTGACCATTACATAAAGCTCTTCGCCATCCAATTACAGGCACACCCAAGCTGGTAACAGTGGCTTTTCCACATGAAGAGCTTTGCTAGGCACAGGCTTCAGACCTTCCTAAATCTGCTCAAACAAGCAACAGCTGAGCCCAGCCCCCTACTTCTCACCAAGTGGCCCCAGGCCCAGCACTAGCAGCAGTCATCTGCAGCTTGCTTTACAGCATACGCCAAGTGGCCCAAGACAGAACAGAGGGATATACTGACCTTGGCCTGTACCACCTGGGAAAACCCAGAGCCTGCACACCCAGCGGACAATTACAGACCATGCTAGAGGTGGTGCTGGAGCACCACCCAAACACCTCCACAAGCCACAGAGGGAGGTGGTTGTTGGCCAGGGGTCACAGCCATTCCTACAAGCTGTCTGGCCTGAGTAAATCCCTCCCATTGACCTGCTGACAGCAATCAAGGCTCAACTATAATAGGAAGGTGTACTCAGTCCAGACAAAGGGCATACCTTGAGTACCCAGCATAAGTGATAGCAGAGGCTGTGCCACCGGACCCTAGAGGACACCTACTACATTATGCCACACTACCAAGACATGGAGTCAAAGCAGCTCTACCTAATACATAGAAACAAACACAGGGAGGCTGTCAAAATGAGGAGACAAAGAAGCATGGCCCCAATGAAAGTACAGAAAAAAAAACTCCAGAAAAAGCACTAACCAAAATTGAGATAAGCAATCTATCAGATGCAGAGTGCAAAATACTTGTTATAAGGGTGCTTAAGAAACTCAGCAGGCACTTCAACAGCATAAAAAGACATAGGCAAAAAAAAAAGAATGCTATACTAACTGAACAAAAATAACAATTTACAGAGAATTAACAGTGGAGTGGATGAAGCCAAGAATCAAATCAATGATTTGGAACATAAGGAAGAAAAAGACACCCAATCAGAACAGCAAGAAGAAAAAAGAATACAAAAAATCAAGGATAGTGTAAGGAGCTTCTGGGACAAATTCAAGAGTTCCAACATTTGCATCATTGGGGTACCAGAAAGAGAAGATAAAGAGCAAGAAATTGGAAACCTATTTGAAAAAATAAAGGAAAACTTCCCTAATTGGTGAAGAAAATAGAAATACAAGTCCAGGAAGCACAGAGAGTCCCAAACAAGATGGATGTAAAGAGGACCACACCAAGACACATCATAATTAAAATGCCAAAAGTTAAAGATAAGGACAGAATCTTAAAAGCACCAAGAAAAAAGCAGATAATTACCTATACAAGAGTTCCCATAAGACTGTCAACTGATTTCTCAAAAGAAACTTTGCAGGCTAGAAGAGATCTGCAAGAATTATTCACAGTGATGAAAAGCAAGGACCTAAAACAAGATTACTCTATCCAACAAAGATACCATTAAGAAATGAAGGGCAGCCCTGTCTGGTGTGGCTCAGTGGTTGAGTGCTGGCCTGTGAATCAAAAGGTCACTGGTTCCATTCCCAGTCTAGGGCACATGCCTGGGTTGCAGGCCAGGTCCCCAGTAGGAGGTGTGTGAGAGACAACCACACATTGATATTTCTCTCCCTTTCTTTCTCCCTCCTTTCCCCTCTCTAAAAAATAAATAAGATCTTTAGGACAGCATTATGCTAAGTGAAATAAGCCAGGCAGTGAGGGACAAATACCATATGATTTCACCTTTAACTGGAACATAATCAACAAAAGAAAAAAGCAAACAAAATATAACCAGAGACATAGGAATTAAGAACAATCAGACAATAGCCAGAGGGGAGGGGGGAGGAGACAGTGGGAGCAAGGGTTTTCAGGAACTACTATAAAGGACACATGGACAAAACCAAGGGGGAAGGTGGAAGAAAGGGAGAGAGGTGGGTTTGGCTGGAGGGGGGATGCAGACAACTGTAATTGAACAACAATAAAATACTTTTTTAAAAAATTAAAAAATAAAATTTATTAATTAAAAAAAAATGAAGGTCAGATTAACTGCTTCCCAGACAAGTTAAAGCTAAAATATCACCAAACCATTATTATATGAAATCTTAAAGGGACTCATTTAAGAAAAAAAGATCAAAATGATGAACGTTAAAATGGCAATAAGTACATAACTATCAACAATTGAATCTGCAATAAATCTATCAGCTGATTTCTCAATAGAAACACTACAAGCCAGAAGAGCCAAGACCAGTAACCAATAATACTCTACCCACCAAGGCTGTCATTGAAAATGGAAGGTGAAATAAAGAGCTTCCCAGACCAGAAAACAAAAGCCTAGAGTACATCTCCACCAATCTAGCATTGCAAGAGATGCTAAAGAGACTACTTTAAGAAGATGAAAGAAAAAAGGAGAGAGAAAGAGAAGAACATGGGCACAAAGGGAAAAAATGGCAATGAATAAATACCTATCAATAATAACCATAAATATAAATGGATTAAATGACACAATCAAAAGACATAGGATAGCTGAATGGGTAAAAAAATACAACATGCATGGATGTTGTCTACAAGAGACCCACCACAGAACAAAAGATCTATATAGGCTGAAAGTAAAGGCATGGAAAAAAAATATTCCGAGCAAATGGAAAGAAAAAAAACTGGGGTAGCAATATTTCTATTAGACAAAATAGACTTCAAAACACAGTTCATAACAAGTGACAAAGAAGGTCACTACACAATACTTAAGGGAGTTGTCAAACAAGAGGATATAACCCTTGTAAACATGTATACACCCAAGATAGGAGCACCTAAATTAAAAGGAAACCCTTGGAGGACTTTAAGAAGGAGATTGACAAAAATACAGTCATCATAGGAGATTTAACACTGCACTGTCAACAATGGAAAGATTGTCCAAACAAAAATCAACAAGAATATTGGGGCATTGAATGACACCCTAGATCAAATGGATTTAATTGATATATGCAGAACCTTTCACCCCAAAGAAGCTAAATATACATTCTCTTCTAAAGTACATGGATAATTTTCAAAGACAGACCAAACAGTAGGACACAAAACAAACCTCAACAAGTTCAAGAAAATTGAAATCATATCAAGCATCTTCTAAGATCACAATGACCTGAAACTAGAAACCAACCACAAGGAAAAAGCTCAAAACATTCAAATACATGGAGACTGAATAACATGTTATTAAGTAATGAATGGGTTAACAATAAGATCAAGGGGGAAATCAAAAAATACCTGGAAACAAATGAAAATAAACACACAACAACCCAAAACCTATGGGACACAGAGAAGGAATTCCTGAGAGGGAAGTTCATAGTGATACAGGCCTACCTAAAGAAGATAGAAACGTTTCAAATAAACAACCTAACCCTACATCAAAAAGAACTAGAAGAACAAGAACAAAGACCAGTAGAAGGAAGGAAATAATCAAGATCAGAGAAGAATTAAATGACATAGAGGCTAAAAATCAATTAACAAGATCAATGAATCCAGGAGCTGCTTCTTTGAAAAGACAAACATAATTGACAAACATTTGACCAGACTCATCAAGAAAAAAAGAGAAAGGACCCAAACAAATAAAATCAGAAATGAAAGAGTAGAAGTAACTATTGATACCTCAGAAATACAAAGGACTGAAAGAAATTACTATAACAACTATATGCCAGGACATTGGACAACCTGGATGAAATAGATAAATTTCTACAAACATTACAATCTTCCAAAACTAAATCAAGAAGAAGCAGAAAGCCTGAATAGATTGATAACAACAAATGAAATTGAAGCAGTAATCAAAAACCTCCCAGCACACAAAAGCCCTGGACTGGATGGCTTCACAGGTAAATTTTACTACACATTCAAAGAACTACCTCTTGTCCTTCTCAAACTATTCCAAAACATTTAGGAGACAGAAGATTCCAAAACCATTTTATGAGACCAATATTATCCTAATTCCAAAACCAGGTAAAGACACAACAAAGAAAGAAAAAGTACAGGCCAATGACCCTGATGAACACAGATGATAAAATCTTCAACAACATATTGGCAAACCACATCCAGCAATACATTAAAAAGATCATACAGCATGATTGATTGGGATTCATCCCAGGGATGCAAGGATGGTACAGCATTCACAAATCAATAAGTGTAATACACCATATAAACAAAGTGAAGGATAAAAGCTACATGATTGTATCAATAGATGCTGAAAAAGCATTTGATAAAAATTCAGCACCCATTTTATAGATTGAAAGAATTAAATCATTAAAATGTCCATACAACCCAAAGCAATCTATGGATTCAACACAATTTTTATTAAAATACCAATGGCATATTTCACTCATCTAGAACAAATACTCCAAAAATTTATATGGAATCAAAAAAACCCCAAATAGCCTCAGCCATCTTGAGAAAGAATAAAGTTGGAGGAATCACAATACCTGAGGTAAAACTATACTGCAAGGCCACTGTAATCAAAACAGCCTGGTACTGGCATAAGAACAGACACATAGATCAATGGAACAGAACATACAGCCCAGAAATAAACCCATGTCTCTATCATCAATTAATATTTGACAAAGTGGGGACAAGCATACCGTGGAGTAAAAATAGTACTTTCAGTAAATGTTTTTCAGAGAATGGGACTGGTACATGCAAAACAAAACAAACTAGGCCACCAATTTACACCATTTGCCAGAATAGACTAAAAATGGGTAAAAGACGTAAATATAAGTCACGATACCATAAAAGTTGTAGCAGAAAACATAGGCAGTAAAATTTCAAATATCCCACATACCAATATTATTGCCGATACACCTCCAAGGGCAAGGGATATAAAAGAAAGAATAAACAAATGGGACAACATCAAATTAAAAAACTTCTACACAGTTAAAGAAACCATCATCAAAATGAAAAGGGAGCCAAGTGTGTGGGAGAACATATTTGCCAATGACACCTCAGACAAGGGTTTAATCTCCAAAATATATAAAGAACTCATATGACTCCACACCAGGAAGACAAATAATCCAATTTAAAAAATGGGAAAAGGACTTGAATACACTTCTCCAAGGAGGACATACAGAGGGCATATAGACATATGAAAAGATGCTCAGTATCACTAGCCATCAGAGAGATGCAAATTAAAACCACAATGAGATACCACTTCACACAGGTGAGAATGGCAATCATTAACAAATCAACAAGTGCTGGTGAGGTTGTGGAGAAAAGGGAGCCCTTTTTCACTGTTGGTAGGAGTGAAGACTGGTGCAGCTCTTGTGGAAAATAATATGGAATTTCCTCCAAAAATTAAAAATGGAACTGCCTTTCGACCCAGAGCTTCCATTGCTAGAATTAAACCCTAAGAATTCCGAAACACCAATTCAAAAGAAATTATGCACCCCTACGCTTTATTGTAAAGTGCGATTTACAATAGCCAAGTGCTAGAAGCAGCCTAAGTGCCCATCAGTAAATAAGTGGATCGAAAAACTGTGGTATATTCACACAATGGAATACTATGCAGCAGAAAAAAGGAGCTCCTACCTTTTGCGACAGCATGAATGGACCTGAAGAGCATTACACTAAGTAAAATAAGCCAGGCAGTGAAAGTCAAATACCATATGATCTCACTTGTAAGAGGAATGTAATGAACAAAATAAACTAATAAGCAAAGTAGAACCAGAGACTGACAGCATCCAGGGGAAGCAGGGCAGGGCAGGGCATAATGGTGGAAAGAAAGGAAAAAAAAAAAAAAAGAAAGGGAAAGGACTAGTCAAAGAACATGTATGAATGACTCATGGACATGGACCACGGTGTAGGGATTGACTGTGGGAGTGGGGGCTAGGCTGGGTGGAAGCAGGCAAAGAGGGAAAAATTGGGACAGCTGTAATCAAATAACAACTTAAAAAATTTTCCTCTAAGCATTACTTTAGCTCAGTCCCATAGGTTTTGGTATATTGTGCTTAATTTTTCATTCACCTCAAAATAATTTCTAATTTTACTTGTGATTTCTACTATGATCCACTAGTTACTTAGAAATGTGTTGTGTAACTTTCACATATTGGTGAACTTCCCAAATTTTCTTGTTATGGATTTCGAATGTCACTCCATTATGACTGGAGAACATTATCATATTAAAAATTGAAATTTGTTGCTGTTTGTTGTATGGACCTCTCTATAGGGTTTGTGTTTGATATTCAGTGGTGGTGTTGTGTTATTTGCTGACATTCTGAACTAATTTTGTAAAGTCTATGTTACTTTTTATATCTCTGCTTGGTTAGCTTAGTGGTCAGATAATGATTGGACAAAGATTTTATTAAGCATTTGGACCAATAAGTCTTCCCATCTTTGCCAGGGGCTCTGTGTGCATCTTGGGAAACACCATCACCACTCAAACAGTTTTGAGTTCTGCTATAGTTTTCATTACCTGTGTATGCAGAACCTCAAGATCAGCCAGACATAAAAGCTTCGCACCTTCTCAAATCTCGCTGGAGCATGTGCACAGATGTGCGCAGTTTTAGGCATGCACAAAGCCTTCTAAATTTCCAGAATTGTGTCACAGCCTTTCAAAGCCCCTATGGACATCATTCCCCAGCTTTTCTTTCTAAACTTTGTGGTTTGTCTAGTGTTTTCTTCAGTTATCCACAACCTCAAGCAGCTGCAAAGTTAATTACTTCCCTGCAATTAGTTTCAGCAACCACCCCTGAGAAAACGGCTTTCCACATTGGCTAAGCTCTGAGTCAGGTCAAGTAAAGATAAACTGTAGGACTGGGGTTATCTATGGAAGTGACAAACAAGTCAAATAATAGCAGTTTGCGGAAAGGGGGCTCCAACCTCATTCTGATTCTTCCAATAGATGTTAAGCTCTTGGTTTTTACCACGAGTGTGGGCTTTTCAATTTCAAAACCAACATTGAGATTAGGAGAGGGGCATAAAAAATAAGGCATGTTATTAAGGTTCACAAGGTTCACTGTTCAACCATTTTTTAAATAAATAAAAAAATAAACACACTACAGAATAGTCCTAACATTTGGTTAATTTCCAGAGTCCTGAAGAAGTTATTCTAGCAATTTTTGTCAGTGTTCTCATTTTATCATGAAGGAGAGAATGCTCAAAGATCCTTTATCTGCCATTCTCATCAATGTCACTCTACTTTGGTTTACTTTTCAACCTAACAATGTTTAACTTGAATTTTATTTTAAAAATACAGCAGCCATACAAATTTATTAAATACCATTAGAAAATACAATGGAAAAATTAAAATCCAAAATATTACCCTCCATTATTAATATTTTGATGTATATAAAGGATATCAAAATATTTTTAATATCTTATTGATTATGCTATTACAGCTGTCCCATTACCCCCCTCCATCCCCCTCCACCCTGCACACCCTCCCCCACCCACATTC
>CM052552.1:9782436-9810656 GCA_028533065.1 Trachops cirrhosus | reverse complement strand
GAGCCATCTCTCTCTTTTTTTTTTTTTTTTTTTTTTTGGTCTGGTCTTGCCTTTTATGTATGAGGGGCAAGACCTTAGGTGTTCACCAGGGTAGGGCACCCCAGTCGCTGGGTTGTGATGCTGTATGTTGAAGCAGGTTCTGAGAGGAAACAATGGCACTTGCTCCGCTCTCTGTTGGACCTCAGTCCCTTATGCCACTTCCCTGGAACAAACTGGGCCCCTTTGGTGCTGATCCCATGTGGGTGAGCTTCTGCACCCCGTGGGTCTTTCCAACGACCTCTCCTGTGAGGCTGGGAGTCCCCCTGTGTCTCAACCCCCACAGGTGTTTTCAATCAGTGCCCCAAGGCTCTATTTCCCAGTGCTGAGATCCTGGGTTGCGCACAGTGCCTTGCTTCACAATCGTCGCCCCGCTGGGTCTGCTGGTTGCCACCCCTCGGCCATGGTCTGCCAGCCACCGCTTGCACGCCCAGGGTCTGCCTGCTGCGGTCTTACACACCTGGTCCCAATGATCTTTGTGCTGTGCGACCCCTCTCCGCCCAGCTGCCCGACTCCGCCCCTCCTAGCAGTCTGGATGAACGTGTCTAATTTAACTCCTTGGGTGTCCGACTTCCATACAGTTCAATTTTTTGTCAGTTCTGGTTGTTATTCTGTTTCTAAATTGTTGTTGTCCCTATCTTGGTTGTGCGAGGAGGCACAGTGCGTCTACCTATGCCTCCATCTTGGCCGGAAGTCACCAGAATATCAAAATATTTTGTCTCAAGTGCCAGTTTTGCTTGATTTATAATAACTACAGTGAAAATGGCATTGACAAGGCTCCTGAGACCATACCTAGGTTTGTATAGACAGTTTCATTTGTTATGTCTGCCATGAATGTAGAAGGGGAAGTAGTAGGGAGCATGCTACACATTTGTTACCTTTGGTAAATATTTTTTAATTATTTGTCCTATGTGAACCACAAATAATTTTCTCCCCAGTAATGGAACAGTATGATATGTTATTTTGTATTCTTCTTTTTTCCACACACCTTACTTTTCATGAAGTAATATGTAGTGAGCATTTGTGTCAATAAATATCTATATCTGGCCCTGGCTGTTGTGGCTCAGTGGATTGAGTGCTGACCTCCGGACCAAAGGGTCACCCTTTGGATTCCCAGTCAGGACACACACCTGGGTTGTGAGCCAGGGTCCCCAGTAGGGTTCGCGTGAGAGGCAACCACACATTGATGTTTCACTCCCTCTTTCTCCCTCCCTTTCCTCTCTCTGAAAGTAAATAAAATCTTTTAAAAAATAAATATCTTTATCTGCAATATTAAACCTTCTCTTTATAATATCAAATGGATAGATAGTGATAATTGATGATCTGTTGTTATTCAAGTTGTTTTTAATTTTTTTACCTTAAAAAGCAGCATTGGACCCTAGCTGGTGTGGTTCAGTGGATTGAGCACCAGCTTGCAAACCAAAGGGTCGTCGGTTCAAATCCTAGTCAGGGCACATGCCTGGGTTGTGGGCCAGGTCCCCACTAGGGAGTACACAAGAGGCAACCACACATTGATGTTTCTCTCCCTCTCTTTCTCCCTCCCTTCCCCTCTGTCTAAAAATAAAATAAATATGTCCTGGCTGGTGTTGCTCAGTGGATTTAGCACCAGTCTGAGAACTGAAAGGTCACAGATTCGATTTCCAGTCAGGGCACGTGCCTGGGTTACAGGCCAGGCCCCCAGTGGTTGCCTGTAAAAGGCAACCACACACTGATGTTTCTCTCCCTCTCTTTTCCCTTCCTTCCCCTCTCTCTAAAAATAAATACATAATATTTAAAAAATAAAAAATAAAATCTTTAGAAAAAATAAAAAATAAAGTAAAATAAAAACAGCATTGTGATGAACAAAGTATATGCAACCTTAAAACACTAGACAAACTGTGTTGTTCAGATACAATTGTGAGATTACAATTTTGGGGATTAATAAACATTATAATTGTAACATTTTTATTTATGTTATTCAATATATTCATAAAATTTATTGCAACTCATAATTCTACCAGCACCATATTAAATTACCTGGTCCCCAAAAGTTTGTTAATATTGTATGGTATCATTATTATAATCTTTGCCATGGGATAATAAAATAATTATGTTATTATTTATTTTTTATTCCTTTATTAATGATGTCAATCCTTTAAAAAACTATTTTTTGACATATTTATTTTCCCTTTTGGAATGGCCTACTTTGATTGTATTGGGAGATTAATCTTTTCAATTGTTTTGCATCTAGTATTAACTATGTGTTTTAAAAATTTATCTTATACATATAAAAGTACTTCTTTTCAGTTTTAAAAATTGTGCCTATGAAATTACTCTAAAAAGCCAAGTAATTTCTTATAAAGTCTCCAGGTACAAATAGATTTGTTTAATCCTGGGGATCTTAAAAAGAATTTATTATAATTGAAACATTTTATTTCTGGCAAAAAGAAATTCACAGACTTAGAAGTCATCACTGCCACACTTTTGGACCACTGATAATCATTCATTGTCTTCTTTTCTCCCCAAAGATATAAGTAGTGTGAATTTTTTGAAAGTTTACAACCCATTTAGAGTATTTATCTGTTCTATTCTCAGCACATAAAATTAATTTGATAATTATATCCATCTATATAAATTTTCAATTTTTAAAAATTTCAACAGTAATACACAAATGCAAGTGTACTTAAAAGTCAAAATGAGGATGAAGGGAGGGATATAGGGAAAATGTACACATAAATCCCCAACCTTCCAAACTCACTTTTTCACCACTAGAAAATAAGCTCTATGATCAATTCCCCAAGTACCTAGAACAGTGCCTGACACTTAAATATCTGCTCCATAAACATCTTTTGAATGCAACACTTTAACAAATGAATGAAATAATGAATACTTAAGCACAGATACAGTTAGCTTTTTTCCTTACTTCACATAGGTATATGTATGTATAAAGTTTTCCTCTTATTTTTAAGTCATCATACTAAAATTGTTTTACAATTTAATATTTTCCCCATAATATTATAATTTGAACATCTTTTCACTAAATTTTGATCTAGTTTATTTTTCAAGAGCTGCATTGTAATCCATAGTGGAGATGGATCATGATTCTTTTATCCATTCCCTATTGACATAAGTTTTCCCTCACAATGTTGTGTTATTTAAAAAGTTCTTCAAAAAACATTCCTGTCTGTCTGTGTGTGTGACATGTGAGTATTTCTATAAGACAGATTCATTCCCAAAGGTGAAATGTGTTAATGTGTTAATGTGTTCCAAATTGCTCCCTACAAAGTTTTGGCAATTTATTCTCCCACTCAGAGCTGATATTATACTGGTATGCACTGGTGGAGTGCACTGACTGGTACCCATTATTGGTGCAAGCCAGAGCATGCTAATTATTAAATTTATTCAGTGTCTTGCTCTGCACAAAAATTGCATTGAAGTTTCTTTCTCCCACACCTTCATCCACACTGAATATCAACAATCTTTTAAGTTTTCAAAACAATGGATGAAGAATAATATACATTATTGCTTTAATTTGCATTTCCCTGATTATTAATTAGGTTAAGCATTTTTTAGAGAAACAGGATTGTTTTTAATTCAGCCTTTACTGTGAAAGACACTCTTAAAGTTACACAAATTATAAAGAAATATACCCCAGTACAATGAAAAACACTTTAACAATTGGCATCATCATGGGCAGTCACCCAAATTTTTATTTATGCTCTAGTAGGAACCACACAAGGAGTGGAGGACATTTTATGCCCAATGACTTAAGGTTAAGCATCTTTTGTGTATTCATTCATCATTTATATTACTTTTCCCATGAAATGCCTTTGATTGTTTTCCATTGGATTATTGGTCATTTTCTGGTGGATTTGTAGAAGTTCCTGAGATATTATAGATAATAACCATTTTTCTGTTATAAGCATTGCAAATATTTTGTTATTTTTGTCAATTTGTTGTTGGTATGTCTGCCCATATAGTAAGTTTATGACTGGGGGAACTTTTGTTGTGTCGGGAAGCCCTTCACCATGCCAAAATTATAACATATAACTCAGTTACTTTGTGTTAAATTCAGCTTCAAATTTTTGTCTACACGTCGAATTATAGATTTCAAATTATTTTCTTTGAAACTTTGGACATCATGTTTCACTATAGGGCTTCAACATATAAATGTCGGAGAGATACAATTCTGTCTATAACAATAGTACTAGCATACCTAGTAACACCATTTCAAACTGCTATCCACAAATATTTCGAGTTGCTAAGAAAGCAAGAAACACTGGAATAGGTTTTTTTGATATGGGAATCATCATTTCAGTGGTAACAAATGTAGACTAAGTAGAAATCTGTTATTCAGAGAGAAGGCTATAACTGGAAATTTTAGAATTTGGCAATGGTCTGGTGTTTCCAACTTTTCAGGCAAGTGGAGCTGTGTCAACTATATCCCATACATATTGGTATATTGCACTTGCAATTTTGAGGGGAGAGGCTCTTGGTAAAAGGGTTTTCTGAAAAGAAGGGAATCATGAATTAGATTCTTTTTGTAAGAAGTTCAAAATTATCTTATACACTCAGGTGGGACTTACGAATCAAGAGGCAACAGTAGTCCTGCTAACCACCCCTCCCCCAACCAGGAACACTCATTTTTATTGAGAAGGAATTTGAACTGTGACTACAACTTATAGGACAGCTTCATTTAAGAAAGGAGAGGACTGCTCTGGCCCGGTGGCTCAGTTGGTTGGAGTGTCATCCTGTGCACCGAAAGTCTGCAGGTTTGATCCTTGGTTGGGAGGCAGCTGATTGATGTTTCTCTCTCACCTTAATATTTCTCTCTCTCTCTCCAGCCCCCACTGCATTCCTCTCTATATAAAATCAATAAACATATCTCAAGTGAGGATTTTTTAAAAAAGGAGAAGACTGGTTCCTGGTATGGCATGTTCTTCCTGCTGGCTTTCTACTGATCCTTCCTGGGTCCATGGAGATGCTAAACAAATAAAATTTGTTTGAGACCTTGTCTACTGTGGCATGTGTTGCATATAGAGAAATGTAACACTCGGGAAAGAGGATTCTTTTTTTTTTTCCCTTACACCCTTACTAGGTGGCTTGTGCACTTAGAAACTCCTTAAAGTGGACAGGTATCTGCACAGATAACTGAACCATCTGTTTTCATGTGGACCAACTGATAATATGGCAACAACAGCTGCAGAAAATGGGTCAGTGGTCTTATCAGATTTTCCAGTATTTTCACCACTGGGCAATGGTAACCAAGTGTAATCTCTTGGATTGCTTAAAGCCATGAGTATTTGGGACTTATCACAAGAAAGGAGGACCCAACAAAGAATTTTTTCTAATAAACTAGATGGGAGTTTAGAGATATAATATTCTGAATATTTAAAAAAATGTTTGCAACAACATGGATGGATCTTGAAGGTATTATGCTAAGTCAAATAAGTCAGAGAAAGACAAATACTGTGTGATCTCACTTATATGTGGAATCTAAAGAATAAAATCAAATTCATAGATACAGAGAACAGAATGGTGGTTACAGGGGAAAGAGGAGGCTGGTTTGAGGGCCAGGCAAAAATCGGTGAAAGGGTCAAGAGGTACAAACCACCAGTTATAAAATAAGTCATTGAGATATAATGGTGTATATTGATGTAACTGATGTATAGTCATGGTGACTATAGTCAATAATGTTGTAGTGGATATTTGAAAGATGTCATGGGAATAAATCCTACAAGTTATCACACAAAAATTTTTATAATCTTGTATGGTTCTGGGTAATAAATGGACTTATTGTAGTGATCATTTCATGGGGTATACAAATATCAAAACAGTACACTGCATACCTGAAACTAATGTAACGTTATATGTCAATTATATATACCTCAATAATTGTTTAATATATTTCACCTGAAAAATAAAAAGAAATATACTACAAGGTAATGAAAGATATATCTTACAGATAATAGACAAAAAGAGAAAAAATATAGACATGGATAAAGAGATAAAAATTAAGAGTATATGTATAAAATTTGTGACTATATTTATAGCTTTATAATAATCTTCTTACCCCATGCTGTTCACAATGATTATCTCAGTGGCTAATTTATATCTATGTAGTTAAATTTTCAACAATGAGAGAATATTGATTCTTAATAAGAAATACATACAGCCCTGCCTGGTGTAGCTCAGTGGATTGAGTGCGGGCCTGCAAACCAAAGGGTCACTGGTTCGATTCCCAGTGAGGGCACATGCCTGGGTTGTGCGTCAGGTCCCCAGTAGGGGGTGTGTGAGAGGCAACCACACATTGGTGTTTTTCTCCCTCTCTTTCTCCTTCCCTTCCTCTCTCTCTAAAAATAAGTAAAATCTTTTAAAAATTTAAAAAGAAATACATACAAATTATTTCTAATTTAAAAAATTCTCTCATCCCAAAAAAATTCAAAAAGAAAGAATTTTCTTTCTTAAGATGTTAATCCTTTGTAGGTATGTTTGTGCAAGTGAATATCAATGTCTAGCAGGCTAGTCAACTCGGCTGTAGGCCACTGGTGTTTTGTAGCAGAAATGATTACTTTTAGTGATGGCATATGAATTTCTATTACTTTATGTGTGTCATCATTGCTGATATAATTTATCTAGGAATTAACAAAATAATCAAAGCTATATATTCTTCATTACCTCAGCCATTTCATGCCTCAATCACCTCAAGATAGCATATGCCTAGAACTTGGTTAATTCAACTTGTCAAGTTTGAATTTTTCATTTGTTGATATATGAGTCCACCAAAGAGTTTCCCACTCTCAGACCCATGTGAGGGAAAAAAGAAAAGTCAAAACAGAACATGCTTTCCTTGAGATTGTCTCCTTATTTTAATACAGACCTCAAAAGATCAGAAAAAGGGGGGTTTCAAAACATGTATTTAGTAGATCTAATTTAGGGATATAAAAGGTAGAAATAATTAATACTTCTCTTGCTATAGTAAAAATACATATTTCTAAAAACTGCAAGAGATTAATTTCTCTGGTAACCTTATGTAATCTCATTTCACAGAGCTAAAGTTCATGTCAACATTTTTGTTCCTCAAAAAAAAGTTTGAAATTTCTGTCTTGCTTTGTGTATGGGGTAAAAGAAGCAGTAAGGAGTAGTTCTGTACAACGCTGAGCACAAGAAAAGGGCAATGGAGAGGCAGGGAAAAACCTTTATCCGTCTCCTCTCTTTTTCCCCATAGGCGCAAATATACCACCTGCACAAAGCTCTTGTACTGTTGTGGTCAGAGATGTGTGAGCAGTGAGGTTTGAGAGGAAGGTTGGAGAACTATGCAAGACTGCCTCTGAAATATCTGCTTGGTAGCCTAGGATTCATATTTTAAATAGTAAATACCCAGATTATTTGTCAGAGTCAAATTTAAAGATTAATAGGGACTCATTTGTTCCTCAGTTTCCTTATTTGTAAAATGCAAATAATTGATTCATTGTGGGAATAAAAAGGGATAAGGCATGTAAAATACTGACAATATTATACCACATATGTCCACCTAATAGTAGCTATTATTGTTATTATGTGGTTCTTGGGCATTGTGTAGGTAAAGTGAATAAAAGTAGGATCATGGAAAAGCAGGGGGATTAGGTAATACCTAGAAATGTGGCCAAATAAGAATATAGTTTCATTTGCTATCTGAGAAGCTTACCTAAAATTTACATGTTCAAAGAGAAAAGAAAACATTGATATCTTTGTACACTCTTGGAGTTACAGTTCAGATGTTCACATACCATCTTCTCAACTGACATTTTTTCTTAGTTCCAGGGGAGGGGGTATGTATTATAATTAGTATAATAATCATTATTGTTGTAGAGGAATTTACATGAGTCAAATATTGAAAGCTGGGTAGGTGTTCATCAGTTGAATGAGAAACCATGGGGCTGGGAGTGATTTGAGGGGTGTTCAGGAAGACAGA
This sequence comes from Trachops cirrhosus, assembly GCA_028533065.1. Lineage (NCBI taxonomy): Eukaryota > Metazoa > Chordata > Mammalia > Chiroptera > Phyllostomidae > Trachops > Trachops cirrhosus. The sequence continues at coordinate 9,802,687 of CM052552.1, read as the reverse complement.
GTTGTGTGAACAAAAGCAGAGGGGCATAAAAGAGCATCAGGCTTTTAAAAAGCACTTAAGTTCTCTTGTGATGCTTGAACATAGAGTGCAAAAGAGAGATAGCAGAGAGAAAAAAACAGAGAGGCTGGGAAGGAGCAGATCTCCTGTAGTCTTATATAGCATGATAAGAAATTGGGGCTTCCCTCTTATAATGAATAAGAAATCATGGCTGAAAACTGAAGAGAAGCAAACTAAAAGAGTATGGCAAAAAGGCAGGTAAGGAATGACAGGGGCTGAAACTAAGATGTATCAGTGGAAATTATAAGAAGGATACAGATACAAGAAAAGGTAAGAATTTATACTCAGTGGTCATTAAAATAAAAAAGTAAACACATAATCTTCCAATTAAAGATTTTATTTATATGCAATGTGTAACAAGATTATTGAAAATATGAAGTCATAGTTGATTATACATTTAGCTATTTTTATTAATAATAGTAGATTACATGAAATTAAGATTTTCCCAGAAAGTGGAACAAGAGGATTCTTTCACCTGACAGAGACACTAGGCCTCTGAAACTTCATTTCTACCTCAGAGGTCAACATTGGTCTGGGAAGGTCCTAGAAAACTTAACATAATATGTATATATAGATGAGATGATGCAGAATGAAATCTCTATCTTCTGAAAATAGGATTCATATTCTAAATTAAGTCTAAGTAATTCAGTCAGTTTCAGGAACTTCTCTCATTTAGGAGTTCTAACAACGTTAAGAAGGACATCTATGAACCAATGATTGGTTTACAAGAGTTCCAAAGACTTCCATAATTTCTGGAGTAAATTATCCATAGGTATAGGTTAAAACTACCTTGTGGTCTTTGTTTTTAAAGCCACAGTGCACTGCCCTGACAGGTAGGGCTTTTGCATGACACAAAATTTTTCATTTGCTGGATCTCTTGGTCCTCCCTGGATCTCAAAATTCTATTCTGGCATTACCTTTTCCTATGCTAGTTAAGAGTTTATGTACTATAAGTTAAAGATTTAAAGAAGCTACCCAGATATTTTGGGAAGCAACTCAGAATGAAAACATCAATAATAAAAGTCAACTTCCTATATATCAAAGCACCACATCTAAAAGGTCAAGGATGTAAAAAGTGACCTTTTACATTTTAAAACACTACAGTGTTTAGTTATTGTTTTCAAGAAATTATCAGAGAATATAGAAACCTTAAAACAATAGCTAAAATGATTAAAAGTTGTTTTTTTAGGGTTTTTTGATTAAAAGTTTTAAAAAGTGTTTAATCAGAGTTTAGTGAACACTCAAATATTTATTACTTATAAATCTATGTTAATATATATTTTACTTTCCATAACTGAAAAAATAAGCTAAAATCTAGAAGTATGTGTGATCTAATGTATATTCCTAGCCTTACTCAATATGTAGCTATATGAAATAAAAATCTATGCTCAAGTGAAATATAAAAGGATTATTATTTATAATATTTTTGTTGTTTTTGTTTTTGTTTTATTTTTTATTTATTTTTTAAAATTATTTTATTGTTGTTCAGTTACAGCTGTCTGCATATTTATAATATTTGTTAAAGTAGAAAGCATATGCCTGGAGCCTGAATAATGTGGTACCAGTCTGTTGTAGTATATTTCATTTACAAGTATAGTGCCTGTTAGCATGATGTCTTGTAAATAATGCAAAGAATTAAAAGACTGAACTTGGCTAAGGAGAAAAACCTCATGAAAATGGATATAAAAACCAATTTAAAAATTCAGTTTTTGTCAAGGAGAAATCTGAATCCCCAAATTATCATTCACAATTTGTTATTGATTATAATTTGAGATAAATCTCCAATTATTTCTATGTCACGGGTGTCTGCCCAATGACAGTCTTGTACTGATAGACCAGAAAAAAAGGAGGGGCAATTTCTGACAGTCACCGGAGGATAAAACTCATAGTTACCTTTGGTTTCTGGTTCTACAACAGTGAGAAAAGATTACATCAAGAAAAAAACTTATTTTACTAAAGCCATTAAAAAGATAATTCAAAGGGGACCTCAAACCAAGTGGCCATGTTGATAACATGAATTCCATGCTCATGTTGAAGACACAAAGGTCTCCATCTCTCTAACAGAACTGCTTTTACGGCATGACACACTCTCTCTCTTGCCTTGTAGCCAAGTAATTGGAACCCTAAACACATCACGGAGCTTCTGTTGGAACCGGTTTCCAACAAAGCAATACAAAAAGGGATTAACGCAGCTGTTAGCAAATCCCAGGAGGATGGCAAAAGGAAGTGCCAGGTCAATGACAGCTATAACTTCACAGCTATTAATGACACCCATCCAGGCCAGAGCATCCAGGAAGGTCAAAACATGGAAGGGAAGCCAACAAATAATGAACGCCAGAACAACAGCAGCTGCCATCTTCAGGACTTGGTCACGAGTTATTCTGTTCTTCCCATAGCTATTGGTCTTCAGCAAGTGTTTTCTGATTCCGAAATAGCATGTTGCTATGAATATCAAAGGGATAATGAAACCGAGGATATTTTTCATTAAGGCAATCCCAGCTGACCATTGGGCATATTTCTCTGGTGGGAAAGCCATAATGCAAGCATTCACCCCTAAATAATCAACAGTTCTAACATCTCGAAAATAAAATGTTGGCAATGAGGACAGACAGGCCAGACACCAAACCAGGGGAACTGTATATGATGCTTGCCAGGGATTTCTTCTTTGGGACAGAAAGGGATAGATGACAGATTGGTACCTATCAACACTCATGCAGGTGATAAAAAAAATGCTTGCAAACATGTTTAGGGTCAGGAAAGAACCAAAAACTTTGCACATCACAGGTCCAAAGAGCCAGTCATATCTGTAAGAATAATAGGTTGCCCAGAGAGGAAGAGTAGCCAAAAGCAGTAAGTCAGCCACAGCCAAGTTGAAGATGTAAATGCTGGAAACCTTTTTGGGGCCCTTTTGACAACAAAACAGTATAACCACAATTGTATTGACAAGAAATCCAATCGCAAAAATAATGTAGTAGAGAACAGGAATTGCATCTAAATGCTTATCTGATGGCTTATGCGAGCAGTTATAGGTAGACTCATTGCCAGAGATATTCGCAGGTCCGGAGAAAGGACTGCTGGTGACGTTTTTGTTGATGGAGGCAAAGGTGAAGTTGCCTTTCATATTGAAATGTCAGCAGCTCCTGATTTTACTGCCTTCTGTGAAAATAAAAAGGAACTCTCAGTATACATACAGAGTTTAGGACATCATTGAGTCATTAGCATTTTGAAAGTTTGTTGAAAGCAAAACTGGTGGGTCATAATAGAAAACATTAGGAAACAGAACCATGACATAAAATAAGAATGTGTTTTACTTCTTGAAAAAAAGCATTTTCTCAATAGTACTAAGAAGTTAAGACATTATAGCATTAGGGACTGAAAATTCTGAGAAACTACATTTTGCCCATCTTTTATATCATATTTTTAAAAGGTTTAAAGAAAATTAATATTCCAAAAGGTTAGCCAAGCTAGGAAATGCATGAAACAGACAAGAAGGATCCAAGAAGTAAGAAAAGTTAATATTTCAAAAACACTTGAGCACATATCTTAGTCTGTATACTTTCTAGAAACCACACTTCTGCCTGCTATTGCATAGAAAAATGCCTTATTCAAGTAACTAATTATACACAAATCATTACAGCTATGGAAAATATAAGTAACATAAGCTATGGAAAAAATAGGTAAGTGCACAAAAGATTGAAAGAGAATATGCAAAAAAAACATATTGAGATGAGGGATTATGCTTGGTTTTTACTAAATAAGAAATAATTCATTTAGTTCTAGTTTTCCATTGTTTTCACAATAATAATATAAATAAGAGGACATTTTGAAACATATGCATACTTCTAAAAATCTCCTATTTACATTTTAATAGAGAGTATGAGTTTTAGATATAGATATTTAAATTTAATCTATTTTTTAAAATCCATTCTCTTTATCAACTGCGAAAAGAAAAAAATGGACAAATATGATTTAGGGTCAAGTAGAAATAGTTTTGATTGCTCAATGAAATAAGAATTGAACATCAAAAATTAATCATATGCAATTATATCATTTTTCCTTTGGTGTCTTTTCAGTTTAACACAACTAAGTAGTAAAATCGCTACAAGCCTCTTAACTGTTTCAGTTTTTGTGGTAGGGTTTTTTTTTTTGGTAGCAACATTATTTTAAAACAAAAGAAAACTAGATAAAGATAAACACAGTAAGTGCAAGAATGTTACTTTACATTGTTTGGAAATACATATAAATAAACTACTCTATGAAAAATGTAATCACCAAAGAATCTCCTAATAAACAGCAAAGTTATCATTTTTATCCAATGCTCATTCTCTCATAATCTTGACCTATTAACATGAAAGAATCTAAAATAAACTCACTTGAAGACTTACTGGTTGTTGGAGTTTAAAACTTAGTTATCATAAATCAGCTTGGCTAGTTCCTAAGTGCACCCCTGTAAGAGAAACAGCAGTTAAATAATTTAGGAATTTTGCAAATACAGTGTTAAAATACAGGGGAAAAATAAAGTTGATCCATAAAAAAATAATTCCATTTAATGTATGCTCTACTTTTCAAATACAGTATATATAAATTGTGCAGACCTACCTTAAAAATTCAAGCTGAAGAATGCTTTTAATTCTGTGCTTATTCGTTCCCTTAGACTCGGGGACGTAATAGCACAAGATCTCTGGTTTCCTTCTTATATGTTCGGTCTGTCCACTGGGAGCCTTCAACCTACATAATTCTAGGGCTGACTTATGAACACTTGCCAGCTTTCCAGAGGGGCTTTTTTTTTTTTTGGCTGCAAAACATTAATCTGAAATTCTCACTGTCTCCAATCATAACAGCTCATTCAAATAAATCTCACACACAAAAAAATGAAGTTTCCACAAATGTGTTAGAGAATTTTGAAGTCAGTGGCTTACTTAAAAAGAAGAATATAATTATTTGCAGAATTTTCTCTTTATCCCTGATACTGGCATTCTAAAATGCATTAAGGAGTGGAGACTACAGAATTTATTCTAGTAGCAGATTCTTTGTCCACCAATGTCTTTTGCAACCTTCATTATTTTTTGAAATTTTTTACCCCTGCTTATTAAAAACAGTAGCAACTTGACTCAAAGTCTACAATTTCTAAAATTTCTCCCTTGCTTTAAGCAATTTCTGTTGGCTTGTTGCTGGAGGGGTGGTGATAGAAGGGATATAATTTTCATGTCTTGGAAAAGAGGTGTTAACATTTAGTGTTCCCTTTCATAGGTCTTTGTCATATCTGTGGTTTAAATAAAAGCACACAAGATGAACAAGGAAGAGGCAACTACTGTGGTCTAGATTGCATTGTTTTTATTTCTTGTGGGGGTGAGGGTAATCAACCTTACACAATCAGCCCAATAGAAGCAAGAATGACAAAAGGAAGAAAGAAAGAAAATGTGATGGTAGTGATAATACTGCTTGACAATAAATGTTATGTGTCAAACCCTGTGCTAGATGCTTTACACTCAGTAATTTAATGGAGAGGCAATATAGCACACTGGTATGTAAATGGCTTCTGGAATCTAACTGCCCAGCTTCACAAGCTCAGCTATATCACTACTACTTCTACGGCCTTGGCCAAGTTACTTTCCTTCTTTGTGTCTCAGCTTTCTCATCTGAGAAATGGAGATGATGTTAATTACCTATATCATGGAGTTATGAAAATTAAATGAGCTAATATATTTAAATTGCTTAAAACGCTGCCGAGTACATGGTAGGTGCTATTATAAACTATTAATATTAACTCCGTCTTACAAATCAGGAAACTAGGGCTCACAGAGTTTAACTTGTATGTGGTCACATAGCTATTAAATGAGGACATTTGAATTTAAATCGAGGCAGTCTAATGTCAGAGGCCATGTTCTTAACCTCCATACTACAGGCAGGAGCACTAGCTAGTCCTTTAAACTCACCTATTGTCCTGGAAAACGGAAAGCCTGCAACATTACAGAAAGTCACAGCTAACCATTCATAAACTGTTACAAAAGCACTCAGGTAGGGGAAAAGAATTTGGAGGATTGTTTTGTGAGAGATATTTTTCTTAATTTTATTCCCAAAATGGAGATAGCAGGTAGACAAAATGAGTGACTAGATAGTTTACTACAGTGAGTATAGAAAACCAGAGCACCCAAGACACTTAAATGGATATAAGGAATCTAGTTATTTCTATGGATCATATTTTTCTGGTAGCAAAATGAACCTGTGCACACTTACAGGGCTGGGAGGTTCTGGGGAAACATCTGGGAATTTAAGAAACATATTTAGCAGAAGGAAAGCAATGAAGATAGGGTAGGTGACAGAAGACAAAATTACAAATGACATGAGACAAGACACATGCTTTTGACATTTGTTTCTCCACTAACCTTGAAATCAGTCCTGTAGCACACAGGCAGATGGGACTGGTGAGAAGTGGTCACTGTTGCCTGAGAAATACAGTAAATTCAAAGGTTTGCAGCACACCATTTTAGTGTTTCTTTTGCTAGACTGAGTTTGAATACTGAGAAAATTCTCCTAATATGCATACACACCATTTCATTAAATCTCAAAATATTTTTTCGTATGCCCTAGACAGATTCAGGTGGAGGCTCTGTCCAAATGATGGCAAACCGATGCTTGGAAAACAAAGGAATAGGAACATATGGCTATGGGCAGGAGAGCTGAAATGGGAACTGGTTTCAATCTTTGTTTAAGCCTGGTTTCTCCCTCCTTTTCAAATGTTTGTTTTTGCCACATACAAGGGAATTTTCCAGGCCTGAGCCTCCTGAGTGGTCAGCATGGGTCACATTCCCACCCTGCTCTATTTCTAGCCCCCTCTCATGCCCCTTGCAAGGAAACAGTCAGGAGGTGAGCTATAAACTTGTGAGAACGAACTGCAGGCTCGCCTGTGGGAGACCTAGCCTTGAACACCCCTAAGGAGCAGGGGACCTTGTCTAGAGGTTTTGTCCTTCATTATAGTAAGTTGTGACGTAAATAAAGTTTAAAGAGGCACACATTTCCCAGAAGATTAAAAAGGGCATTTACTCTGTTTCTTCATAATTTTAAGAGTAAAAAATTTCACGAGTCAACAAAAAATTTTGTAACTGCAGGGAATTAAATAAAAAAGCAAAAAAGAAAAATAACAATAATATTGACACCACTTGAAGTAACAAATACAGTATATTATTGATCCTGCAAAGAACTCTAAGTTAAGCCAACAATGTAAATACACTTGAGAGTCAAATAAATGTCAGTCACGGGAAGCAGCATAATACAAAAAAAATCACTCTCCTAAGGGCAAGGGATAATTTTTCTGCTGGAAGATTGGCTTTAAAAGCCCCAGGTCATTTGAATAAATTATGCAGCTCTTCAGGGCAAGTGCAGTTTGGCTAGCAGAATTAAACAATAGTAAATCACACTAAATCAAGTTTCTCTAGTGAATACTGATCATTTATTGTGAGATTAAGAATAAAATTGAAAGGACCAGGTTATTTACAAAAAAACATTCTTGAGAGGAATTTCACCTCTCTGGAAACCTTATTTGTCCCTCTCACCCGCATTCACACACACAGATGAGGCTTCGAAGGAGAAAAGGAATTATTAAATGTAAAAGCCTGAATGTACATGACATAGTTATAAAGGTGAGGATTAGAAGTGCAGATTATGGAATGCCTTAATACATATGGGCCTTCCTTTTTAGTTTAAGTTTTTCACTATCATTTTACTTTTCCCCTACTTCAGCCATCCCTCTGAGTCCCTGTCCGAATTGTTAGCATTTCCACACTTCCCCCAACTTTAACACACACACACACACACATTCAATACCAAACTTTCTCCAATTCATTAACCCATAGGGAACCCTTATTTTAATTGCTCCTACAGTTTTCCAAACTTGGGGGTCCCTGAACGGAAGGTAACAGAGGGTAAATAAGATGACTCTCCATTATTGATACATCTTTGCAGATTCTTTTCATGCCTTTCTTTAGTTTTCAATGTAACAAAAACAGGAACATCAGGTTGAAAACAAGTGAGAAAAAAAGGTCCTCTGTTCAGACCTAACAATTAGATTGACCATTTTGTAGAAATCAGCCTAAAACTTTAGTAAAGTGGCCAATATGAGTACATCAAATTGGCTGCCTAAGTTTCACATAGCGAGAGACGGAGAAGACTATTAAATCCGTTAACAAGGTTGAATGCATGTAGTGAAATGAGTAGATGTAGATGTCTGACTCAGTACATTTCTGAAACCAGTTGCTTCCAGCTGAATCTGGTCCCAAGAACATAAAGAGAGGGAAGAATTCCAATTCCCTTTGGCCCCAAAGGCATCTGGAAGCCTGAGCATCATGTTCGGACCAGGATCTCACAGAAGGCACCTTAGTTTTCCCAAATAGCTCTCAGTGCTATGTAACTCAACTGTAGGCAAAAATTCAAAATTGAAAAGTGTCTATATTTTTGGTTCACATTCAAAATATCAGCTAACTGATCTGACTTTTCCCCTACTTATCTGACTAAATTGATTATGTATGGTATCAGAATATGCCACCCTAAATATGCCCCTTTGGCATAAGGATTATTTTGAGCTAGACACAATTGAGGAAAAACAAGAAAAAACTCTCCACCCTCCCCCATTTGCCTAAAAACAGAACATAAATTTGTAAACATATCTCCCTTTCTTTACCAGGAAGAACAGAACTCTTAATGAACAGGAGAACCCTAGACTCTTACCAGCCCAGAGACAGGTACCAAAAGAAATCTACATAACGAACCTTACTAAATAATCTTTATCATCTATTAGTTTCCCACATATGCTTGCCTTCCCATAGTTTGCCACTCTAAAAGCCTAAGCCAGTTTTCCTTTATCTCGTAAGTTCTCTAAAAATGGATTGTTCTTTTGTTGAGATGCTATATAAACCCAAGCCTGACCACCTCATTAAGTTGCTCATCACAGAGCTCTCTGATGTGTAACCACAATGCACATGTTAATAAACTCTCTTTTTTTTGAATACTTAATACTTAATCTGTCTCTTTTTCTCTACTTGATTTGTACTTTCTAATGACCATAAAGTTTGTGTTCCTTATGTAAGCACCCTCTCCATCTCCTTCCCATCACCAATAAAGAAAGGAAATCTCACTTGGTGACTATGTAGTCAGACCAGAAAAGCTGGTAACTGGGAAATTCTTAAAGCAGAGATTACCATTCTAGAAACCAGATTGATGAATCCCTCAAACCATTCCCTTCACCATTTTTGCCTCTCTGAACACTAATTTCTGGTAGCCACCCAATTCTGTTGATATATTATTTTAGATATTACTATTACTAATGAACTATAGTTAAGCCCCTGTTCCAGGAACTTGATATTCAAGCTCTATTTTGGTTAATTAGACAAACTCTCAAAGTTGGAGAATGGGATCGGGGAAGCAATGCCTCACTGTTTGTGCCTACAAAAAAGAGAAAGAGAATGGGGCAAATATCTATCCAAAACAGGCTATCAGTTCAGAGAAAATTATAAGAACAAATGGTTACGTGGCTTTGTTTGAGGGACCCATTTGCCCCTCAGGCCCCTAGAAAGATAGAAAAACAACATAAAGTTGTATGCTTTGAATATATTTTGCTTTTGAGGTATAAAATGGTTTAGAATTAGCAGATAGAGCAAGATGACAGGCAGTTTTGGGGTGCGATTCTAGGAAGATTCTAGGGTCCTTACTCCAAGGAAATGAAAAACAGGAAGATTATAATTGGGAATTCTTAGACAGCTTCAGTTTTTAGGTATTTATCCTACAGATATATACTTTCATGGTTTTCAGTGTCAGTTTGTAAATCTGCAACTGAAAGCAGAATTTTTGTTGTAAATAATATGCAATACATCCCAAAACAAAATAGTTCACGTTCAGATAGCTAGAAGTTTATAGAACTCCTTACAACTATGTTACTGTATATATTTCAATATTAACACTCCTGATTTATATTGGTCCTATTTTATATTGGTCACACAATTGAAACTATTCACCTTTTATTTATTTTTTAATTGAGATATAATTTACATACCAAAAACTTACCCATTTAAAATGCATGAGTCTGTGGGGTTTTATGTTTTCACAAAGTTATGCAACTATTACCACTATATAATTCCAGAATATTTTCATCACCTCTAAAAGAAACCTGATACCCATTAGCAGTTGCTCCATACTCCTCCCTCTCCCCAGCCTCTATTCTCCTTTTATTTTAAGCATAAAAATGAGCTGTAGCTGAGAAACTTTAAAATACATTGTCTAGATAAAAAATAAATCAATACATAAATGAATGAACTTTAAGAACAACATTGCATTATTTTCATTGCACTTTAGTCATTTTCAATGGCATGAATCTGTGGCCCCACAGATTGCGATAAACTAAACACTCATTCAGTGAACATTTAGTACTGTTAGTATAAGTCTGTTTCCCCCTAACAGTATATACATTCCTGTTGAGTTATTTGTACTAAGCTCCCAGTCAAAAGGTTTCTTTGGCGTTAATGCAAAAAATAAATGTTATGTAAATAGCCTCCAGGGTTGATTCCATCTGAAGGTCCCCAACCTTTTTGGGAAGAGAAGCCACTTTTCATTTTCCCTTAGACAGGAAATTCCCTGGGGATGGTTAGGGCAGTGCTGACATTAAAGAATGTGGAGAGAATATGGGAGAGGACACCAGGCACTGTGCTGGGCACCCCACATTTCAAGTATACTTCTCAATGATCCTGAGAGATGGTCATCATCCTCATTTTATAAATGAGGATAAATTAAGAAAATAGAGCACAAAAATGTTAAATTACTTGCCCAAGTTTAAACACCTAGTAAATTATAGAACTGAGGTTCAAACCCCAGTCATCATTTCCAGTACGCCATTCCATTAAACATGAAGCACCAGATGAATAAATTTCCCCAATTAAGAGAGACTTCTAAGCAATCTGGGAAATCTCTGGGTTAATGATAATCAGAAAAATGTTTTAAAGGATTAGCAGGGTAACTCAGCAAATGAGAATAATAGGTAAATATACTTAGAGCAAGCCTCACAGGTAAAATGTTATAAAAAGAAGATTTTTCTTTACTGACTCAATTCAAAGGTAAATGCCCATCTGTAGCTAGATAGAGTCAATAAGGTATAAAGAGCTTGAACTGCAGCAGTTTGGGTCTTTGTTTATATAATGTAATTATATAGATCTCTTCAGAGTACTGGAAAAGCTTTTTGAAAATATCTAAAGCTATACTAATATAATATAAAAGAACAATATATACATAATTTGCCCTACACTTTCAAAATAAATTTTTGCTACCAGATTGTAAATTTCTAAAAATTTCTATTTTTTCCCTTGAAATTTTAGCAAATATTCTAAGAAGCTCCAGCCCCTGCATGCACTCCTATGTAAAACTTAGAATGAATCAGAGTCAAAGAGAAATGAGAACTGTTAAGTATCGAGCTAGCTTATCTAGTAATGCCTTCTTACTGTGCAAGACAGCAAACCCTGGGCAGCAAAAGACAGTAGAGGAAATAGGTGAAGAGGACCCAAGCTTATTGCTTCAGTTGCTGCTAAAAAGAACAGTAGTCTCCCCACCATAAGCAGTTTCACTTCCAACGTTTCTGAAAATACTAAATAGCAAATTCCAGAAATAAGCAATTCATAAGTTTTAAATTGTGCACCATTCTGAGTAGCATGGTAAAATCTCACATCCTTCTGCTCTGTCCCGCCTGGGATGTAAATCATCCCTGCCTGAGATATAAATCATCCATTTCTCCAGCCCATTAGTCACTAAGTAGCCCTCTTGGTTATCAGATCAGTTGAGAGAGAAAGAAACAGAGAGAGACAGAGACAGACACAGACACAGAGACAGAGACAGAGACAGAGGCCACATTCACATAACTTTTATTACAGTGTATTGCTATAACTTTTATTTTATTATTGTTGGTGATGTTAATCTCCTATTGTGCCTAATTTATAAATTAAACTTTATCATAGGTATGTATGTATAGAAAAAACATATACATATATACATTGTATACACATATACTGTACATAGTATATGTATACATATATATGTATATATTATACATATAGTTTGTGACTATCCAAGGTTTCAGGCATCCACTGCAGGGGCTTGGAACATATCCCTTTAGGATAAGGGTGACTGTAAATCTTTGAGAATAATTCATTAATTTGGGCTGGTAAGTTAATTGTGGCAGTTCTGTACTTATTTGGAAGTTCAGGCATGGAAACTAGGGAGAAGAATAGTCCTTCTCTCTCTAGATGAAACTTGCCCCCTGGTTTCCAAGAGTTTCCAGTCTAATTTACTTCAAAGAATAAACTTTTCATAAAAATTTGTTTCTCTTCTTGACTTTCTGAATATGACCAAGTTTTAGGGGGAGATTTTAGGATAAGGATATTATGAGGAGGAAAGAATAATGAGGTTTGTTAGTCCTCTGGAGTGTGTTCTACTAGGAATGATGAATGAAAGCAGAATCTTTCAAAATCCACAGTACACTGGTGGCTATTGAGATACTGGTATTTGTAATATATTGCCAGTTTCTCGCTGGAAGAGTCTGTCTCTCTGTCTCTCTCTGTCTCTCTGTCTCTGTCTCTCTCTCTGTGTCTCTCTGTCTCTCTCCTCTCATCCCTTTCCTTCTCGTTGCTTTTCCTCTCCTCTCTCAGACAATTTGTCTTCCTATCTTGTCCTTGTTACTGTTTTTATAACTTGTGTTGGACAGAATAAAATGACAAATATATTTTTCCACATGTTACATATTCAGAGTGATAGGCACACCATGGCCATCTTTGGTCTCAAGGACCAGACAGTTCAAATGATTAGATAAACCATATATGGATCATGTGGACAGATCAAGGTAATAAGGTGGCTGATTGTAACAGAGAAGAAACAATACAATTGGGCTACAGGTTTATATAAATGGGTTATATTACTAGTCCAAGTGGACTTAAGACTCCAACTGGAGAAGTCTGAATGTTCAGAGACTAAAAATAAAGTGAATAAAGAGTATTTTGAAATAGGTTACACCACATACACTTTAAAAGATTTTGAATGCATCAATATATTTTCACCTACATTTAGTCATATACCAGTAGTTAAAAACGCAAGCCCTGGAGGCAGATGAATGCAGGGTTCTACCACTTACCTGTGTGATCTTGGATAAGTTGCTTCACATCACTGAATTCCAGTTTCTTTGTCTGGGTTACTGCATGGATCAAATGAGATAATGCATATACAACATTTAGTATGGTATGTAGAATATAGTGCATTCTATTAATATTTGCTGTTGGATTAAGCCACTGTTACTGCTTGTAAAAAGCAAATAAGCCAAATAAATCACTATATTATTATGTTGTCATTTTATGCCAAAACAAGATAAATGGAGATTAAGTGATTCATGTTAATGTTTCTGCAAATGTGAAATAGGAAAAATAACAGTACTTCCTCATAGGTAGTGGTGAGGATTCTATGAAATAATATACTATATAAGCACACAAAGTAGGCACTAAGTGGTAGCATTTATGGACATTGTTGTTATTTTTGTTGCTGTTGTTTTTCTTATGATGATGCTTAAAATCAATAATACTATTATTATTAAACATAATTATCATTAATAATTATCTAAAACTGTCTAAACTGTTTGATCATGCTCTTTGACTTCTAAACAGAGTAATGAAGTATAGTCTACAAATTACTAATAAAGAATTTAGAATGAAAGATGCAGCTTATTGGGTGAGTGGGCTGGAATAGGAATAAAGGATAGAAACTGCACTGAATAATCTAAAATAAAAAATTTTTTAAAAAGAAAAAAGAAAGATGCAGCTTATGCAGACAGTATATAAATAAATGTAAGATCATGTAATTCCTCTGTTTGAAAGTCCCCAGTAGCTTCTCCTCTCCTAACCTGGCTTACAAGGCCTTATCTGGTAAAGTCGGCATGCTCCCCCAACCCACCCCACCATCACCACTACTTCTAAGACCTCAGCTCTTACCACCTTCTTCCAGTTTATTCCACTCCAGTCACACTGACTTTCTTCCTATGCCTCCTATTTTCCAAGCACATTCTGTCCTCAAAGCTTTCACAAATGCTATTCAACTTACGTGGAATTCTCTTTTCCCAGATAGCTATGTGACCTACCCCGCAGTTCTTTCAGATCTCTGCTCAAATGTCACCAGATTAAAGAAACTTTCCCATTCTTCCCTAACTAAAATAGCCCTTATCAACATCTGGTATAGCATTCTTTCTCTATCTCTTCTCTCCGTCCCTCCCTTCCCTGTCTGTCACACACAGACATGCGCACACACACACACATATAATTACATTTTGTTTACTGACTTTATTTTCATACAAGAAAATAATATCTTTAACAACTTTGCTTCTTTGGATCACTAATACATTCTTAGGTCCTAGAACCAAATCTGACACAGAATAAGGCTTTAATAAATATATTTTGGTGGAAGGACTGTCACTTAAATACATTTGTCTTTTAATTAGAAGTGCTTACTGTGTATTAGGAACTGTATGAGGTAAGCATGTTACAAGCACTATTGTCTCATTTAACCCTCATAACAACATTTTGAGGTAAGAACTATAAGTCTCACTTTATAGGAAACTGGGACAATCTGACCAATGGTAATCAGCTGATAAACAACAAAAACAAGATTGGCATTCCATTCTGCTTGCCTAAAGAAATGACATTCCTGACCCCCATGCTCCACCATGTTGGCTTAGTTTAACTGTACCCACTTTCCTTTATGAATATTTTACTGTGATGATGAGTCATTACATTGCTTCTTACATTTCTTTGTTCTGAGATGTCAAAAGGTCCTGTGATCCTGACTTCCTAAGGTCTAGGGATTAGGGATTTTCCATGAGACTACATTAGCTTATTTTGAGTTATTCTCCATAAATATATGCAAACTTAAATTTTCTGTATGTGTCCTAAATTGCTTCATGTTATGTGCCAAAATTGGGTCTACTGGGTAGCCACCTGAAAAAATAATATTAAATCAAGTTGGATCCCTAATTCCCTATTTACATTAAAATAAATTCCAGGTGAATCAAAAATTTGAACATAAAAAGTCAAAGTATAAAAACAGCAAAAAGAAGTCTTTCTAAGCATAATGCAAAATCCAGAAGCCATCAGGTGACAAACTAATAAATTTAACCACCTAAATGTTTTTAAAATTACATGGCAAGAAAATACTGTTAAAAAGTCAAAAGAAAGTTACACACTGAGAAAATGGATAAATGCAATACACAACAAAAAGCTAATTTCCTTAACATATAAAGAGCTCCTATAAATCAATAAGAAAAAGATAACCAAATCGATAGAAACATAAGGGAAAGACATAGAGAGTTCACAGAACAGGAAAAACTAAATAGCAACTAAACAAATGAAAAAATGGTCAAATTCACTAATTATTAGAGTATCAAAACTACAAGATACCATTTCTCAACTATACTGTTTGAGATTTTTTCAATGTTTGATAATATACAACATTGGTGAAAATATATACAATTGGGCACTCACATACATGGTTGGTTAGATCTAAAATGGAACCATTTCGACAGAGGAATATTTAGCAACGGTGTCTACATCCTTTGCACGAACAACTTATCTTATAGATCTACCTGTATATATATGCAAAAAAAGCATGTGCAAGGATATTCATTACAGTATTGTTTATAACAAAAAATTGAAAAGAACCTAAGCACTCATCTATAGAAGAGTATTAAATAATAAGATTTACATAATGGAATGTTATGCATCTGTTTAAAATGAACACAGAGGCACCATGTTGTGATATGGAACAATTTCCAAGATAAAATTATTAACTAAAAAATACATAGTACAGATACTTCTGGTTTCTGATCCAGAATGTATGGAGCTTGGATGTTGTCACTTCATCGTACAAACTAAAAAACTAAACAAACTGAAAAATCAACTATTTTTCTTAGCTCAGTCAGAGAAGTGAGGGGAAAGCATGGCCCCCAAAACTGTAGTGACAGAGAGGCAGCTAGATACAGGTAATCACAACTTACTGGAGTGGAAACCAATACCAAAGGTAGGAATATTTGTACTGATGAATTAATGAATTTACAAATTGTTGGCGATTCAGTGTGGACTTATGTGAGAGTTAAAAACTTGAGGGAGGGCAAATTCATAGGGAAGTTCCACACTTTTGTGAGATTTACATCTAGGAGCTCTACCAGGTTGTCACAGTACATATGAAAGAAAAATCTCATTGTGCTTCCCACAAGGGAAGGAAAAATGTAACCATTATGAAATATGCCAGAGAAGATTTTTCTCTTTTTAACAAGGCCTGCCCTCAAGAGAAACTATTTTAGCAGAGCCTAACCTCCCGGGGTTTTAGCAAGTCTAACTGACCTGGAAGAAGGGAAATACCCAAGTCCTGACCCCCTAGACATCCTGTCTCAGTTAATAGGATAAAACTGAGAGACACTGACAAAGTTCACAGCCCAGGAGCACTGGCTCACAAAAGACTAAAATAAAATCATATTACTATAGCATCTGTCCTCTCCCCCCACACCTTACCATCATATTAATAAAGATCTATCTACCAGAGTTCCTTTAGCACAGTATATTATGTCCAGCTTTCAACAAAAAATTACAAGGCATACTAAAAGGCAAAAAACACAGTTTGAGAGACAAAGCATTAGAACTACACTCAGATATGGTTAAGGGCTCTAATACAAAAAGTAGACAACATGTAAGAATATATGTGTACTGTAAGCAGAAATTCTAAGAAAAAAAAAGAGAAAGAAACGCTGGACAAGGCCTCCCCTGAGAAACAAAGGATCCTAGCCCAGGATCCCCAGCCCAGGATTCCATTGCCGGAAAAAGAAGTCCCCATGACTTGTGGCTGTGAAAACCAGCAAGAATTGTGGCTGAGAGAGACAGAGGGCTCCTGGAGTCCCAGGCATTCTTGTTAAAAGGCCCATTCACAGACTTACTCAAACTCACTGGCTCTGAGATCCAGCACTGAGCAGTAGCTTCAAAGTCACCAGAGACAATCAGGAAGGAACTGAATTGCCAGGTATCAGGCGAGAGCTGAAAGGACAGCTTTCTCCCAGGAGGAAGTTTCCTTACTGAGTCCTCCCGCAAAAGAGCTGGCAGGCAAGTGTCATATATAAGTCTTCATCAACCTGGCTGACGCTATTCGCCCCGCCCTGCTGATTCCCTGAGACTCCGCCCCACCCAACTTGTAGGCCCACCCAAGCCTTTTCCAGTGTCTTTTCCATACAAATGGCCTGTCTTGGCTCTTGCTTCCAAATTCCTCAAATCTCTCGAACAAGCAGTACCTGTCCTTAACATGTCCCATATCACTCGTTAACTGGCCCCAGGCCACAGACTAGAGTCAGCCAGCCTTAATTTGAAACTCGGCCTGTCCTGGACACCTCTAAGCCCAGCACAAGTAGCAGCTACCTACAGATTGCTTTGCAGCTCATGCTGTGTGGCCCTGAGCAAGACACAGATGGTGACTGACCTTGACCTGAACTTCCCAGGAGGCTTCAGAGCCAGCACATCCAGTGGACCACCTCAGGCCAACTCTAAGCACCACAATTGACACACTCAAGGGGAGGACTCAGCAGGCACCAGAGCCCTGCTGAAGTAAGTCCTGCTCTGCAGAGTGGGCCCCTGCACAGCTGATCCTCCAAGGTGGTCACCAACAGTCCTCCCAGCCAATCGGCCTGGGGGTAAATCCTTCTGATTAAGGTGCCACTAGCAATCAAGGCTCAACCACAACAGGAGGATATACACAGCCCACACATGGGGTGGACCTGGAGTGCCCAGTTCGGGTGAATGGAGAGGCTATGCCACTGGACCCTATAGGACCCATACTACATAAGGCTACCCTCCCAAGACTGGGAGGTATAACAGCTCTACCTAGTACATAGAAACAAACATAGTGAGTCTGCCAAAATGAGGAGACAACAAAACATGGCCCAAATGAAGGAACAGAACAAAACTCCAGAAAAAGAACTAAACAAAATGGAAAAAAAACAGTCTACTAGATGCAGAGTTCAAAACACTGGTTATAAGGATGTCCAATGAACTTGAGGGAAGGGTAGATGAACTTAGTGAGAACTTCAATAAAGAAATAGGAAGCATAAAAACAGAAGCAGAAAACATAGAAACAAAAAACAGAAAATAGTCAGAAGTGAAGAAAACATCACAGGGAATTAACAATGGATCAGAGAAGCGATGGATCAAATAAGACAAGGAAGACAAAGAAGCAGAAAACACCCAGTCAGAACAGTAAAATAAAAAAGAATCCAAAAAACTGAGGATAGTATAAAAAGGCTCCAGGACAACATCAAGCATATCAACATTGGCATCATAAGGGTGCCAGAAGGAGGAAGACAGAGAGGAACAAATTGAAAATGTATTTGAAGAAATAATGCCGGGCCCTGGCAGGGTAGATCAGCTGGTTAGAACATCATCCCATACACCAAAAGGTTGCATGTCTGACACCCTGCCAAGGCACATACCTATGCTGTGGGTTTGATCCCCAGTTGGGGTGGGTACAGGAGGCAACCAATCAATATTTCTCCTCTCTCTCCCTTCCTCTCTCTCTAAAATCAATTTTTAAAAAAATCCTTGGGTGAGGATTAAAAAAAAAGAAAGAATGGCAAAACAATTACCTAGTCTGGTGAAGGAAATAGTCATAGAAGTCCAGGAAGCACAGAGAGTCCCAAACAAGATGAACGCAAAAGGCCTCCACCAAGATACGTCCTAATGAAAATGCCAAAGTTTAAAGACAGGGAAAGAATCTTAAAAATTCCCTTGAGACTGTCTGCTGACTTCTCAACAGAAACTTTGCAGGCCAGAGGGGATAGGCAAGAAATATTCAAAGTGATGAAAAACAGACCTACAACCAAGATACCTGGCAAAGCTATCATTTAGAATCAAAGGACAGATAAAGACCTTCCCTGAAAAGAAAAAGATAAGGAGTTCATGATCACCAAACCAGTATTACAAGAAACGTTTAAGGGTCTTCTTTAAGAAGGTTTTTTAAAAGATCAAAAATACAAATAATAAAGTTGAATTAATAGATATCTATCAAAGATTAAATGCAAATGGACCAAATGTTCCATTTAAAAGATATAGGGAGGCGGAATGGATAACAAAACAAGACCCTTACATATGCTGTGTACAAGAGACTCACTTCAGATCAAAAGACATACACAGGCTGAAAGTAAAGGGGTAGGAAAAGATAGTTCATGAAAATGGAAACAAACAAACAACCAGAAAAGCTTGTGTAGCAATACTTACACCAGATAAACAGACTTTAAAACAAAGGTTATATAACAAGACACAAAGAAGGATCCAGCAGTTCCCCTTCTGGGTATTTATCCAAAGAAACACAAAACATTAAATTGAAAAGACATATATCCATATGTTCATTGCAGCATTATTTTTTTAATTTTTTTACTTTCATTGTTGTTCACTGCAGCATTATTTACAATAGCCAAGATATGGAAGCAACCTAAGTGTCTAACAATAGATGAGTGAATAAAGAACTGGTGCATATAAACTTCAGCAATAAAAAAGAATGAAAACTTTTTTGAAAATGATTATGATTCATATCAATATGAATGAGTATGATTCAGCCATAAAAAGGAATGAAATCTTTTCACCTGCAACAACATGGATGGACCTGGAGGGTATTGTGCTGAGTAAAATAAGTCAGTCAGAGAAAGACAAATGCCAGGTGATTTCACTTATATATGGAATTTAAAAAGCAAAAAAACAAGCAAGCAGAGCAGAAACCGACTCATAGATACAGAGATTATTTTGATGGTTGCCAGATAGAAGGGCATTTGGGGGTATGGGTAAAAAAGCTGAAGAGATTAAGAACAAATTGGTAGTTACAGAATAGTCACGAGGATGTAAAGTATAGCATAGAGGATATAGTCAGTAATATTTTTAAAAACTATGTATGGTATCAGATAGGTACTAGACTTATTGAGGCGATCACTTATTAAGCTATATAATGTCTAATCACTGGGTCGTACACCTGAAAGTAATATAACATTGTATGTCAACTGTAATTGAAAAAGAAATTATTTTACAAAAGTTCCAGAGATCAAAAACACTGTAACAGAAATGAAAAATGCCTTTAAAGGGCTCATCACAAAAAAAAAAATGGC
>CM052552.1:9748515-9773025 GCA_028533065.1 Trachops cirrhosus | reverse complement strand
ATTTGCATTATTTATTCCTCTCAACTGCTATTTAATGCAGGTTCTAATGTTACCTAAATTTTACAGTTGAAGAAACTGAAACCTAGAGGGATTTTCTCATTTATTTAAAGTTGCAAAGCTAAATTAGTTTCAGAGCTGGAATATGAATCCAGGTTTGTAGGGAATCCCAAAGTCTGAGCCCCTGAACAGTACCCAGTACCGTTTCTCATTATAGGAATAATCTAATATTTTTTATGTCTTTTATTTCATTTTACTTTTAATGTAATCTTTATTGTATTTTTTCCCGTTACCATTTAGTCACCTTATACTCTCCCACCCCCCGCAGTCACCACACTGTTGTCCATGTCCATGAGTCCTTTTTCCTTTTTGCTCAACCCCTCCACCCCCAACTTCCCCCGCCCTGCTAGCTGTCATCCTGCTCTCCACCTATGAGTCTGTCTCTGCTTTGCTCTAAGTTCAGTTCATTCATTAGATTCCACATATGAGTGAAGTCATATGGTGTTTGTCTTTCTCTGACTGGCTTATTTCACTTAGCATAATGTTCAACAGGTCCATCCATAGCGTTGCAAAGGGTAAAATTTTCTTCTTTTTTACAGCTGAGTAGAATTCTATTTTGTAAATGTACTATAGGTGTTTTATCCACCTTTCTACTGATGGACACCTGGGCTGTTTCCAACCTTGGTGATGGTAAATAATGCTGCAATGAACATAGTGCTTATATTCTTTCAAATTAATGTTTTGGGTTCCTTCAGATATATTCCCAGAAGTGGGATAACATTTTATTTAAAAAAATGTTTTGCCTTGGCTGGTGTAGCTCAGTGGATCAAGTGCAGGCCTATGAACCAAAGGGTCACTGATTAGATCCCCAGCCAGGGCTCATGCCTGGGTTGTGGGCCAGGTCCCCAGTAGGGGGTGCATGAGAGGCAACCACACATTGATGTTTCTCTCCCTCTCTTTCTCCTTTCCTTCCCCTCTCTCTAAAAATAAATAAATAAAATCTTTAAAAAATATTATTAAAAATGTTTTGATTAATTTCTAGAAGAAGATTGGGACTTTGCACAGGCCAAATGGCAATAATGAGGCATTCAAATGATCAAAGTCACCTAGTAGGGGGGAAGGTGAGGGGGTAGAGGGATTGAGCAAAAAGGAAAAAGGATTCAAGGACATGGACAACAGTGTGGTGATTGCTAGGTAAAGGGAGTATAAGGGGACTAAATGGTAACTGAAAAAAGTTCAATAAAGATTACATTAAAAAAAAAGAAAGTGAATGTCGAAGTCCATTTCTACTTGCCACCTTTTAAAGTTACTGGCAATGTTATAGATATTTAATTTTATGAATATCATTAAAAATTCTGTACAAGAGGTAAGAAGTGGTATTATTCTCAAATGGTAGCTTTATTATAATCTAGATAATATTGGAAGGAGATGACCTTCCCGTAGCATGGAAATGGTTCTTATGTACAGCTATCATCTGTATACTAGTGAAGAGCCTTGGCCGTGAAATTAGCCCTATGGAATAGACCTGTTTGGCAAATGTGTGGGCTCTGGCACCAGGCTGATGTCGTAGTCATAAATGTGATTTAGAGAAACTCTTCAACATTTATACGTGAGAATCTATCACCAAGATTCCAGGAGCCCTGGCCTAAAGGTGGCAAGAATGTATGTTGGTGTCTGCTGGGAGATATTATTTGTACTGGTAACAGATTTCTGATAGAAATGGAGGGTGTGGGTTTTTCAGGAAGTAACTGTGAGGTTCTGGCCGAAAGAGGCTAAGAGCTTAGAATAGAGGCAATTTGCAATGAATAGCTTCAGTTTAAAAATACCACAAAGTAAGCTCTTTTGAGGTATTCTCATGGGACTGCTTTCTGTGGACTTTGTTAATAATTGTCTAATAGTTTCAGTTGGATTGGTTTAGATGTACTGGATTAAGACTTGTTTCAAAAAGTTGCCATATACCCCTGTGGCTATTATTATCTCAATCTGAAGAAACTGTTTTAGGATTTTTAACACAATTACCTGTTACCAAACATTACTTTGTACTAGTAGAAACCTACACTGGTGAAAAGTCACCCCAAACTTGTTGCACATAATGTTCCCTCTGCCTGTAGTGAGTGCTCTTTTTCCTACTCTTTTATTGGCCAATTCCTGTTTATCTTTCAAATCTCAGCTCAAACATTTCTTCCTCGGAGAAGTTGCCTCTGACACTTATTGAAAGTTTACTTATGAGCTGGGAACTATGCTGAGCTATATGGATTACCTAATGTTTTACCTACATTAAAGAGGAGAAATTTGACACTTAGAGGAATTAAAAAATTTGCCAAAAGTCATATAGCAAATAAGTGGTAGAGTAGTGCTAGAGTCTCCAGCATAGGTTCATTTTATGCAATAGCCTTTCTTTCTTTCCTTTTCTTTCTTTCATCTTTCCTCCCTCCCTTCCTTCCTTCCTTCCTTCCTTCCTTCCTTCCTTCCTTCCTTCCTTCCTTCCTTCCTTCCTTCCTTCCTCCTTCTTTCCTTTCCACAATGCTATATTGCTTTTGAGTCAATTATGCTTATGAGTTTACTTCAGCTTGTGATAGGAATTAGCAAAAGCTGTGACCTGGGTGATCAAAGAATTGTGACCAAAGATTTTGCCTTCTTCTAGCTCACCATGAACCAGAAGGTTGATTTAGGTTGACTAGAAGGTAGTATTTAGAATTTCTAGTCTGGGTTGTGGTGAGGCAGGATTTATTCACAGGCAATTACAAAAGAAAGAATCTTATGCCTCTTGGAGAAATTAAAATGGAAAACCAGGAATATCAATTGATGTGTACATCAATGCATAAAAGTCAGACAGAGAGGGAGGATATATATATTCATTCCTTTCTTCATTCAGCAAGTATTGTTTGCACTGTTGTAGTTGGTGAGGATATAGAGATGTGTAATACAGATGTATTACTTTCCTTATGAGACTTTTAGTGAGGTGGTGGGACACAAACTAGGGAAAATCATTAAAAATTTGAGGTCTGAAAACACTAGAAGAAATCAAGGGATGAAGGAGTTTAGACAAATCCCTGAGCTCCAACAACAGGATCACAGTGAAGCTTGCAGCTTTGGCTATATCCTGGCAAGGAAAACTGGTAAGCATTCTAAACCAATTTCTACAATAATAATTATAATTACCATTTATTAAGATATACTACATAAGAGGCATTGGGCTAGGCACCACATATATTACCTACCTGTGAAATCTACCTGAGAGACAGTATTATCCCTATTTTATAGGTAAATTAACTATGACTCATACTGGTTGAATTGTGGCCCAAGATCAAACAACTGCAAATGTCAGATCTGGGATTCAAACATGGATTTTTGATTCCAAAGTCAGATTCCTTCAGAGATGATTTTCTGACTCTCCAAGTATGTTAAGTATGTCAAGAAGTAAATTCCAGTGCAGATGAAAAGATGTTGAACATCAAGAAAATGAAGATTAAAACTGCAATGAGATAATGTTTCATACACGTCATCCTTATCATCCACATTTTTTTCATGAGAATGGAAAAAATTAAAAATCTGATATTACTAAATGTTGTTCAAGGTATAGGGCAATGGGAGCACTCATACTCTGTTCGTGGAAATGTGCAGTGGAAAAAATGCTGTGAAATAGTTTGGCAGTTTCTTATGGAACTAAACATACCCCTATACCTGCCACATGACCCAGAAATTCCATTCCTAGTTGTTTATCCAACAGAGATGAATATATATATCCACGCAGAGTTGTGTGCAAATATTAATAACAATTCTTTACATAATAGCTTCAAATAAAAAACAATCCAAATTTCCATCAATAGGTAAATGGATAAACAAAGCGTAGTACATCCATACAATGGAATACCCTGAAGCAGTATGAAGAAATGAATTATCAATCATGCAACAGTATGGAGTTCTTAAAAATATATTTAACAAAACAAGTCCACCTCAAAAATCATGAAATTTCATTTACCTGAAGTTCTAGAATAAGAAAAACTAATTATGTTTACATAAAATAAGATTAGTGTCTTACTATATGTATGGGATTGACTGCAAAGGGACATGAATATGAGAGAATTTCTTTTTGGTGATGAAAATGCTTTACTTAAAAAAAAACCAAACAAACTGATTTACCCTCGCCAGTGTGGCTCAGTGGATTGAGCACAGGCCTGCAAACCAAGGGGTGGGGGGTTCGATTTCCAGTCAGGGCACATGCCTGGGGGGCGCATGAGAGGCAAGCACACATTGATGTTTCTCTCCCTCTCTTTCTCCTCCCTTCCCCTCTCTCTAAAAATAAATAAATAAAATCTTTAAAAAAAAACAACGCTTCAACCCCGATTTATTTAGTCAAAGAGCACCTGAAGTTATGTGGTTTCTGTTGAGTATAAAAAGGGCAGTAAAATGGCAACTGTACAGGGTGCATGATATTTAGGATCAAGGCAGGGAGTGCAGAGGAGGGGCAGGGAGACACTGGGGGAGGAGGCACAGGGGGCATTACGGAGATGGAAATATGAGACCAGACTTTAAAACAGACAGTCCTGGCCTCTAGCCACCCCTGGTACAGGTAGACAAACATACACACAGACAGACACACACTCACTGTGAGCCTGGGAGACTCTGCTGTCCTGCTCAAGCAAGGATAAGTCAGAACCAAGTGTGGGAGATTTGAGCTTATTCAGAGACTGTGTCCCCTCCCTTGACTCTGACGCTCAGGCCCACAAAGTCACCTATGTTCACCCAGAGGCTTCCTCCTCCAGGCCTGGACACCTGGGCCCAGTACAGGCCATGAGAAAACAGAAGTCAGCTCAAAGAGGAAACCTCCAGAGTACTTGTCATAGTCATTTGTCATCTCATCAGGGCAGCCTGGGCAGTGAATTAAACAGCCACCATGTCAAGCAAAAAGGCAAAGACCAAGACTACCAAGAAGTACTCCCAGCATGCAACATCTAATGTGTTCTTCATGTTTGACCAGTCACAGATTCAGGAAGTTTAAAGAGGCCTTCCATGTGGTTGATCAGAACAGAGGAGGATTCGTTGACAAGAAAGGTTTGCATTGATGTGCTTGCTTCTCTAGGGAAGAATCCAATGGGTGCATACCTTGATGCCATGATGAATGAGGTTCCAGGGCCCATAAATTTCACCATGTTCCTCAGGATGTTTGGTGAGCAGTTAAACAGCACAGATCCAGAAGTTGTCATCATAAATGGTTTTGTTTGCTTTAATGAAGAAGCAACTGACACCACTCAGGAATATTACCTGAGAGAGCTGCTGACAACCATGGGAGATGGGTTTACAGATGAGGAAGTAGATGAACTGTAGCACCTACTGACAAAAAGGGAAATTTCAATTACACTGAGTTCATGCAAATCCTTAAACATGGAGCAAAAGATAAAGATGATTGAAAGAATGTTAGCTAAAACCTTCCAATTACTTTGTTTTACTTTGTTTTGTTTCCACGACACTTTCCCCCATCCTCATAGACCTATTACATGCAACTTAGTTTCACGGCTTTGCCTCTTCTTTGATGCATTTATTCTAGACATTTCTGCCACTTTAGCATTTGTATCATCAGACTGAAGATGGGTACGGGGTTGGAAATTTGGTTGAAAAAGAGTTTGTGAATAAAAATCGACAAATGTGGAAGCTCAGAAAAATATTTTTAGAAAAAAGAGAGAAAGTTGTCAGCCCATGCTGTCCATTCCTGAAGGAGCTGGAAAGGGCAGGAGCAGGCAGCCAGTGCAGCCCTCTGTCCATCCATGATCACACAATGGCCTGGAACAGGAAGGAGAAGACAGCCCCCAGCACCTGGCCCAGAAATAGGAAGAAGGCCATGATGGCAACCAGCTGTCTCTGCCTCAGGCAGCTTCACTTTCTTGGGCCCGAAGCACATGCAGACCCTGGCAAGGTAGCTCTGAAGAAGGTGAACCTGGCGCCATGCTCAAAGACCACAGCCCGGTATCTGCAGGGCTGGATGTTGCACAGCAGTAGCAGGGACACGAACAGCAGCTGGGCCAGCACCAGGTTTGGCAGCTAGCAGATGTCCTGCCCAGACCACATGGATACGGCTGTGAGGCTCCGGCTCAGCCAGTCAAAGACATTGAAAGTCAAGAAACAGGACAACACAATAAAGTAGTGTCCCCAGGTGCTAGCGCCTGCAGTGTTACACTTGACCTCAGTAGTGACACTGGGAAACACCCCAATGGTGACTGAGAAGATGAAGCATAGAGAACAACGACTAAGATTTTTGGAGGATGGCTTGGATTGAGTGGCTTTTGTTGGTGGGCTGAGAGTTGCAGGCTGAAACTCCAGACTCCTCTTTGCCTTCTCTTCGCTCGTCTCCTTTACTAATTAGGTCCAACTTGGTATCCTGTTCCCCAGGCCCTTTGAGCTTGAGCTGCTGGTAGTAGCAGTAAATTCTAGCTGGGGCAGACCCAGATAACAGACAATGATCAAAATTATGACCCCAACAGGCTGTGACAAAATTGCCGAAGGAACTTTCTGACAGCTCTGAGCCACTGGCAGTGGCATAGATCATGGCCACTGAGGCCAAGAGAAGATGCCTGCCAGGCCCTGGTCACTCATGGTAGGAGCCATGTAGATGGCAAGCTTGAGGCCAGCCTGACCAAAAGGCTGCCCTACAGGATGGCACCAAATACATTAGTGAGCATAGTCTTGATCACAGTGATGATGAAGGGCAGGGAAGGGCAGGTGCACCTTCACCAGGATAGCAGTAATCAGGAACACCAGCAGGATGACCACCAGGCTGCACAGGATCCAAGTAGACTGGGGGATCCTCTGATGCAGGAAGGAGTTGAAGAAGGCGTACAGTAGGATGGCAGCATAGCACACAAGGTCATGGCATTGTTGAAGATGGCATTCAGACAATTCTGCTGCAGAGAGGGTGCTAATGAGGTGGCTGAAGATTGATGTCCCTACTCAGTTCAGCAGTGACACATTCTGGGACTGGTCCAGGCAGTTTTTGAAATACTAAGTGGTTGTCATGAAAAATTTCCAGGGAGCAGGGTCCCTGTCCTGAGGCTAATGACTGGTTGCCATGGTGACAGTGCTCTTGGTTTCACCTGGCTGACAACTCCCTCCCTCTGAGGCTTGCAGACTTGCCAGTAGAAGGGTCAGAGCAGAGGAGGTCTGGGAAGTCCTTAGCTGGTGGTCCTAGCTCCAACCCAGGCAGCAGGCCTTAGCCAAGGGCTCCTCCTTCTGTGAATGAGTGCTCCTGTACTGAGGTCTTTCCAAAAATACTTATATCTTGATTGAAGTGATGATTATACAGACATGTACACTTGTCAAAACTCACCAAACTGTATATTTATAAAGTGCATTTTTTTTGTAAATAATCCCTCAGTAGGATTTATTAACAGATTCTCACGCAAGATGATCCATACAGTAGGAGCACATGGAGAGAGATTTTTAGGAAAAATGATTCCATGACTAACTTTTAATAAAACCGTATGTATTAGTTAGTTGACGATCTGGGAAAAGGGCATTTGTAGCCGAGAAAATGGTTTGTTCAAAGTTGGAGGCATATGAAATAATATCACACTGCGGAGCTTTAAGTAGCTCGATTTGGTAGGATGTAAGATGCCAGTGCAATAGAGGCCACAATGAAACTAAAGAGTGAGATAAGGACTGGATAGCTATATGAATATGGACATTCTATATTATACAAAAAAAATAATATTGACATCATGGAAGAATTGAAGATTGATTACTGTGAAAGGATAAATCTAGAAGGGTTGAGGACCAAGAACTAATTTGGATCCTTAGTAATATGATGTGTATCCAGAAAAAGCCCAGCTGTTATTAGTATAATGAGAAGGGTTTGAGTGACATCTATGTAACCTGGCAGCTGAGGAAAGTGGACTGGAATGAGCATGTGTGAACAATGACGACTTCACTCTACTATTCAGTGGAGGTGGTAGATGCCATTGAGTGAGCATGTGTGCTGTGTGGCTGTCACATTCAAAATGACTGAGCGAGTAGAGCAACGTATCTGCATCCAATTTTGTGTTACACTTGAACATTCCTCCGCAGAAACTATTTGGATGATTCAGAAGGCTCCAGTTATGGGCAACTGGTGATTGGCAGCTTCATCATGACAACGTGCCTGCTTATGTGTCATGTCTGATGCAGAGTTTTTTGGGAAAACATCAAATCACCCAGGTGACTCAGTCCTCCTACAGCCCATATTTGGTGCCCTGTGACTTCTGGCTTTTCCCAAAACTAAAATCACCTTTGAAAGAGAAGAGATTTCAGACTGTTGATGAGGTTTAGGAAAACATGATGGGGTAGGTGGTTGCAATCGGGAGAACTGTGTGAGGTACCTGGGTGCCTACTTCGAAGGGGACTGAAGCATCATTGTCCTATGTACAATGTTTCTTGTATCTTGAATAAAAGTCTATCTTTTTTTCATATTACATGGCTGGATACCTTCTGGACAGACCTTGTATACCACATCTTCTTTATCCATTAATCTATTAATGGATGCCTAGGCTGCTTCCATATTTTGGCTATTATAAATATGCTGCAATGAACATAGGGGTACATATCTTTTTGAATTAGTGTTTTTGTTTTCTTTGGATAGGTACCCACAGGTGGGATGGTTGGGTTTGTAGATGGTATATCTATTTTTAGGTTTTTGAGGCATCTCCATACTGTTTTCCATAGTGGCTCCATTATTTTGCAGTCTCGCCAACAATGCACAAGGGTTCCCTTTTCTCCATATCCTCACCAACACATATGATTTGTTGACTTTTTGATAACTATTCTGACAAGTCTGAGATGGTATTTCATTGTGATTTTGATTCCCATTTCCCTGATGATTAGTGATGTTGATTATCTACTCATATGTCCATTGGCCATCTGTATGTTGTCTTGGGAGAAAAGTTAATTTATGATTATCTACTCATATGTCCATTGGCCATCTGTATGTTGTCTTGGGAGAAAAGTTAATTTATTTCTTCTGTTCACTTTTTTATTAGATTGCTTATTTTTTATTATTGGGTTGTATGAGTTTCTTATATATTTTGGATATCAATGCCTTATCAGATATATCAATCCTGTGTACAGGTACCACATTGTTTCGCTAGCTCCACACTCTCTCCAGGAGGGGCAGCCCCACCTGAGTTCACAGTAGTGCCTTACTACCTCCACACTTTCTTTGGACAGGGTAGCTCTGCAGGTGGGCACACAGCATTTTCTATCTCTTCAGGTGGTGGGGCCCAGTGTGTGCATGAAGCAGCATCCTATGGTACCTGCTGGGTCAGTTTCCAGGTGGAAGAGCCCCTTTTACACATGCTATAGCATCACCTCTTTCTGCTAGATCTAACTCCAGGAGTCCCCAGGGATGTGCTACAGTGCCCTGCAGGTCTACCAGAGAACCTGGATGGAACTCCCACCCAGAATCCATGTGCAGGGGAAATGTAAACATGCCACTCACTGATTCTTCCACTTCTGGGTTGTTTCATCAGGTCCAAGAGAGCTCTTGTGTTTCCCCAGCCCACTATATGTAGTCTGTCTTGCTTGTTGTGCAGAAGCTGTTCAGTTGGCTGAGGATACTTTCTGAGGAGAAATTGTGCTAAACAGAACTGTACATTTGATGTGTTCTTGGGAGGGGGTGAGCTCAGTGTCCATCTATGTCACCATCTTGGATTTTGCCTCCCTGTTCCAAATATTTTAAAATTTCCATTCTGATTTCTTCTTTGACCCTTGAGATATTTAGAAGTGTTTCTCTTTATTTCTAAACATTCATTAGTATTCTAGTAGAACTTCTTATTGTTTTTAGTTTAATTCCACTGTGTTCAAAGAACATATCCTAAATGATTTCAAATATTTTATATTTGCTGTGGTTCATTTTACAATCACATTTGTTGAATTTTGGAAAATGCTTAAAATAATGTATATCCTGTTGTAGTTTGTATGTCATGTAAATTAAATGTATATATTAGATTGTTTGTTAATTGTGTTTTTCAGGTTTTCTTTGTCCTTACAGATTCCCCCCCTGCTTCTCCCATGAGCTATTTTGAGAGATATTGTCAGTTTGCTTTTTGTATTTAAAAACACTTTATAGGGTATGTAAAGAATTAGGCAAATCTGCACAATCTGAGGGAACATCTTCCTCAGAGCATATGGCCAACCAGGGACCTGACCTGAGCTTTTGGTGTCCAGGGCTTTTGTTGCAGCTTGATCACATACTGCCCGCATGGCTGATTTTTGGTGTTCAGCCCCTCTTGGCATTTCTGGGTAATACCTTTCATCTGCAGTTCTCCAGACGTCAGTACTGATATGACATGGTTCCTAGGACCCATCATAAATCACATTGTTAGATTGTCTGGTGGCTAAAGTTCACAGGCAAACAAAAGCCCTCTCATAAGGGAGAACATTCCAGGGAACTAGAGATGTCCTCCAAATTATTCATGGGCAATGGCCAGAACTCTATTTAGTTAGAATTAATTCTTCATTACATAGGGTACTTATGGATTTACAATGTTTATCTTTTACTTGTGGATCAATCATTTTTATATTATGAAATTTTCCAGTCTACTTGTCTGATATTCATGTAACTTCTTTTCCCCATTATTCTCTTTCCTCACTCCCGTCTGGTTACTATCAGTTGATTCTTTATTTCAATGTCTCTGTTTGTATTTTGCTTGCTTCTTTGTTTTGTTCATTAGGTTCCACTAACAGGCAGTGAAAGAGAAATACCATATGATCTCATTTATAAATTTATTTGAGCCAAACTGACAATAATTGCTAGAAGCAAACTCTCAATGAATTGAGACAATGCTCCAGAAAATGGAAGTTTTGCAGTTTATTTTATACATTAGAATAAAAGGGGGAAATATAAGAAGGCTTACATGAAATCCATTGGAGAAAACAAAGCAGGGAAACCTCTGGGATTGGAGAGACACATACTTCTCTTACACTGGTGGGTACAAGACAGTCAGTAATGAACATCTACAGCACATAGAGATGGTATGCAGGGGAACACGATAACAAGTAGGGGCTCTGTGATCTCATACTCTGGTAACAGTGGTTGTATCTTCAAAGGTTTGGAAAAGAAGATTACTCTGACCTTTCAAAGGTATGTTACCTTAGATGCAAAAAATGCGATAGGCTCACTTATGGAAAAGATTTTTTTTTTTTGTCAAGGAAGGTACACGTAGGACATGACTACCCACCCTCACCTGCTTTCAGTTAGGAATTTTTATGTTCAGATCATCTTAAGGGTTACTTTAGGTCTCTAAGTTTGTAAAGCCTGTGAAGCAGGCCTCCTCTGAGCTTGTCAGGTTTAGTATGTGGATGCTTTTTCCTCCATATTAGTTACCTACACAATTAATATGAGGGAACACTGTGACATGGCTACTAAAAAATGAAAAGTCAATGCAATATTAGGCTACATTAATAGAGCTACACACAATATTCAGAATGAAATGTCCTATTCTACTCTTTTGATCAGCCATCATCAAGAATATTGTAATTAATTCCAATGTCCAATGGAAGCAACAGGGATGGCAACTGGTTTTAAAATCATATCACTTGAGGTAAATAAAAACATGAGTATTTAACTTGGAGAAGACAAGATTTAGAGGCAAAATAAAAGATATCTTCAACTTTGTGAAAGAACTTTCATTATAATTGTAATGGAATAACCGCAGAGTCAGAAAATTTTCTGAAATGATTTAACGGAAGGCAGCAGAGATGCTGAGGTGTTTAGAAATAGAAAAGGTAAGACTCAGGAAATAGGAGAACTACAGAGGTGTGAGATGTTCTCTCTGCCACATTTACCTAGAAACAATGATCAATCCTGAGTGCAGATAGAAGGTTGAAAATCCATTGCAAATCCTGGTGCAATGCAGAAGAGGGCTACTGCAAGGGGGAGAAGAAATCAACATTGCTTTTGGCAAGAATTTGGAGAGGGGAGCTCAAGTATACAGCCAAATTTCTCCTCAAAATACAAGCTGCAGTCCTTGCTGGTGTAGCTCAGTGGATTGAGCTCTGGCCTGCAAACCAGAGGGTTGATTCCCAGTCAGGGCACATGCCTGGGTTGTAGGCCAGGTCCAAAGTAAGGGGTACACGAGAGGCAACCACACACCGATGTTTCTCTTCCTCTCTTTCTCCTTCCCTCCCCTTCTGTCTAAAAATAAATAAATAAATAAAATCTTTGAAGAAATACATGCTGTATACTGGGAATGCATGGGACAGGAGGCTAAAATCATAAGCAGAAAAAATATAAATGAATAAATAAATGAATAAATAAATAAATAAAAGCATAAGCAGAATGCTCCTAAAAATCAGAGCAGTTTCTCCAGCAGTTATATAAGACAAAATTAGAGTTCCACAGATTTTTTACAAAAGATACATTATACAATCACTAACCAAAAGAAATGTGGTTGAGAGTTTGCTTCTAGCAATTATTGTCAGTTTGGCTCAAATAAATTTATAAATGAGATCATATGGTATTTCTCTTTCACTGCCTGTTAGTGGAACCTAATGAACAAAACAAAGAAGCAAGCAAAATATAACCAGAGACATTGAAATAAAGAATAAACTGATAGTAACCAGAGGGGAGTGAGGTAAGAGGATAATGGGGAAAAGAAGGGGAAGGGTCGGCAAGGAACATGTATAAAGGACTCATGGACAAAGCCAAAGGGGGATAGGACTGAGGGTAAGAGGGGGGGAGGGTTGGGCAGGGGAAAGTGGTGGTGGGAAAATGGAGGCAACTGTACTTGAGCAGCAATAAAAAATAAATTCATAAAAATTCTGTACAGGTTTGGATGTTTCTTATGTTGACCGTAACATCTTCAGAACTTCATCATGTGAACATCTCCCCACCCTATATTACTACCTCTCTATTATTAACATACATTGAGCAGTGGGCTTTATATACATTAACTCTTTTTATCCTCACATCAATTACCTTGTGAAGCCAGGTATTATCCCTATTTTGCAAACAAAGAAAATGAGAGGTCTCATAACTTGCCCAAAGTCATAATAGTGGACCTAGCCTTTTAAGTGACCAATTTATCCCAGTTTGTCTAAGAGTTTCCCATGTTTGGCACCAAAAGTATTGTACCCCAGGAAACCTCTTATTCCTTGATAAAATGTGATGCTTGGTATTCCTATTCAGACCTGACTGCAGTATATATGTAGCCTGAATGCAGGTTCTTAATTATTGCAGCCTATTGCTTCCCTGAGATAATAGATGTACTCAAATATTGGATGTCATGTGATATGATTTGATAACTTGCTAAGTCATTTGTATTTTGCTGTGTGCTTGAGCACGAAATGCTAAGGCCAGTTAGCAAAAGTTATAAGGATGCTATGTTAGTTCAATATAAGAAGGAACTTTCTAACAACCAGTTTTGTACAAATATACAGTGAATTGACTCAATGTGTTATATTGTGTCTTGTTTTTTTTAAACTGAGTGCAAGAATGCTAAATATACTTTTGTTAAACTCTAATTTTATTTGCCTCATCACATTGCTGAAGCCTTTGAGTGTCATTTTCAGATATGAAATCTTTAAATACTAAAGTAAGGTAATTCTACAAGGAACTAAAATGACATAGGCCAAATAGTGAGCTTTCATCTGAATTTACTTAATTGAAGGCTACAATGTAGAATATCTAGAAAAATGGGTCTTGCTTCAATTTTCTGTGAGTATAACTTTTCTGAGGTGTTTTAAAAATAGGAACTGTAAAGCACTCAGTTTGAGACCAAGAGTGAGGGCCTGAAGTGCTAGTGTTTTACATTGCTGGATGACAATAGATACATGCTTTAGAAACTAGATGATTTGGTTGTAATACAATGTTGACAAAGAGGAATTAATCTTCTCAGCAGACATTATTTTCTTTATATTTAACTTTCAAACAAACAAATTAAAATTATTTAAGGGCTACTAGGGCACCATTTATGACTGGTACCTTGTAGGCTGACATAAGTTTTGTCAATCTGTGGTTTTTAATTTGAATGACAATAATATAATTGCATAATAGAGCCAGACTGCCTGGACTCAAATCCAAGTTCTGTCACTTAGGAGGTGATAGCGTTGGGAAATTAACTTAACATCTCTCTGTCACAGTTTTTTCACTTGTAATTTAGATGGTGATGGTGATGATGATGAAAATAAAGAGTACTCCATATATAAGGGCTGTTGTGAGAACTAAATAAGTTCATGTGTCAGAAACAATATTTCTCAACTTCAGTTGGATATTGTAATCACTGGGTAAGTTAAAAAACTACTGATTCTTGGACTGACACCACCTCCAGATATTCTAATTTCATTGGTTTTCAGTTAGGCCTGCTCATCTGGAATTTTATAGCACCCCAGATAATTCTAATTTGCAGCCAAGTTTAAAAACCCCTCATCTAAAATAATCATAAGAGTTTCTGGCAAATAATGAGCATTTGGTAGGTATTACTTATTATCATAGGACTAAGAAGTTGAGGTGATGGCTGTCTCAAATTTTTATAAACAATATTGGAAAGTTATCTGTGAATGAAAAATTACCTTTTGCATATTCCTGTTAACATAACTTCCCTTCCTCAATAGCATAATAGATTTAAGATTTTGTTTTGTTTTGTTTACATTATTTCCACTGTGACCTAGTTTTCTTTACTCTGGCAGGGAAAGGCAAGCTGTAATCCAATAATACTGACTTTTTGCATACAGATAAAGTGTGCAATTTGTTCCAGATTTATTCCATAAACTGTCTTTTAAAAGAATTAAATTCAGAAATATTTTTTCTTGTCCTATTCTGATATATGCAGCTAGCTCTAGATGATGGAGTTATAGGGAAATTAACCTCCCAGTCCACAGAGAGTCCATGTGCAAGGTCTTGATAACCTCCCACCCACCACAACATGGAAGTCATCTGATTATTATCTTATAATTTATAAAGAGTTCATAGAGAGTAAAGGATTTCGAAAGTGTAGTCAGATCCTGAAAAGCCCCATGGTTCTTAAGAGAACATAAGCACCCTAAATTTTATGTGTCTTATTAGGGAGATCGCAACATAGAAAGAAAAGGTGGCTTCATAAGTGCATGATATTCCTCAGTGTCCTCCAGAGAGTAAGCTTAGTATTTGGTCCTCTACTAACATATATATTTTTAAATTTTTAAATTTTTAACTGTTGTTCAAGTATAGTTTTCTGCCCTATACTCCCATCCCAGGCCTTCCCACCTCCCTCCCGTCTCCAGCCCCCCTTGTTATTGTCCTTGTGTCCTTTATACTAGTTTCTTCAAACCCTTCCCCTGAAATTCCCTCCCCTCTCCCCTCTGGTCACTGTCAGCCTAACATATTTTCATCCTATATGTAGAAAGTAAAATGCCTAAAAGCCTTGAAAATATGGGGATTTATTTTCTAAAATATAGGACTCTTTAGAACATCTGATACTAACACTCAGAAGAAGAGCTTAGACATTAGACTTTGTATAGAATTGTTTTAAGGCCCAGGATCAAAATCTTAGCCATTGGAAGATGTAAAAAATGATCTCTACCTGGTTTAGAAGGTACAACTATGAATTTTTTTGATGTCTTATTTGAAACTGTAGCTGCAGGTTTAATAAGATGAACTGAAAATGACAAATCTATTTCATTCAGGTGGAAGTACACTGTGCTTTGATTTATAATTTTTTTAAGTTTTAAAATCTAAATTATCTGCAATGAGGTAGGGATAACTAGAGAGTCAACCGGATGAACAGAGTTACCCTAAATCAATGATTCACAGTCATAGATGTCTGCCACAGATTCCTGGAGCCCTTCCCCCATCACATTAAGTCAGAAACTCTGCAGATCGGCAAGAATAAATATATTTTTCAAAACCATAAATGTGATTTCCACAACCTACAGCTGGAAAAAGCTGAATTAGATATTATCCAGGGATAATCTTTCAGTAGGTGATAAAATATTTACTCTAAATGAAGTAAAGTTGAGTGCTATTGACCATCCTCATGGTCACATTGATCTGTTTATCAACACTCTTCAGTATATTTAATATATCTAATTGTAAACTCACCTAGTCATATCATGTAACTCATACTTTCCCATTTCATTCTGAAAATATCAAGAAAAGCCCTGGCTGGGTTGCCCAGTTGGTTGGAGCGTCATCTTGTACACCAAAAGTTGTGGGTTTGATTCCTGGACAGGGCACATATCTAGGTTTTGAGTTTGATCCCCAGTTGGGGTGCGTGTGGGAGGCAGTTGATCAATGTTTCTCTCTTGCATCAGTGTTTCTTTTTCTCTCTCTACCTTCCTCTCTCTCTAAAATCAATAAACATATCCTTGGGTGAGGATTAAAAATAAGAATTTTTTTGCTAAATGTTTTAGAAAGTCCAGATACATTATATTCACTAATATCAGGTTGGTAATATTATTTTAAAATGAAGTGATGATGTCTGAAATATATCTTCAAATGGTTCAGAAAAAGTTATGTATATGAAAAAAGAAGAAAAAATATATATAATGGAGAGAGAGGGGAAGCAAATATGGCAAAATGTTAACATTTTGAAAATGTAAGTGAATATATCTGTTTATTGAATTATTCTTTCAACTTTCCCATAACTTCGTAATTTTTTTTTGAAAATAAGAATGTTGGGAAAACAAGTGAGGAAAATATAATAGGATTAGCTACCAGTAAAACCATGCCAGTTCCTTATGACCACTACTTTTCTTTTTAAATATTTGAAAATCAATTTGTTTTAACTATTCTGAGATTCAACTTTTCACCAGTTTTGAAAATTAAGGCAAGATTTACCTAAATTCAAATTCATATTTTCTGTTTTTTATTTCTTGGGTATTAACCTTTATTAGGCACCATGCTGGGTATACAGTGATAAATAAGATACAATTCCTATCCTATTCTCTAGTGACCTGTATAATCTGTCATTCTTGATTCCCCCCAAATGACACCACTTACACTTCTCCATATAAACCCTGCACTCTTCTCCAATACTCCAATGACACGAATGGGGCATACTATTGACTTAGGGTGTCCTTTCACCCCATTCTACCTGTTGAGATCTTACTTATTTTTGAAATCTAAGTTAGATAAGACATTAACTATTAGCCTTCTTGAGATCTCATAGAAGGAATTGATTTCTCTCTCTACTAACCCCAAATTAGCAAATTTTACCTACATATGTATATATATCACAGATTCCTTTGCAGTTTAGTTTTGAAAATATATCAGCCAGCCCTGGCTGGTGTGGTTCAGTGGATTGAGTGCTGGCCTGTGAACCAAAGGGTCACCAGTTTAATTCCCAGTTAGGGCACATGCCCAGGTGGGCCAGGTCCCCCCAGTAGAGGGGCATGCAAGAAGCTATCACACATTGATATTTCCCTCCCTCTCTTTCTCCCTTCCTCCCCATCTCTAAAACTAACTAACCAAATAAATAAAATCTTAAAAGAAAATATCTCAACCAGATTATGAGCCCTAGAAGGAAGGGACGCAGTTTGGTTCATCTCTTGTATTGCCAAACAGATCAGTACTGTGCCTGGTATATATATAGTTGTATAATTGAATTGAAAGATTTCCAGAATAGTTCTGTGTTTACATCCATAAGGTTTTTTTCTTTGTCACACTGAGATGGAATTCACTTGAATTCACACTTTTATCTAATTTAAAGTGACAAAATTCTTTATTTGTCTATTTTAGAATGCTCTTTTAAACCACATTTCTCCTACTCTTTCAAGTTGAAGGCCACTCTCTTTGATGGAAAAGGAAGAAGAAAAATAGGAGTTGTCATTTTGTTTACTTTTTGTCATTTGGTAATACTACACCGTTTGATCCAGTTACCTTGCCGATTTTTGTTCTTTTTGTCTCAAATGTAGATTAAAAAGATTTGAAGTCTTTTTCAGTCTTTAACATGTTTTCTAGCTTCAGCTCACATAGAGATTTTTTTGTTGATATTGTTTGCACATGTTTGTGCTATACTTTTGTTTTTGTCTTTGGCAATGTTATGTCCTTTCTCTTTTTTGTATAGATCTTTTTAAAAACAGGCAATCAACAATGTGATTTCATCACCTCCCACTCCACTAAAACAGGAACCTAATCAACAAAAGAAAAAACCAAGCAAAATATAACCAGAGACATTGAAATTAAGAGCAATCTGACAGTAACCAGAGGGGAGGGGGAGGGAACAGTGGGGAGAAGGGTTATCAGAAACTACTGTAAAGGACACGTGCACAAAACCAAGGGGGAGGGTGGGAGCAAGGGAGGGAAGTGGGTTTGGCTGGGGTGTGGGGGAGTGGTGGGGAGAAAATGCAGACAACTGTAATTGAACAACAATAAAATAATTTAAAAAATTATAAAAAAAGACTAAGTATAGTGGTTAAGAGCAAGTGCTTTGGAGTCAAGGGTATTTGAGTTCAAATTTTGATCTTGCCTCTTGCTAGGCTTTCTCTATCTGTGACATTAAGATAACAAAATTTATTTTTTATTGAAATAGGATTATAAGATATAATGAATGTGAAGTACTTAAAATAGTACCTGGTACATAATATACTTTTATTATTAGAAGTAATGATAAATGTTGAGGTGAGAAATTCAAGACTGAAGATCCTGCAAAAGTGAGTAGTAATGTGTCAAGAAAATATAATAAAAACTGGCAATATTGCTCTATTTTAAATCCCAGCTTTGATGACCTGAGGAAACTTGTAAAATGTAAATCATACATATCTTACAAAACTCTTGTAAAAATTACCAGAAATAGTTTATGTAGAGTAATTATCTCAGTACTTGGTTTACTATAAGCACTTAATAAATATCAGCAGTTATTATTTTTGTTATTAATAAAGATATATTCATGACAGAGACCTCTATTTTTCTAGCTTTTGGGATTCTAATGTTAAAACCTTAAAACAGTTATTTCTTTTACACATGGTATTAAACTTGGATTGTTGATTCTCTTCTACAATTAACTCCACTCAATTATATAACTGCAGAATTGTCCATTCCTTCTTGGATGTTGTTTTAATATATAGCCTTTTAATTCATAAGTAAAATCTCTGTGACTGTGTTACTCCCTTTTAAGAATCTTTCAGAGTCCCAAAAATTCACATTCATTGATTCAAATAGGTCAATCATCTTAGTCATGTTGAACAGTACATTTTCACTTAGCTAGATCATTAACATAGGAGTTTTATTTGGATCTGATTGCCCATAAGACAAAGGAAGGTTGGTACTCCTTATTTTGTTTCTACTGTGTGCAAGACATAGTGCTAGGTACTTTACATATGTTTCACTTTATTCTTATAAGGTTGGTATTATTCTTCGATGGGTGAGGTAACTGTATGGAACACATAGTGCTAGGTACTTTACATACATTTTGTTTTATTCTCCAAGATTGGTACTATTCTTCAATGGATGTGGTAACTAAGGCTCAGGGAGATTTGGTAACTTTTCCAAATATTCATAGTTAGTGAGTGAGTGGAGTCTCTTCACTCTGACAGCAGAACTCTTACCAACTCTACCATTCTCCTTTCCCAAA
This sequence comes from Trachops cirrhosus, assembly GCA_028533065.1. Classification (NCBI taxonomy): domain Eukaryota; kingdom Metazoa; phylum Chordata; class Mammalia; order Chiroptera; family Phyllostomidae; genus Trachops; species Trachops cirrhosus. Next base: position 9,753,514 of record CM052552.1, on the reverse strand, counting down.
TATACAGTTATTTACTATTCACCACTGGTAATTTCTATGAAGGTGCTTAGGTATCCAAGCTTCCCAAGAAGAGGATATTTCAGGACAATATTAAGTAGACTTTATTGACTATAATCCCAGATAGACCTGCCTTGTTTAATATCTGCAAGATGGTATTAGAGTGAATTTACAATGTATTACCTCTGGATACATAACTACATTGTATTGGGATAGGTGTAAGTATAAGTGGTAAATAAATGACCATATTCCTGGCATATGTTTCATTTCATTAGCAATCATGATAAGTGACAAATGTTGCATCGCATTTTAATCCCCAAAACTAAATGTCACACTTTGTAGATGACACTCATTCAAAGAGATGATTTGTGAAAACAGGAGTAGTGCCTAGATACTTATTTCATGGATCTGATTTTGGTTCATTTCCTTAGGTTTTAGCAATAATTACAAACACAGAAAACAAATCAGTTGTAGTTTGGTTTTCAAAAAACAGCTTTTGTTTTTCTTCCTGTAGGTTTAATGTTCCCAGGTTGAGGATGTAGAGATGACCCTGGATAATCATGAATACCCCATGGGTCCACATTCAATAACTGGGGCATATGCTGTTGGCATGGCAACTAGCTAGCCAACAGTTGCACTCAAGAATTTTGTCGAGGACCGAAGATGGCAGAAGAGTAAGTGGAAGCTACACTAACTGCCTCCCAGGACCAAACTGGAATTACAACTAAATTGTAGAAGAAATCATCCAGAATAACCAACTGAACACTAGCTGGAGAGAAGCCTTATAACCATGGACAGACAGAATAAACCACTTCACTACAATGTGACTGGTAGAGAGTGCAGAGGAGGTGCAACGGGCAGGCTGGGCTCCCACAGGTGACAGCTGAAGTTTCGGAGGGATGCTTCAGTGGCCAAGGGGTTCCCCCAGAGAAGTGTGGGATCTAAACTCCAAGCTGGGCTCCCCAGCCTACAGCACCAGAGCTAGAAAGAAATCCAGATAACATCCAGCTTTGAAAAGGAGCGGGGTCTCTGTCTGCCAGGGTGAGATGGCTGGAGATGCAGACAGCCTCTTAAAGGGCCAACACACAAAATTTCATTTTCTGTGACTTACCCTGGGTGCTGGCAAAGGGAGGGCAGAGTGGGGTAGAGGAGCTTGAGGAAAGTCTGGAGCTCGTGGGTCTGGGGAGAGAACTGAAGGAACAGCTTTCAGGATCCGTAGGCTGAATCATTCCTCATACTACAGGAGCCATCTTGCTTAGGCAGAGCATTTCTCTCCAAGTGCCCTCAGCCTGAAGGGAAGCAATAGCTCTGCTTGCAAAAATTACTCTGCACCACACTGCAGTGTTTAAGACAGACTGCTGATTACAGCTTGATTAGATTAACAACTGATCAGTATAATGGCTGTTTAGTTTAACATCTAAGGCAATAAAATCTAAGAAAATAAAAGAAGCAGCCAAAATAGGAAGACACAGAAACAGACCCCAAATGAAAGAACAAGAGAATTTTCCAGAAGAACTAGATGAAATGGAGGCAAGCATTTGTCAGATAGAGAGTTTAGAGTAATGATTATAAGGATACTCAACAGCATGAAAAAAGACATAACAACCATAAAAGAGGGCCAGTCAGAAATAAAGAATGCAATATCTAAGATAAATAATACACTGGAAGGAATAAACAGTAGGTTAGATAAAGCTGAGGATCGAATAAGTGTTTTGGAAGACAAGGTAGAAAAAACACTCAGGCAGAGCAGCAAAGAGAGAAAAGAATTTAAAAAAATGAGGAGAGCTTAAGAAACATTTTGGACAACATGAAGCAGAACAACATCTACATCATGGGAACACCAGAAGGAGAAGAGAGTGAGCAAGGCATTAAGAACCTATTTGAAGAAATGACCAAAAGCTTCCCTAATCTGGTGAAGGAAAAGAAATCACATAATCCAGGAAGCTCAGAGATTCCCCAAAAAGTTGAACCCAAAGAGGCCTACACTGAGACACATCATAATCAAAATGACAAGACTTAAAGACAAGGAGAGAATCCTAAGAGCCAGGAGAGAAAAGCAGGGAGTTACGTACAAGGGAGAACCAATTAGACTGACATCTGATTACTCAACAGAAACATTTCAGGCCAGAAGGGACTGGCATGAAAATTCAAAGTGATGAAAAGCAACGACCTACAGCCAAGGCCACTTTATCCAGTGAGGCTCTCATTTAAAATTGAAGGAGCAATAAGGAACTTATCAGATATGAGAAAGCTAAAGAAGTTTGTTAACAACAAACCAGTATTGTAACAAATGTTACAAGGTTTGCTTTAAGAAAAAAAAAAAAGAAGAAAAGGAGAAGAAAAAAAAGAAGAGGAAAACAGTCTAACAGTAAAGTGGCACTACATATGTATCTATCAATAATCACCTTAAATGGAAATGGCTTAAATGTCCAACCAAAAGACAGAGGGTAGCTGAATGGATAAGAAAACAAGACCCATCTATATGCTGCCTCCAACAGACCCATCTCAGATTGAAAGATACATACAGACTAAAAGTAAAGGGTTGGAAAAAGATATATCAAGCAAATGGAAAAGAAAAAAAGCTGGGGTAGCAGCTCTCATATCTGACAAACTAGACTTTAAAACCAAGGCTGTACTAAGAGACAAAGAAGGACACTACATAATGATAAAGGGAACAATCCAACAAGAGGATATAACCCTAGTAAACTTTTATGTACTCAACAGAGGAGCTGCATGTAAAGCAAATTTTGATGGACATAATAGGAGAAATCAACAAAAATACAGTCATAGTTGGGGATTTTAACACTCCACTGATTTTAATGGATAGATCTTCCAGACAGAAAATTAACATGGAGACAGCGGCCATAAATGACACACTAGATCAAATAGATTTAATAGATATCTTTAGAGCATTTCCTTCCAAAGCAGCAGAATATACATACCTTTCAAATGCGCATGGAACATTTTCTAGGATAGACCCCACGTTAGGACACAAAACAAGTCTCAATAAATTTAAGAAGATTGAAATCAGCCCTGGCTTGTGTGGCTCAGTGGATTAGTGCTGGCCCGAGAGCTTAGGGGTTGCTGGTTCAATTCCCAGTCTGGGGTTGTGGGCTGGGTCCCTAGTGGGGAACACACGAGAGGCAACTACACATTGATGTTTCTCTCTGTCTCTTTCTCCCCCTTACTCTCTGTAAAAATAAATTAAATTAAAATTAAATCTTTAAAAAGAAGACTGAAATCATATCAAGCATCTTCTCTGACCACAATGCAATGAAGCTAGAAATCAATCACAAGAAAAACACTGAAAACCATGCAAAACATGGAAGCCAAATAACATGTTATTACACAATGAATGGGTAAACAATGATATCAAGGAAGAAATCAAAAGATACTTTGAAACAAATGAAAATGAGGACACAATAATTCAAAACCTGTGAGACACTGGGAAAGCAATCCTAAGAGGGAAATTCATAGCATTATAGCCTTATCTCAGAAAACAAGAAAAAGCTCAAATAAACAATGTAACTTTACATTTAAAGGAACTTGAAAAAGAACAACAAACAAAGCCCAATGTGAACATAAAGGAAACAGCAAATATCAGAGGAGAAATAAATGAAATGGAGTTTGAAAAGTGATACAAAACATCAATGAATCCAAGAGCTGATTCTTTGTAAAGATAAACAAGATTGACAAACCTTTAACCAGACTCATCAAGAAAATAACAGAAAAAACCCAAGTAAATAAGAATCAGAAATGAAAGAGGAGAAATAACAACTGGCACCAAAGAAAACCAAGGATGTAAGAAATATTATGAACAAATATGCCAAAAAACTGGACAACCTGGATGAAATTGAGAAACTCCTAGAAACATATAATCTTCAAAAAATAAATCAGGAAGAATCAGAGAATCTGAATAGACTGATTACACCTAATGAAATTGAAGTAGTAATCAAAAAACTCCCAACAAACAAAAGCCCTGGACCAGATGGCTTCACAGGTGAATTTTACCAAAATTTCCGAGAAAAACTAATACCTCTCCCTCTCAAACTATTTCAGAAAATTCAAGAGGAGGGAAGGCTCCCAAACTTATTTTACGAAGCCAGCATTATCCTAATTCTAAAACCAGATAAAGACAGTACAAAGAAAGAGAATTAAAAATCAATATTCCTGGTGAATAAAAATGCTAAAATCCTCAACAAAATATTAGCTAACAGAACTATACACCATGATCAAGTGGGATTTATTCTGGGAATGCAATGTTTGTATCACATTCCCAAATTAATAAATGTGATTCACCACATAAACAAAATGAAAGCTAAAAACCACGTGATCCGCAGAAACATTTTTAATGACACGTCCCCTAGAGCAAAGGACATAAAGGAAAGAATAAACAAATGGGATCTCATCAAAATAAAAAGTTTCTGCACAGCTAAGGAAAACAGTATTAAAATAAAAAGAGAACCAACTGTATGGGAAAACATATTTGCCAATGATACCTCAGACAAGGGTTTAATCTTCAAGATATATAAAGAACTTACACTACTCCACTTGAAGAAGACAAGAAACCCAAATTAAAAAATAGGCAAAGGACTTGAGTAGATATTTCTCCAAGGAGGACACACAAAGGATCCAGAGACACATGAAAAGATGTTCAGTATCGCTAGCTATCAGAGAGATGCAAATTAAAACCACAATCAGATACCACTTCACACCAGTCAGAATGGCCATCATAAACAAAACAACAAACAACAAGTGCTGGAGAGGTTGGAGAGAAAAAGGGACCCTAGTACACTGTTGGTGAGATTGCAGACTTGTAAGACCACTATGGAAAACAGTATGGAACTTCCTCAGAAAAGTAAAAATGGACCTGCCCTTTGATCCAGCAATTCCACTGCTGGGACTATATCCTAAGAATCCTGAAACACCAATCCAAAAGAACCTATGCACCACAATGTTCATAGCAGCACAATTTACAATAGCTAAGTGCTGGAAGCAACCT